>JANAVB010044418.1:1032057-1037057 GCA_029216955.1 Iris pallida
AAGGCCCTAGAAAGTTGGTTTAGGTATTTGTGTCATCCCCATATTGGTCTCTTATGCTAAAGTCATCATTTGGCTAGGTGTCCAGTCAGAAAGTCGTATCGCACCATAGTGTCCTAGTATTCCTTAGTATAAAAACTAAGTTTATGTATCATTTTTACAGTGACGAGACACCAAATATCTATAGCTTCATATACATACCCTTTCTTTGCTCGAGGCAAGTACCTCTAAACTTTATTTACTGCATATGTGAATTATGTATAAACCATGTCACATACCGATACCAAACTGCAATTCATATCTCTCCATGTTTCACATACTTTATACTGCTCTCAGTATCCACCATGTTTTATACTGTTCTTGTATCTCTCACATGTTAGAATCTGGGTTATGGGAAACTGAATTGAGTACGTGATCATGCCCCCTCTACTGTACCGAGCAAGGTCGCATTTTATATGCATATCTTGTCGTAGGCCATTACCCTGCATTTTTGTACAGATATACACCTATGCTTGTACACTTATACGTATCTACATTTTATTTACATGTGCCATAGTATTGTACACCTATTGACGATCACGTACCTGCTACAGTTTTAAATATTATATATACATCTGTCTCTATGACATATGTATCCTTGCCATGATAGATTATGATATGCCATGATTCCTTTATTACACTCCTTTTTCATGCTTCATATATTTAGTTTGTTAGAATCAGTACTTGCTCCCATCTGACAGGATAACGTTGTAGGTATACTTACCGAGGAGGAGTTGCTATGCGATTCCTATTATGGGTTGCCATCGAGGATCAGACTTTACCTTACGAGGATGTACCTGCGAGGAACTCGTCTAGTTTGTTTAGTTGCTCGAACTTTTTGAGAGTAGTCATGTTTAGACTATGTATTTTGATACTGGACCTGTATCCAGTTTTATGTCTTGGCTATGTATTTGGAACATATTTATATACAATTTTATGTTTGGGACATATTCTGACTCAATATGATATAAAACTGTTAGCACACTTGATCATATATTTTTTGTCTCTAAAACAGCTTACTACGCTTTATCTCAAGCGTAGGCTGGACATGACTCGCGGCCCGCCCAACATTTGGATAGCGGATCGTGACAATGCACAAGACCAGATATTGCATTTCTTGTTAATTTATTATCTAAATATAGTTCTGCAGCTACACTTAGACATTGGAATGGAGTTAAACACACTATGGGAATTTTTGTGGAATAACTGACATGAGAATATTTTATTCATGTGATTTCACTAACAATTCTTGTCTATTGTTGTGCAGACTCAAATCTTTCTGACCCTCATAAGGTTGCTCCCAAACATGTTACATGTTTATTAATAACCATGCAGCTATATCTTGGCGATTAACAAAGTAAGGTTCAGTAGCAACTTCCTCTAACCATGCATAATTAATTACAATACAAGAAGCAACAAGAGAAAATATGTGGTTGTGATCGATCATTCATCATATACAAGTAAACTTTCAACTACCTACAGTTACAGATGAGCCTACCACAATATTCAAAGACAATACGGCACGTATTGCATAAGTCCGAGAGAAATTCATCAAAGAAGATTGAATCAAGCACCTTCCACCAAAAGTTGTATGCATATGTACTCCAAATGACGAAAGTAAAAGAAGTCAAGCAATAAGGTCAAATAAAAATTTAGCCAATTTATTCACCAAGGCACTACCAAAGACCACATTTCAGAAGTTGGTATACGGAATAGGTATGTGATGACTTAATCATCAGACCAACTAGCTATTATAGATCCATTGTATCGAGGGGAGTATATTTGTAGAGAATATTTTTGAGTTTTGCGCGTTGCACTCTTTTTCCTTGACTAAGATTTTTTTCACTAGATTTTTCTTAGTAAGGTTTTAATGAGGCAACAAATGCGCATACATAACCAACTAATTAATGGTGATTATCCAGGGGGAGTGTTGTTAATATGGATAGATCACGATAATTATTTGGTGTCTATAACCTATGCCTTTTGGTTATCCATAACCTATATCTTTTGACATTTATCCATTTAATTGTCATCATAATGTTAACCTCCATTATAAGCCTATATAAGGGGCTCTTCTCAAGTAGATTGAGATAAAGTGAATGAAGAAACAATCCTCTATTTTTTTATCTCCATCTCTTACTTTATGATATAAAGTAGTTACTTAAATATTTATAGAAAATTTGTAAAGATAAATATTTATAAATGATCTTATGTACATATGCCTCGTATATCTGTATGGTTATATTTATGTACATGATTATTTTATAATATGAATTTTAGTCTAAAATCTAGTAAGTTAAAATCTATTTTAGGGGATATAAGTATTATCAAAGATATTAATTTTCCAAATAAAAATATTTTCTAAATGAACCTTTAATTGCTTTCTAAATATTATGTAGGAACTTATGTTATATCTATTATTATTTAGAAGTAATTCGGTGTAATTATATAATCAAAATAAGTTCCTTAATATATCGACTGTATGGAGAAAACTATTTTTCATAAATAAACCCTAATAAGGACTTGCCTAGATGCATGTGTGGCATGTAATTTTTGGTTTTGCCTTGGACTCTGGTAGATTCTTTGTGGACTTTAGTAACTATAGTTCTGCCAAGGTTGGGAACGACTTTTGGTCTTCGCAGAATCAGCACGATTTGACAAACTCTAGGCAAGTATACTTTGCAAACTTGTACATAGCTTATATGCGTGTTCTCTACTTCATTGTTTTTTTTTCCTCATAATTTTATATTCATATTGCTTTATCCTATTTTAGTTTTACTTTCTTTTTTTAGTTACATCCACGTACTTGATTTCTATTATATTTTATTACCTGTTATATATTGGTCTTCGTGTCACATGTATCTTGTGAAAGAGTTGCCTAGTCCTACACCATTATTCCCTTGACTTGAGTATGACTTGATTTGAGTATGACTTGAGATATTCTATAGATTTGGAGTGCTTACCTTGACTACAGTCTATAAATTGACTTGACCTTGATACTAGAATTGTCTACTTAACCATCTCGATTGGGAGTGTTTGTCTTGATTACAATTGAGATACTATAGATTGGAGTGCTTGCCTTGACTACAGTTTTAGGTTTTACCTGACTTATTGTTAGTCAGTCAAGTATGGCATGTCACTACCTTAGTTTCCTATGTCTTAGTTTTCTTGTGTCTTAGTTAATCTATTATGACTATTTCTGACTTTCTCAACACATTTTACTGTTATATTTTCATGTATATTATGCATCTTGCTACTTTCCTCTGAGGACCTGGTAATCTCTCTAGGTTATTGTTGAGATCTGATATAGGCATAGTGGGAGCTATGTCTTCGGGATCTTCAGGTATCGTTAGTTGATGTCTCTATTCTGTTCTTTCTTAGTTATTTCTTTCTTAATTCATAGTATAGTTAGTGTTGTGGATGATTATTATGATTACATGGACACCTATTTTGATTTACCCATCTTATACGTATTTGAGTCGGACTAAAGTCTGGTTAAATACGCAGCTAGCATGTTTACGTATCATATTCTTACGTATATTGGAACTGTGGCATTACAACAAGATTCCTCTATGTCGTTCGCTACGATGATGATATCTCAGATCACCGTGACTCTTTCTGATCATCCTTGCATTTTTTCTTCTCAGCTTTGAGCTTCATGCAGTTCCTCTTGATATGACCCCTTTCGTCACAATGATAGCAGCCCTCCTTGAGGTACACAATCGTAAGATTCTGAGAACTTCCCATATTCTCGCTTGTGACTTGAGTGTTTCCTTCCCTAGGAAGCCACCAGAGCAGACTCATGCAATGATTTAAATTGCTTATGTGAATCTCCTCATTCAACAAGCTACTTTGACTGGCTCCATCGTGACAACTCCATCCGGTGCGGAGTTGCTCACAGACACCACCAACATCTTTCAGATTTTTGGTAGAGAACTCAAAAGCAGTAGGGCTTGAAGCTTATCATCAATCACCATCTTCATCACAGACAACCGATTGAGATATCCTAAACTTCGTTCAGATGTTGTGCCACTGGGGCACCCTCCGTGTACTTCGAGTTGACAAGTTGGCGAATAAAAAGTACTTTGTTGCCAGCCGTCTTCATTTCGTACAACAAATTAAGCTTCTCCCACATTGCTTTTGCTGAACTCTCCATGGACATGTGGTGAAAAACTGAATCGTCCAACCATTGGCGGATGAATCCAACGACGCTTTCCGATCCAGTCATTTCCAATCTTCAACAGCTTTGTCTAATGGCTTTGCGTTGTTGCCCTCCAACTAATCATGAAAGTCCTTACAGCAGAGTAGATCCTACATCATTGGCTTCTAAATTGCCCAATTTCCTCCTTTAAGGGTAATCATACGAGTGTTTATCTGCTCCGTAGACATGGTTGTCAGAACTCCAAAAGCTCTGATATCAGATATTGGGAATTAGATATGCCTTAAAGCGCTCCAATACTGTGTCTGAGACGTTGCCGCAACGATAACTTATGCTAACCCACCTGAAATAACCAACCTACGTCTAACGGACACAAAGTATAGATAAAGACAAGTATATGGCGGTGAGTACGTCACCTCGACAAATCCTAATCTCTATAACTCAGATGAAATTACAAGATTGATAAAGACAATGTTGAACCCTTTGCCCTAATAGGTTCAAGCCCCTGACCACACTCAAGAAGAAAAGAAAAAGATTACAATTAAAATTGCTCACCAACTCATAGCAATCTCCCTAACAGAAGTTGACGATTCCTCGATTAGATCTCTTCTTCCTTCTATCTTGTATGACAAAGTCCCAAGAACAAAGTGCGGACTTTCTCTTAGATCTCTTGTGGATGAGCACCCTGAATCTCAACTTTGTGCTATACTTTGTGCCTCCACCCTCAACCCATATATATATATATATATATATATATATATATATATATATATATATATATATATATATATATATATATATATAT
>JANAVB010044418.1:1639557-1949557 GCA_029216955.1 Iris pallida
TATATCCATACTAGCATGCACAACATACAAATCACAAGTAATAACCAACTAGTAAAACTATATAATAATAGAAATATGCATATAAATAAACTGTAGAGGGAGGCAAGGTATACTTGCCTGGAGGTTGCACGCAGATCCAATAACAATCTAGTCCACTGCTAAGCCATACAGTCCAAGTCATCACAACTGTCTCCGAAAGCTGAAACAAATATTACCAACGTTCTCAGAATAGTCAAATTAGCTAGGATTACCTGTCCTTAAGTCCAATTTTGGACACAGGGGCAAAACGGTAATTTCGGGCAAAAACGATGTCCGTCGTTGGACCCGTTTTGCACCGAAAATTGTGCCAGAGTCAATAGTCTCTAAAGTCGTCAAACTATATGTCTACGGATCCGGTTTTTCGATACAAACCCAACCGTATGTCCAGTGTTGGATTTCGACGGGCCGTGCATAAAATCGCCCGTTGAGTGGGACCGTGGGGCCCGTAAAACGATGTACGATTCAACTGTCTTAGAATTGGACAAAACTTGGCATACAGGACCAGAAAAATGATACGGTCCTGATGGCACAAGTTTCGTCTCGATCTGACGAGCGTGCACAAAGTAATTAAAGAATTTGCAAAGTGCACGATACGGTAAATTTCGACGGATACGTATCAAATTCGTCGCGCACACGCGACCAATTTGAATTCCGCCAAAGCCCACACGACCATGAAGCCGTTACGCAGCTTTCGATGCCTACGGTTCACGACCACATCGCCCGGTTTGGCGGAACGCACGTCGCGTGGATGAATTTTCATGTTTTTAAAACAGGTTTTCGTCAAAGCTCGGGATTCAATTTCTCGACACGTAGTCGATAGAATCGACTCCTGCGAATTGGGTCGTGGAGCCCTGCATGTTGTCTCTAACTTTTTTCAAGTAAAATTTCTAGAAGGTTACTGGATCGATCAGAATCGATATTGCAATGTGGGTTCATGGACTGAGTTACGGCTCTGTTTTGGGACAGATTTTTGGTCGACTTTATGTCGATTTTGCAGACGGGTCGCACGATTATACTAAAAACTAACTACTAGTATTTGAAGATGGTTATGTTGAGAGCGTACCGGAAGAAGTGGATTCCAAAACGATTGAGCGTGCGTCGAGAACGCACGGCGCGAAGTTGGCCTCGTAAAGGCTGTTACTTCCCTGCTGCCCGTGCGCCGCGTGCGTGCGCGCGCTGCCTCCGCGGCCTCGGCCGCGTACGACAGTGGCGCTCAGCCTCACGCGTGCGCATGGAGGAGGAGCCCAGGTCTGGGTCGGCGGTGGATAGCTAGGGTTTGATGGTTTATCGAATTTTTGGTTATGTTCCTATATATATACCATGAGTATATACGAGTCGGTTGTGGGGCTTTACTGCTCGGGTTAGGAAGTTGGGATTTCCTTTCCTATGCAACTAATGTGATGATTGGACAATCACATGCAAATGGCAAGAGTATCAGCCTACGGCCCTTGGGTTGAGGTATGCTGAGCCGGGTTCGGCCTTGGTTTAGTTCGGGGGAGAAGGCCCAGGCTTGGCGTGTTTGAGGACGGGCCCGGGCTGTGGGTCTTAGGGCTCATGGGTTGGACCACTGCGGTTTGCCTGGGCTCAGCTTATCAGCTGGGCTGGGATTAACTACCTCCTTTTTCCTTTCTCCTCTTTCTTTTTATGTATATATATACATCTATATATATATATAAATATCTATATACAATTATACATGTATATATATACACACATATTCATATTTATATTTTATATATACAGTCACATCTATATATATATATATTTTTATACATATATACACATCCGTATATATATATTCATTTTTTTTTTATATATATATATATACATACATACTTATATATATTCATATATATATTTATATATAGATACATATACACACGCATACAATATATATTTATATACACATACACACGTATACAATATATAGTTATATATACATACTCACATATATAAAATTTATACATATTATTTATACAATAAAAGATTTAATAAATATAAGTCATTATCATTTAATAACCACAGAATAATATTAATGATAGTAAAAATCCTAATAATTAAATATAGTCCAAAAGTCGTTTCTAATGGATATAACATGCACAATACTTATCTGGCTCCAGAAGATCATACAAATTTTGTAAAACACTATTTAATAATAATAATACCTGTAATCTACCTATAACAAATATTTAGAAAATAAATGCCAATTCCTAAATATACACAAAAATATTTGCATTTACCAAACATGTCTACAAGGCTATACTTGGTCCCACTACATGCCTACATGGGCTTGGCTTTGGCTTGGGCCCAATCTGGACAGGTTCGGTTCAACCGGGTCACTAAAATCAATAATCTAAATATTAAATAATTAAAACGTCTTTAGGGATTAAGTCGCAACTTGGCCTGGTTTTCCTAGTTAGGATGTCACTATGGCTCGGTCTTCCCTGGCATGGCTAATACACTAGTCAAGGCACGCCACTGCACTATCCGTGCCATGATTCCTAGACGTCTGGTGCTCTACTTCCTAACCATGGCTAAAGTCATCTATCGTAATAATTAATTAAAATAATTAATTATAAATTTTAAAAATCATCATTCAAATCAATTAAATAAATAAAATAATATTTCAAAAAAAAATTCGGGAAGGAAAGCTACAGTTATATTGTGTGTCTGTGTTCACAGTGTGTGTGAAGTGCAGTGTTCGAACCATCGACAGTTTTGCTTATTGTTCTATATTTTATCTTGGATAGAAAGAGCAACAGTTCATGGTGCACTTCTCAGAGCTTCCTCTTCACGTCCTTTACCTTCTCGGGATCCTTTACGATGTTCCGAGAAAGTGAAGGATATGAAAATGAAACTCTCAGAAGTACACCCTGAACTGTTGCTCTTTCTGTCCAAGATAAAACATACAACAGTAATCGAAACTATCGATGGTTCCGAAAACTGTATTTCACATACACTGTAAACACAGACACACATCATCACAAAAATACATATTATATTTTTTTAAAATTTGGGCAGCACCTCCTTTGTATATCAGATCATCGCTTATAACCCAGCGTAGGTATATTTGTCATCCCCGTCGCAGATATCATCATAATTAACAGTCTCCCATCATAATAGTCTACAACTAATAGATGAATAACAGTCTCCCATCATAACAGTCTATAAAGTAAATATCACAAACATACATGCCCAAGTAAATATCATACATGTACTCAATGAAAATACCAACAAAGTAAATATCACAAACATACATGTCCAATAAACATACATGTCCAACAGAGTCAAATAAGAATGAAAATCAGTGTACCAATGATCAATGGGCCCATAGGGCCAATACATACAAAGATGATAAAAAAATCTACTGGATCACTGAGGACCCCTACTACGCATCTGAGATAGCATGTACTCATACTGCTCCTGTGTGAGCTGCACCATAGGGGCAGTAGGAGGTAGTACAATATCTGGAGTCGGCGTCGTCGATGGACCAGGAAGATGTATCTGCTCCAGCTCTCGCAGTCGCTCAGCATGCACAGCAAAGGTACTCACCATCCTCTGAGAACTCTCCTCAATCGAAGTATGTATCTGAGTGAGTGAGGCAGACATGGTCCTCTGCGATCCCTCCAGCTCGACCTGTCTACGCTTTGTGCGCTCCATAGACTCGATAAGCATGTGCAGGCTGGCAGCTGTAGCCTGCTGCAGACTCATCAGCTCCTGTATACTGCGCTCGACCGCATCAAATCATCCGATGTTCATCGGATCGTCGCTCTATGGTATGGTGATCAGAAATCTGCTGCTGCAACTCGCGATGCAGCTCGTCGATCTGATGACCAATATTCTGAGCTTGTGATGATGCCTGCGAAGCTGAAGACTGCGCACTGACGGAGGGGGCCCGGGATGACTCTGAAGCCAAATAGGCATCGTAGGATCCCGTACCGTAGTACGTACCCTTCTGAAGACCACCAATAGCGATCATCCAAAGGTCGTCCGGCGATGGAGCTGTAGGCGACTGGGAGGAAGTACCAGCCCCTCCTTCTGCTGGCACACTAGCAGCAGCAGCCGTCTCCTCTTGTAGCCGAAGAAACTCAGCCTATAACAATGTTTGCTAACGTCTAAGTGTTTGCTAAAGTCTATATTGATATCTATTTTCCTGTTTTCTAAATTATAGTAAATTAATATAAAGAATAGAACGTACATATGTCTGCGTCGCCCTCTCGTCAATAAACTCCCCAGTCCTCCGATGGGTGACCAGGAAGACGGTCACCATATTGGGGTCCTCACCCTTTTTTACCTGTTAAAATATATTATCTATTATTAGTATTAAACATTCTATCCAACTATATATAAAATAATGTCCGTCATAGGAAATGTACCAGACGACAAAAATGCTCCGTCATAGGAATGGAGCCACCACACCACATACTGGCTCGACCGCGCCACCTTGGCCTCGTCAGACTGCTCCTGGTACCTGGCTTCGCCGAATCTAACCTTCATCGCAGTCCACTACTCTAGCGTGATCCAACCATGGATCGGCTTTCCGGAGCGATCACGAGACTTCTGGTCGTGGATCGCATCACGGATGAGCTTGCCTGCGACGACAGAAAATAGGGCCTCGATCTTCACCGTCCGGTGTGGTGGATAGAAATAGGTCCTCTACAAGAAATAAAATAGAAAGAGTTGTACAATATACACAAATGATTATTAAAATTTAAAAATAAACAAAATTTTTACCTTGAAGTGGGCCAACCAAAAGGCCTTCCTATCTGCGGGAGCATCTGAGTAGTTAATCCAAGGCCCACCATAGTTCTGCCTCAGAAATAACCCCAGCTGTCTCTGTACTGCAAGAGGCCGATATCTATACAATAATAAATTTTATGAATATATATGTACATATAATCATTTGAGAAATATATATTAACTAATTAACCTACTTCGTAGGCCCGTCCGTCCAAATCTCCATACGCGTCTCGTCCGGGGGAGCGCATAAAGGGTCGCTCTCACCTCCTGCCTGACCAGGATCAGTCTGATCGCCGTCCTCCATATGCTCGGCGTCGGCTCTCCCCATGGAGTCATCGGCAGGAGGAATGCTGGACGCGGGAGGAATGCTGGACGACGAGGAAGGAGTCGCCAACCTGCTGGAACTGCCCTGTCCCGGTAATGGACCGGAAACAGAATGGTACACTGGCATACTCAGAGATGAGGATGAGGGTACGGAATCTGCATCCCCAGCCTGACGCACACGGGACTGCCTAACATAATATCCTCCGCGTCGTCCGGGTCTAGTCATACCTTATAATAATATATGACAATAAAATAAATATACATATTTATATGATAGACATCACAGATTTTTGAAAAAAAATCATTATCACGAAAGTGTCACTAAAGTGTCAAATATGATGATAAAATAAACGTACAGATTTAATCCTCTTCTGAAAATTCATCTAGTTCGTTTAGCTCATCTTCTTCTTCTTCTTCTTCTTCTTCTTCTTCTTCTTCTTCTTCTTCCTCATCTACATCTTCACTTTCATCTGCATCTTCCTCTTCAGATAATTCTACTTCTTCTACACAATTAGATGTGTAATGAGGAACTTCTGCCATGTCCACTTCTATAATATTTGGTACAAGAGGTAGTTCATCCTCTTGATAAGCTATATCGTCAACCTCAAAGGTATTTCTAGCTTTGGTCTTGCATACTGCCCACCAGTCTGACCTTGTTGTTTCTCGTTTAGGATAACTTGTGAAGTACATGAGCTGAGCCTGACTTGATAGGACAAATGGTTCATAGGCTTGATATCGACGCCGATAGTTTATATCCACAAGACCGTGCTTGTCTACTTTCCAACCTTGACCTTCAATCGGATCGAACCAATCACACCTGAATAACACAATCTTAGCAGGCTCTATTCCATAACTATATGTCAGCTCCATAATCTCCTGTAGGACGCCATAGAAAACGTTACCCGTATCAACATCTTTGTAGTTCGAAGATCTGATACACAAACAGCTGTTTTTGGTGGAATCGAGATCCACAAAGTTGTCTCTGATCGGGCAAGTTGTTGATTTGAACCTAAATCCATTCACACAGTATCTTGGCCATATTTTTGCAGCATAAATTGGTCCCTTGGCTAGCGTTCTAATAGACTCATTCTCAAGTCTTGCGTATGGACGATCGACCTAAATACCACGAAAAAATAAATTAAGCTTATTCTCAAGTGCATATACAGAAAGGTATTTACAGAGTTCTCAAGTCTTACATATGCACTCAACCATGATGGAAAATAATACCTTATTTTTTGTTATAGTTCTTCTTCCGTTATGTGTGGCCTACCTGACCTCACATCATCATTAGATATGCTGAAAACAACATCGTTCAATTAATGTAATAGTATAATAATCAACACTATTAAAATAATGTAGACGTATTAATTACTTACCCCTCCAGCTTCTCTACTTCATCATCGTTGCAGTTGATTAATACATACACCTGAGCAGCCCTTAGCTCATCATCGTTCAGATATCTCTTCTTCATTTTACCGATGGCTTTCCTGGAGCATTGAATACCTTCAGTATTATATCATTACATTCATGATCTCCGTCGTCATTTCTGGAAGCTCTCATTCTATTAGTTGCAATATGAGGCTTAAAATACATCGAACAAAAGTTTGTAATCTCCTCGAGAACATAGGCTTCACAAATAGAATCCTCGACCCGTGCCTTATTTTTTACCTTTTTTTTAGGTGATTCAAATATCGCTCGAACGGGTACATCCATCGATATTCGACGGGTCCACCAACACGTTCCTCATAGGATAGATGAATCAGCAAATGCTCCATAGAGTCAAAGAATCTCGGAGGAAACACCCTCTCTAGCTTGCACAGTGTTATCGTAATGTCCTTCTCTTGCTTTTCTAGACGATCAACGAGCAATTTCTTAGAACAAAGATCCCTGAAGAATATGCTAAGCTCCGTCAATGGATCCCAAACTGTCTGCGGTAAGAATTCTTGAAATGCAATCAGAATTAACCTCTCCATGAATACGTGACAATCATGGCTCTTCATACCCGTCAATTTATTTTCCTTCGGATCGACACATCTTCTCAGATTTGACACATATCCGTCTGAAAATTTTAGGTCCTGGATCCACCGATAATGTCTCACTTTATCCTCCTTGTCCAGTGAGAAAATTGACTTCGACAGGAACTTTTTTCCATTCTCCTCTATCAAATGCAACGCAGGGCGTTTGCATATTTCTTCTAAGTCCAACCTGGTCTTGGCATTGTCTTTCGTTTTTTCCTTTACGTCCATCACAGTATTAATTATGTTATCAAACACATTCTTCTCAATATGCATGACATCAAGATTATGTCTGATCGGATTGGTACTCCAATATGGCAGATCCCAGAATATGCTTCTTTCTGTCCAGTTATGATCTCTACCAAATCCATCGTACTTGTACCCAGTTGTAGGATCTTCAATAGCACTTGGAAAATCTCTAACATCCTCCCATATCGTGGCTCCATACCACCTTGGCGGTGGATCACCCTTCTCTACAATGCCGGCACGGAATGCATTCCTGTTCCTTCTGAACGGATGATCTTTTGACAGAAATTGCCGATGACAATCAAAGAAGCACGATTTTCCTCCGTATTTCAAGCGGAAAGCCTTAGTACGGTCCATGCAATACAGACATGAGAGACGGCCATGAGTGCTCCATCCAGATAACATTCCATAGGCCGGAAAGTCGTTGATGGTCCATATAAGGGTTGCCTTCATCTGAAAATTCTGCTTCCTGGAAAGATCGTACGTGTTAGCGCCTACTTCCCATAACTGATTCAACTCATCTATCAAAGGCTGTAAGTACACATCAATGTTCCTCTTGGGATTGTTCGGACCAGGAATTATAACGGTTAGAAATATGTACTGAGTCTTCATGCACATACAAGGCGGTAGGTTATACGGAGTGACAATCACAGACCAGCACGAATACTGGGATCCCGAAAGTCCAAAAGGAGTAAAACCGTCAGAAGATAGCCCCAACATGACATTACGTGGATCTGAAGCAAAATCAGGATACACTCGATCAAAGTGCTTCCATGCTTCTCCCTCGGATGGGTGATCCAACACACCTTCAATCTGTTCTCGCATGTGCCAACTCATATTTTTGGCCTTCTCTTTCACCATAAATAATCTTTGCAACCGTGGCGTTAAAGGCAAGTAGTGCATTGAATCGGTCGGTCTTCTTACACCGGTAGACCTTCCTGTACTAGTTGTCTTATAGCGATCAGCACCACAAAATCTGCACATATCTGCATCCTTGTCGTCTTTGTAGTACAGCATGCACCCATTGCGACAAGAATCGATTTTCTCGTATCCCATCCAGAGCGATCTCACCATCCTCTTAGACCGATAAAAGTCTTTAGGTAACTTAGCACCCGCCGGCAAGATCTCTATAATCAACTCCAACACTCGGTTGTAGCATTATTGCGACATGTTAAAATCTGACTTAATGCTCAACAGTCTTGTAACCACCTCCAACGGTGAATGATCTTCACAACCAGGATACAATGGAGTCCTTGCATTCTCCAGCAACTCCATAAACTTTGCAGCATCGACATTCGGTACCTCCTCAGCTGCATCAAGAACGAAACTAGGCCCCGTAGCGTCAAAAACCATTTTTACGCACCCGTCGTCGTATGCATGATTATCTGAAACAAAATTAGGTCCCGCATGCATATACGGCTCAACATAAGGCTCCAGCTCTGATGCTAAAGACACAAGTTCTCCGTGTGTGGTCCACTGATAGTAATTAGGCGTGAAATCCCTCGAGTACAAATGATATGTCACTTCCACTTCTGGATAATTATTTTACGTTATGATATTTCACACACGGATACTTAATTTTGGTGCCGTCCATGTACTGAGGGAATGCCTTAGCAAACTGCAGGAACTGCTCTACTCCCGCTATGTATTCATCCTGCACACATATCATCAGGATGACGATTGTACATCCATGAATGATTCTGCAAGTAGTAATTCATATCCATTTGGAAATAATTTTGCAAAGATAGACACACATGTTCAGTGCAGTAACTAGTCAAACTGGGTGAAGTTGAGTTGACTTAGTCAATATCTTGGACAAACTAGTCAAACTGGGTGAAGTTGACTAAGTCTAGGCAATTATCCTTCACTAGACATAGACATGGAACAAACACCAATATTTGTAGTGTTCAAACTTCCTAGTGTATATTACAGTAGAGAGACATGGTAAACGTGTGTAGGGGTGCAACTCGGGCGGATTTGGTCGGGCTTGAGGTCAACCCGAGCCCAAGCCCGGCCCGACCTCAGGTTCAACATATGAAGCCCAAGACCAAGTCTGGAGGATCGGATTGAACTCGGGTTGGGTCGGGTCCATCGGGTAATATTGACCAACTGTTGACTTTCAGTCAACTGGTCAACTCTGGTTTGGTTTCGGGTCAATTCTAGTCACTTTTAAGCTAAGTTTGACTTTCGTTGACTTTTGGTCAAAACGGTCAACCGAGGTCAAAATTAGTCTAAGAGCACTAATCCTAACCATTACCAACCAAGACAATCAATTTTTAACCATATCCTAACACCTTAGACTCATACCTTAGCTTCTAGGCAATTACCTTAACTTACCCTATTACCTTACCAAGGTAAACTCACTATCAAGCCCCTACCTTAGTTTCTAGGTACTTTTCTACCGCAACATGGTATCCTAATACCATGCCCTCGTATCTCGATATCATGCCATGGTATTTTGATACTCTAATTACATATCTTGAAGTATCTTAGAACTTTACCCTTTCATAGGGTAAATCCTAATTATCTTGTGATACCATCTTGGTATCACAAGATACCTTAACCTGTCACGCTCACTCTAGCCCACATCTAACTCTAATATAAAACATTACTAACATATCTTCCACAATTTCCTCACTCTCTAACACAAACCACATCCTATTACCAAACCTTTCCTTAACATATTATCTAACCTGTAAACTGATAGTGAGTTTAATATACATGTTAGGGTTCATGTATGTATAGGGATTTATGGGTTTTCGAATTGCATTTGGATTTTCAACCTATAAACTAATTGTGTACATTGATTTCTCATGTATCACACACATGTTTACACTCACAAGCCTGTCACTGACCTGAGAATACATGTGCACTCGACTGAAAATTAATTTCCTGATATCTACACACAATTACACTAAAACCTGAGAACCTATACTACCTACTGCTACACTGATTTCCCTATACACACACTCATACACATGTACCCAATGAACTGAGAACACATTTACACACACATGTTCATGTACTGCTATACATTCATGCACACACTGACCTAAGAACCTAGGTACTGTTTACACACACACTGGTAAACCTGGACTGAAACTAGCTTCCAGATTTCCTATTCACACACACACGTGTACACATTACTGCTAACACCCTGTCCACTCATACACACATAAATTCTGGATATCTATACACACACATAGAGTCACTCACTCACACATGAACTCAGACATACATTCACACAAAGCTAAGAACACACACTGTCTTTACTGCCACACACACACCACTGTATGCTGCCACACATACACACATACACATACACACATGTATATTAAACTTTAAATATTTTAACCCAAATCCGAGCCTGAACCCGAGTATCTTCAACCCTAACCCAACCCATTAACGGGTTTATCCGATTGGGTTCGGGTTTAGCCCGCCCAAGTTGCACCCCTAGCCATATGTCCGTGTGTGTGTGTGTCCGTGTGTCCGTGTGTGTGTCATGTGTGTGTGTATCTCTGTGTGTGTGTGTGTATGTGTGTCCGTGTGTGTGTGTGTCCGTAGGAGAGGATGAGGAGGGAGAGGAGTTAGGTTAGGGTTTACCTGAGGAAGAGGAGGAGGAGCTCGGATTGGGGGAGGAGGAGCTCGAGGAGGAGGTGCTCGACGAGGGGGGTAGGGGTCGCCGGGGGAGAGGGAGTCGCCGGGAGGGAAGGGGTCGCCGGGGGATAGAGGGTCGCCTGTAACACCTAGTTTTCCAGATGAGGGTAATTTTGAAATTTTGTAATTATAATTATTATTATTGATATTTATTTCACATTATAATTTTTGGTGATTTTTAATAATTTATAAACTATTTAAAATCTGGTTTAAGTCATGACTTGTGATTTTGATGTGCTGCTAGTGAAACCCTAGTGACTGCATGACCTAGAGCCTAACTATGTCATTAGGATGATTTAATTATTATTTTTAGTCTAGGGGTAATTTGGTCATTTTGACTTATTTGAATCATTTGGTGATTTATTGAATTGGTGAATTCTAGTTGACCATGACTTGTTGAGACCTAGTGAACTAGCTTAGAAGCTAACCCTAGCCATGGTGACCCTAGTCTAACTTGAGTTAACCTATTTTAGTCATTAGAGAATAGTTTTAGAATGAGGGGATTTGGTTTAGTGAATTTAAGTCATGGCTTGTGGTTTCATGAAATGACTTATGGCTTAATTATTTAATTGATCATGACTTAAGCCCATGGGCCATTTAGTGAACCCTAACCCAAATTATTGAACCTATGACCAGCCACTAGGGCTCCCCTCCCTATAAATAATCTCCTCCTTGAGTTCTTGCCTCTTTTATTTTCATTCCAACACTTGGAGAAAAGAAAGGTATTTTTCCCCCTTCCAAAAATTACCATTTTATCCATTTGATCTCCTTTTTCATCCTAGTCTTTTGCATTGGGTTCTAATTGAAGTTTATGGACTGTTGGTGGAGAGCTATTTCAGTTTGGGATCAATTTGGAGCATTTGGCCATCAAGAAGAACACCCCCCATTTGAAGCCTTTTCTTGCAAATTGTACCTATAGGTAAAACCCTTTAAATTGCATTATTATTTTGATTTCTTTGCATATTAGGCTAGGTTTAGGTGTCCCCTAGCTGTACCTCAAAATTGGCTGGATTTCGTGTCCGTTTGGTGTCCGTATCGGACACGTGTCATAGTGTATGTTAGGTGTTCGACGAAATACCTTAATGGATTGAATGTTAATCTTTTTTAAAACAAATTACATAATTGGAAAGTTTATTATATGTAGATTGTGTATGTATATGTCTGAGCACGAATCGGGTTGGGTTTCGTGTCCAAAATGGACACGCACCTCGTGCACGACACTGCGCACAAGCCCGTACGGCTGTCCTGCTGCTCGGGTGCCTTTGCGGACACGACACGACACGAGACACCACGAAAATTTGTGGGGACGTGCGGGCACCCACTGACATCATCCACACAAAATTTCACGAACTTTCGTTCACTGTGCGCGAAGTAATCGCGTTCGCACGGGTCATGCACTGCACTGCACGAACACGTTTTTCCTCACTGACACACGCGTCGTGTCGACTCTGGACACGTTGTGGACACCTCGTGTTGATACGAGTGTGTAGCCCAACACGTGGGATACACGTGGACATGACCACGAGGCCCCACGTGGCTCGTGTCGTATCCACGAGCCACTCGACTCACTGCACGACGCTGCGCGTAGCAGTGTGCATCAGTCGAGTTTTCTCGACTGATACGGGCTTCCTATTTAGACACGGCGACACGTGGGATCTTGTCAGTGTCCTAGGTGTGTTGCCTGACCCTAGGCGAACCTGGACACGTGACCATAAGACTCTAGGACACTTGTGTCGTGTCCTACACGCACGTGAACCCGTGCACGACGCTGTGTCACTGCACAGTGTCTGAAACTTACCCGAATTGGGTTTTTGACACTTGGACACGTTGTGTCGGGTCGTAGTGGGTACCTAGGGACCCCTACGACACTTATACATGTGGGGCTAGGTTTACCAACCATTAGATATAGGTTTTAGTTTAGTTTTGGGTTGAATTTGGGTTTCCCCCCAAAATTACATTCACTGTACATTAACCTCTATATATCCTGTATTTTCCAGATTTTAAAATCCGATTTCAAATCGTTTTTTGATTGGTATATATATATGTATTTACGTGTATATACTATATATGTAAGTATATATGTATGTGTGTATGTATGTGAGTATGTGAGTGTATATATACTTGTATATATGTGGAATGTGTATATGTATATATGCATATATGTATGTGTGAGTTGTGAGGTCCCCTTTCACAGTTCTTTACTGAGTTTAACCCCCCCCCCTCTGCTGTCCATATTCACACACACTATTCACACACACTCTCACCCTCTCATTCACTCTCTCTCAATATATGTAGTATACATATATATATAGAGTATTATATATATATATAGTGTATCATATATATATATGTAGGTTGAATATATAAGGGTATTATATACATAGTTAGGTTATATATTGGTATATATATATATATATATATATATATATTGGCTATATATTAGTTACATATATATGGATATATTATATATATGTATTATATATAATGGGTTATATAGTTGGATATATATAAATTAGATATGTATATATATATATATATGATATAGACTTGATGTCTTAGCCTATGGCCTATGTGTATATATATATATTGAATATATGTCTTAGTGCCCTAGGATTACTAGCCTATGGTTAGTAGCAAGTTAGAGTTGACCATTAGGTCTAGTATACCTAGTTTGACTAGATTGTTGACCATGGTTGACCAAAATCAACTATAGGTCAACCATGACCTAATTGACCTAGAAAGGGGCTTAGATGGACTTAAAGGGGGCTAGTTGACTAAGTTGACTAAACCCTAGATAACTTGACTAGTTTGGCTAGAATGTTGACCAAGAGTTGACTTTAACCTAGATTAGACTTGTTTAACCTTGTTTGACCTCGTATGACTTAGTTTAACTTCTTGTGACCTAATATGACTTGATTTGACTTAGTTTGACTGCAGGGTTGACTTAGAGTTAACTTTAACCTAGATTGGCCTAGAAATCATGTAGATGCATCGTAGACTTCATTTACCTTATTTTAAACATATTATAACCCATATTACTCTGTTTAGGATATTGTGACTCTGGTGCAGGCATCTGATATTATACTACTCTTTTCAGAGTAGCAGGCGAGTACATTCTCTGATAGTTCTTCCATTTACTTGTCGTTTACTATATTTCAGTTGTAGCTAGTTCTATCTGATTCTCTGTTTCAACACGATTTGATATTACTGGATCCATTTCATGCGACACTCACTTATTTAAGTCTGGCCTCTATTTCTGGAACCACCTACTGGAACCACCTACTGGAACCACCCAGGAATTATTTACTGGAACCATTCGTGTACTGGCTGGACTTATACCTATTTTTGTGTCGGATTATGGATTCACTTGTACTTGCTGGGCGGGAAAATATTGGAATAGGCGTGTGAACATACCCAAATACTGGAACCACTCCCTTGGAATTATACTGGAATGATAGCCATCCCACACTTGGCCGAGTGTGCGGTGTGCCGTATTACCTACAGTCGTTCACATGTCGATCCCGATATTTTAAAACACACAGTTAGAGTATAGGCTGGACTCACCCTGGAACCTTTGATCACCGACTGAACTCACCTTATACCGGACTCATCTTGTACTGGAACCACCTGGTATCAGATTCATGTTGTCTGGATTTACTTGCGTTTTGCACTTGTTTACATTTACTATCTGGACTTATTATGTTACCTTAGTTCAGCTAGATTTATTACAGTCTTCATTGCCATCATTCTTCTCTTGTTTTAGTTACTTTACTCTCCTTGTATCTTACTGTTTCTCTATGCCACAACCTAAATATAAATTGCCATATTCATCAATAAAACTGTTTATAACTGCTTTATAGTTCTCTGTCATTTACTTGGGATTTCTTGATGAGTTGTACTCGTTTCTGTCCTGACTGGACCTGTTGAAAATTTTACAGATGATTGCCCTGAGGACACATGCACTACGTATTATGGACCAGGAGACGGCTTAGCTTCCTTTGGCTCCGACACTCAGGAGTGATCGGGAGTTTAGCTAGTTGTCTTGTTTTAGCTTTCATGCTTTAGAACTGGAGTTGTATATAAGTTGAGTTTGTAGTTGAGATTGTCTGAGATTATATTATTTAGTTGTTAGATTTTGTTTCTGTTATTTAGTCTTTAGTTATAACTTCTGTGATATCTTATCGTTCTTAGACTGTGATTGAGATTCATTATATCTATACTTGTCCTCCGTTCGGAGTTGAGATTTGACAAGTACATTATATAATTGCGTGAGTTGTTGATTAGATAGTAACCTAGGACAGCGTTCTACCACCGACACTGCGGCGTAGGCTGGGCGTTGTTACGTGCTCGTACCCTCACAGTGGGTGCGGGTCGTGACACATTTTTAGTGGTGGCCCATGCAGGTCGAGTTTATGTAGTGGTATTCGAACTAGAGTATCACTACAGCCTGCAATAGGAACTAAGGAATAGGCTTTAGCAGAGAGGTTACTCAATCACAGTTAGGACTACTTGAGAGATTCCTGGATGACCCTTGAGAATCTCATTATGAACTTCGATTTGAAAATCCTTTTCCTCTTGTTTTGATTTACCCTCACTCCTTGATGTTTAAAGGATCTTAGACTATTAACTTCCTTCATCATTATCCTTACTTATATTTTGTCTATCTTATGTTGCTAATTTAGCACCAGTTTTGCAAGCTGATCTTTTCGAGCTTGATCATGACATATTTTATTGGGGGCCGGCACCCACTAACATATTGTCTAATCAGAACCGGTGCATGATGGTCTGATCAACCTATTGCACTTTGGTTCGCTTCTCATATATTATTCTACATGGAGGGAGACATAGTTAAATTTGCCCTAGAGTCTCATCCACGACAGCTTTGGCAATTCTCTTTTAAATTATTTCTATCGCCTATGAACCACGTATTGTACTTAATAGCATCGTCTTTGAACTCTTTATTGTTTTGCCTTTCGCATATTTCAGAAGAAAAAGGCACTGTACTTGATAGATCAACCCAAGGTACCACGTTTAGTTTCCCTATCCAAAGGAGGAAATTGACTTATTTCTATATCCTTGCATCATCCCTTAAATTCTAATTCCTTGATCGTGACCAGTCGACCGGGTCATCCTCCTTATCATCCAGTGTTTGGGATCTTAGTCAATTGAATTAATTCAATTGTGACATGGATATCAAATCTTGGATACTCGTGCTCAGACTTCAATGGCCTCGTTCTCCATCTTGCCCAAACTTCGATATATCCTGAAATTGATCAACTTAGATCGTGCCAGGACTAAATTCTTTTTTATATACTGTATTATTGGATTTCAATGCTATTGACACTCGTGCCTTAAACTTTCGATTTTGATCATCTTGGAATGGTAACCCTTCATAATTAATTCCTAGTTGTCCTTACCAGTTTCATATAGGATGGTAGACTGTCCCTTTGCACCTCCTTTTGAGGGAGCTAGGCCACCTGTAGCTTAGCACCAGAGGGGTGGAGCTTTGCGATGGCGGTCGAGGAGACCGACGCTGCAGGTGATGGGTTAGCAGGTTTGTCCTTCTCATTCTTCCTCCCCACTTTTCTGTGTGATTCCATTAGTACCTGCCAGGATATAATTATGATTGCTAGATAGTGTAGCTACCCTGTTCGAGACCATAGAATCGCGACCAGTAGGACAGTGTTGCATGTTATCTTTGACTTTGATTGTTGGGGGTTTGACCTAGTGGGGATACGATCATCTTAATTTCGAGGACAAAATTTTTCTAAGGGGGGTAGGATTGTAACACCCAGTTTTCCAGATGAGGGTAATTTTGAAATTTTGTAATTATAATTATTATTATTGATATTTATTTCATATTATGATTTTTGGTGATTTTTAATAATTTATAAACTATTTAAAATCTGGTTTAAGTCATGACTTGTGATTTTGATGTGCTGCTAGTGAAACCCTAGTGACTGCATGACCTAGAGCCTAACCATGTCATTAGGATGATTTAATTATTATTTTTAGTCTAGGGGTAATTTGGTTATTTTGACTTATTTGAATTATTTGGTGATTTATTGAATTGGTGAATTCTAGTTGACCATGACTTGTTGAGACCTAGTGAACTAGCTTAGAAGCTAACCCTAGCCATGGTGACCCTAGTCTAACTTGAGTTAACCTATTTTAGTCATTAGAGAATAGTTTTAGAATGAGGGGATTTGGTTTAGTGAATTTAAGTCATGGCTTGTGGTTTCATGAAATGACTTATGGCTTAATTATTTAATTGATCATGACTTAAGCCCATGGGCCATTTAGTGAACCCTAACCCAAATTATTGAACCTATGACCAGCCACTAGGGCTCCCCCCTATAAATAATCTCCTCCGTGAGTTCTTGCCTCTTTTATTTTCATTCCAACACTTGGAGAAAAGAAAGGCATTTTTCCCCGTTCCAAAAATTTCCATTTTATTCATTTGATCTCATTTTTCATCCTAGTCTTTTGCATTGGGTTCTAATTGAAGTTTATGGACTGTTGGTGGAGAGCTATTTCAGTTTGGGATCAATTTGGAGCATTTGGCCATCAAGAAGAACACCCCCCATTTGAAGCCTTTTCTTGCAAATTGCACCTATAGGTAAAACCCTTTAAATTGCATTATTATTTTGATTTCTTTGCATATTAGGCTAGGTTTAGGTGTCCCCTAGCTGTACCTCGAAATTGGGTGGATTTCGTGTCCGTTTGGTGTCCGTATCGGACACGTGTCATAGTGTATGTTAGGTGTTCGAAGAAATGCCTCAATGGATTGAATGTTAATGTTTTTCAAAACAAATTACATATTTGGAAAGCTTATTATATATAGATTGTGTATGTATATGTCTGAGCACAAATCGGGTTGGGTTTCGTGTCCAAAATGGACATGCACCTCGTGCACGACACTGCGCACAGGCCCGTGCAGCTGTCATGCTGCTCGGGTGCCTTTGCGGACACGATACGACACGAGACACCACGAAAATTTGTGGGGACGTGCGGGCACCCACTGACATCACCCACACAAAATTTCACAAACTTTTGTTCACTGTGCGTGAAGTAATTGCGTTCGCACGGGTCATGCACTGCACTCCACGAACACGTTTTTCCTTACTGACACACGCGTCGTGTCGACTCTGGACACATTATGGACACCTCGTGTTGACATGAGTGTGTAGCCCAACACGTGGGCTACACGTGGACATGACCACGAGGCCCCACGTGGCTCGTGTCGTGTCCACGAGCCACTCGACTCACTGCACAATGCTGCACGTAGCAGTGTGCATCAGTCGAGTTTTCTCGACTGATACGGGCTTTCCATTTAGACACGGCGACACGTGGGATCGTGTCAGTGTCCTAGGTGTGTAGCCTGACCCTAGGCAAACCTGGACACGTGACCACGAGACTCTAGGACACTTGTGTCGTGTCCTACACGCACGTGAACCCATGCACGACGCTGTGCCACTGCACAGTGTCTGAAACTTACCCGAATTGGGTTTTTGACACTTGGACACGTTATGTCATGTCGTGGTGGGTACCTAGGGACCCCTACGACACTTATACATGTGGGGCTAGGTTTACCAACCATTAGATATAGGTTTTAGTTTAGTTTTGGGTTGAATTTGGGTTTCCCCCCAAAATTACCTTCACTGCACAGTAACCTCTATATATCATGTATTTTCCAGATTTTAAAATCCGATTTCAAATCGATTTTTGATTGGTATATATATGTATTTACGTGTATACATACTATATATGTAAGTATATATGTATGCGTGTATGTATGTGAGTATGTGAGTGTATATATACTTGTATATATGTGGAATGTGTATATGTATATATGCATATATGTATGTGTGAGTTGTGAGGTCCCCTTTCACAGTTCTTTGCTGAGTTTAACCCCCTCCCCCCCCTCTGCTATCCATATTCACACACACTATTCACACACACTCTCACCCTCTCATTCACTCTCTCTCAATATATGTAGTATACATATATATAGAGTATTATATATATAGTATATCATATATATATGTAGGTTGAATATATAAGGGTATTATATACATAGTTAGGTTATATATTGGTATATATATATTGGCTATATATTAGTTACATATATATGGATATATTATATATATGTATTATATATAATGGGTTATATAGTTGGGTATATATAAATTAGATATGTATATATATGATATAGACTTGATGTCTTAGCCTATGGCCTATGTGTATATATATATATTGAATATATGTCTTAGTGCCCTAGGATTACTAGCCTATGGTTAGTAGCAAGTTAGAGTTGACCATTAGGTCTAGTATACCTAGTTTGACTAGATTGTTGACCATGGTTGACCAAAGTCAACTATAGGTCAACTATGACCTAATTGACCTAGAAAGGGGCTTAGATGGACTTAAAGGGGGCTAGTTGACTAAGTTGACTAAACCCTAGATAACTTGACTAGTTTGGCTAGAATGTTGACCAAGAGTTGACTTTAACCTAGATTAGACTTGTTTAACCTTGTTTGACCTCGTATGACTTAGTTTAACTTCTTGTGACCTAATATGACTTGATTTGACTTAGTTTGACTGCAGGGTTGACTTAGAGTTAACTTTGATCTAGATTGGCCTAGAAATCATGTAGATGCATCGTAGACTTTATTTACCTTATTTTAAACATATTATAACCCATATTACTCTGTTTAGGACATTGTGACTCTGTTGCAGGCATCTGATATTACACTACTCTTTTCAGAGTAGCAGGCGAGTACATTCTCTGATAGTTCTTCCATTTACTTGTCGTTTACTATATTTCAGTTGTAGCTAGTTCTATCTGATTTTCTGTTTCAACACGATTTGATATTACTGGATCCATTTCATGCGACACTCACTTATTTAAGTCTGGCCTCTATTTCTGGAACCACATACTGGAACCACCTACTGGAACCACCTACTGGAACCACCCTGGAATCATTTACTGGAACCATTCGTGTACTGGCCGGACTTATACCTATTTTTGTGTCGGATTATGGATTCACTTGTACTTGCTGGGCGGGAGAATATTGGAATAGGCGTGTGAACATACCCAAATACTGGAACCACTCCCTTGGAATTATACTGGAACGATAGCCATCCCATACTTAGTCGAGTGTGCGGTGTGCCGTATTACCTACAGCCGTTCACATGTCGATCCCGATATTTTAAAACACACAGTTAGAGTATAGGCTGGACTCACCCTGGAACCTTTGATCACCGACTGGACTCACCTTATACCGGACTCATCTTGTACTGGAACCACCTGGTATCAGATTCATGTTGTCTGGATTTACTTGGGTTTTGCACTTGTTTACATTTACTATCTGGACTTATTATGTTACCTTAGTTCAGCTAGATTTATTACAGTCTTCATTGCCATCATTCTTCTCTTGTTTTAGTTACTTTACTCTCCTTGTATCTTACTGTTTCTCTATGCCACAACCTAAATATAAACTGCCATATTCATCAATAAAACTGTTTATAACTGCTTTATAGTTCTCTGTCATTTACTTAGAATTTCTTGATGAGTTGTACTCGTTCCTGTCCTGACTGGACCTGTTGAAAATTTTACAGATGATTACCCTGAGGACACATGTACTACGTATTATGGACCAGGAGACGGCTTAGCTTCCTTTGGCCCCGACACTCAGGAGTGATCGGGAGTTTAGCTAGTTGTCTTGTTTTAGCTTTCATGCTTTAGAACTGGAGTTGTATATAAGTTGAGTTTGTAGTTGAGATTGTCTGAGATTATATTATTTATTTGTTGGATTTTATTTCTGTTATTTAGTCTTTAGTTATAACTTCTGTGATATCTTATCGTTCTTAGACTGTGATTGACATTCATTATATCTATACTTGTCCTCCATTCGGAGTTGAGATTTGACAAGTACATTATATAATTGCGTGAGTTGTTGATTAGATAGTAACCTAGGACAGCGTTCTACCGCCGACACTGCGGCCAAGGCTGGGCATTGTTACGTGCTCGTACCCTCACAGTGGGTGCGGGTCGTGACATCGTCGGGGGTCGAGGGGGTCGCCGGGGAGGGAAATTTTCTTAGAAATTTTAGAATTTTTTGAGTGAGGGGGAAAAAGGAAACAGCGTGCCCTAAGTAAAAACCTTAGCGACGTCATGAGGAGACGTCGCTATATTTAAATAATTAGCGACGTGTAGCGACGACATTGCGACATAGATTCCCATTTAATAAATTATTGTCGCTATTCGTCGCTAGTAGTCGCCACCAGCGACGAATAGCGACGTCAAGTTGTCACGTCGCTAAATTCCCAAAAATTAGCGACGTCCTTTAATGGAGTCGCTAAATTCGTCGCAATTTTGCCATATTTTGGTAGTGATGATACGGGACTTAAAAGTAGGGGGCCAGCCCACTCCCAAGTCAATGTCTATACAAGTACAGGTAACAAGTCGAGCAATGTACCAATATACCAAGTAATCCAGGAACAACATCTCATGATAGGATCCGACGTATACTAGTCCGTAAAATCATCGTGTCAGGAATCAAGTAAGACACTACAACTGAATCGGATATAGCAGATATCAATACAATAAAAACTATCAGTAAATGTACTCGCCTGTGGTCCTGAGCTGATAAGGTGAACAGATGCTCAGTGAAGTCACAGACCTAAAGATGAGATACTATAAGTCAAAATAGGGTTTAATAATGAAAGGAAAGCTACACTACAAAAAAAGTTGGCTTTTGGGACAACACTTTCAGGAACGCTAGTTTTAAACGTCCTAAAAATTTATTATTTGGGACTGCTATATTTTTTTGTAACAAAAAACTAATTTATTGGTGACAGATTGGAATATGAACCTCTTATTTGGGACTATTAATATTTTTCGTTCCAAATAAATTTTGAGACCGTCTCAAATAATCTCAGCGGAAATGACAATTATTTTATGGCTTGCATTGCAAGTCCTAACATCTGTGAAAAAATTAGCGGGACAAATCCGCGCCCAACTATTTCACTTTCTTGTAATATTTTTGGAATCCCCCTCTCTCTCTCCAGTGCTCACACAAGAAAAAGGCCTCTTTCTCCCCGGTGCCTCTACATCTTCCCTTCCTCCTTCTTCTCCTTCGCAACCCTTGCCCACGACAACCATGACGTCTACAACATCACCTATGACGAAACCCCCTTTCTTTCCTCCGTCGTCGTCAACAAGATTGACCCCCTCGACTCCGTCGGAGGACAAGAGAAGATCCAGGCCCGGCCTCCGTCGATGGATCTACTCTCCTCTACTTAAAACCCTAATTTTTTGTTATATATGATTGAAAATCGGAGAGAGATGTCGAAGGTCAGTTTTGACTTTGGCAATGAGAGTTGCATTGTCTCTATCGCCATCGATGTCGCTCTAGGTATATCAACTGCTCACTGTGTCTTAAGGACGACTCCTCTGTCTTTTCTCGGATTCATGGAGGTGGAGAGGAGGAGGAGCCCGGGCGACGGCATCAGCGGACTGCAGTCCCCTGACTATACTCCTCCGGGAAGTTGAACTCATTGGCCCCGTCGATGTCGAAGCGGCCACCGTTAGGTACTTAGATATGAACTTTATTTTTCTTTCATTATTTTGTACTGGTGGTGTCATTTTCACAAACAGATTAAATGGGTTTTGCATCATTTGTTTCTTGATGCATTTCTGATTACCAAAGTGGGATTGGTTCTTTGCTAAACATTTATATATTCTTTAGTATGTATTTATTCTTTAGTATGTATTGCTTAGCTTCTTTATTTTGGAAAGGCTAGTAGTTCTTGCAGAATTTGTTTCTTTGTATTTAGAATCTTTCTTTACCACAATTTTTTATGTCAAGCTAAATGGATTACATCTTCCATTCTTGTAATAGGGGTTGGAGTGCTTATTTCAAACTTTACTAGATGGTATCACATCCAATGGTGACACCAAGCCATTATCGACTCCAAAGAAGCCTGAAAAAGAAACTTTTGTCAGAAAGGATATGCATGGTTTCCAGCCTGATCTAGTTGTTGATGATATTCTCATAAAGGATTCTGGAAAAAAAAAACTTTTATTGCAGAATGAAATTTTCACCAAGGGGTATATCATTGTCTCCCTCTTACTGTTTACTTCTGATTGATGATTTGAAAGATATTGGTTTACATTACTTGGTAGCTATCATCCTTGGGGCTAAGGTAGCAATTGTGTGCATGTCTTTTAAATTTTATTTCGCTTTATGTGAATTTCCATTCATCTAAAGCAGAGAATGACACTGTTATTGTGTTAATTCACGTCTACCTGCAGATTACTAAATGGTATAAAGCACATAATTGTAGCTATGTTGATAATGGACATAATTGTAGTTTTTACTTATCTACATTTACTAGCTCAGGGTCACACATCTAGATCCATCGAAAAGAAAAAAAGCTAAACAAGCTATGTTTGAGATTGGGGGGTTGGAGAGGAGGATGACAATTGACAGGTACAACTTGCAAAATTTTGAACTTTCTATTTGTGTAGAAAGACCAGATTTACCCGTCACATACCAATATAGTATTTGTAGCTATGTTGATAATGTAGTTCAATATACCTATGTTGATAATTTTATCAACAACCTTTCAGATAAATAATATGATAGGTGCAAGCAATGTACTATGTATAATCTACCACCAAAACTTGTAAATTTTTGAACTTTCTATTTGCTCCAGTCTTCTCTTGCAAATATTTTTATTAGGATGTGTTCATTATCGTCATCTCGACTGAAGAGTTAGACCATCTTCTTATTGCTTCATTAGTTTAAATATTGATAACATGAAAATTGAGTATTCACTGAAAGTTATCCATGTGTTTTACATATTTGGCACCCTAACAATTTTTTGATTGTTTTCTTGTCATTCATTTTTAATACTATTTGTACTTTCTCCAGTCTTCCCGAGCAAATATTATCATTGCTTTGCCCATGTGTTTATATATTTGGCACCCATACAAATTTTTGATTGTTTGCTTGTCATTTTACATTATTGGCATTTACTCCAATCTTGCCTTGCAAATATTTTCATTGCTTTTGTATGACATTTTGTTTTGATTGTATGGAACTTAGGAAGCATCCCTTTGTTAATCCTTACTCTAATCTCCGGATGTTTTGATGCAAATCTAGTGGAGAATATGAAGTCTAGAGCTGTCAAACCTGTATTTTGGTCCTGAAGTGTCAAACTGCTTAACATCCTGGTGACTGAAGTGCATTAGTGTTTGGTTCCTCAATGCCTATCAGATTTATATTGATTTTGTGTTCTGACAATGGTTTCTCATTTTTACTTGAGGATTAGGAAGGGTGTGAAGGTAATAAATATTTAGAGATCAATTTATCTTTGAGTATTCATCTCACAAACCTCAAAATATTATGACTTGAGCATGATAACATAGTTTACTTTTCTTTTTTGGAAGGTAGTACTTAGTTTTTGACTAGTCTACCCCAAAACTTTTGATAAAGGCTTTGTTGTGTAAATCATGTTTGTGTCGACTGTAGTTTTCGGTGACCATTTTTCAGGAACTATGTTTAGGATGTTTTTCCCAGTTAATGTAACTAACCTTATTATTTCTTAGTCAGTTACTACACTTTATATTATTTCAATAATTCCTCCTATTTTTCATAACTAGATGAAGTGCCATCATGATGAGTGAGTTGCTAATGGTTTTTCTTATGATTTAACTTTCAGGCTTCATTAAGAGCCAAATAACTGGGGGTTAAGGAAAAGTTCCAACATGGCGATGTTCATGTGTACTTGGAGTATAGTGTCAAAGTAGTTGACAGCTGCCTTCATTTAGCTTAACATCATCTGCAAGTTCCATCCGCACATAGAAGTTGGTTCCAAGCCCAGGGTATATATTTCTTTATATCAATTGTATTCTTATTTTCCGATTGAGTTACTTGCGACAAATTAAGTACAAATATTATGAATTCTTATTTATTTTTGGAACATGTTTTATGATCTTACAAATTTTAATCCTGCAGTATATGTGGTTCCCTGGTTCAGGTGTGTTTTTTTGCCTTAAAGATTCACATTGCCTGGTTCAGAGTGTTAAGCAAACATGTATTTTACAACAGGAAGTGTGAGCATGCCTTAAACTCTGCATTATACATCGCGAAAGCAAAAAAAATTAGATATTCTTATTTGTGATACAATCATATGACTTAAATGCTTTTAGAATTGGTTACAAGGATACTTCCTTACTTCCTTTCATATTAAATGAAGACACTATTTTTTTAGGCAATTACTTATGTCCTTAAACTGGAAGTTGCTTAAGATTGGCACATGATTTAGGAAAATTTCCACGGATATACATATTTCTTAGTTAACTAAGATTTTCTGAAATCTCGCAACACATACGAAGATATTACTATTACATCTGCTATACATGTCATCAAGTGGTGAATTAGACTAGTGTTCAGAACATCTTATTTTTTTTCCAATCAGGCTGATGTGTCGTATCATTTTTCACTTCCACTGGACAAATTCTTGCAGACTAGCATCCAGTATCATTCTTGGATTAGCCCCTTTTTAGGAATTATAGATGTGAATGCTGTGTATGTAGAAACTAATGGAGGTAATAGGTTTTGAATATTTTGATGGATAAGTCAACTAAATGTGAAGAAGTACTACATCTAGAAGTCATCTATATGAAGCATAATCTGCAGGGATCTAAAACTTGCAAGTATTTTTTACTTGTTAAAATAAGGAGATTAAATATAAACTTATTTAAAGGTAGCATATCAAAAGAGTCAGTCCTCGTGATAGAACTCTTCAATCTTAGAGGGAAGACATCTTTAACTTTTAACTGTTATTGAGGAGCTTTCCTCCAATTTTTTTCCCAATAACAGATATATGTCTCATCAAGTCGCAAAGGTTTGAGAGACGTAAGAACTCTTCAGTCTTCGACATTGTCATCTTTAGTTTCTGATTTTGACAGGAGATTTCGTATGAAAATCTTACTAACAAATGTAAGGTTGTCAAGTTGCCCAATGTTTGAAGTCTACATAAGCCATCGAAACCACAAACCGAGATCTGACAACTGCAAGAGTTGTAATTGCATCAAATTTATTAGGTAGGTTAACTTCTACTTGCCATGGCTAATTATAGTATCCGAGTATCAGCCTAAGCAAGCTTAACAAGTTGAAAGCTCATTTCTGATCTATACAAAACATAATTGAATTTGAAGTGCATGACATTGTCATCTTTATGTTCATGTCTCTCTTGATAGATGACATGCTTACGCATTTTGTGTTTCAGATTAGGACCATGTCTAGTTCTGTTAATATTTATAATTTCTTATATTGGATATGTTGTTGGCATGAATGTTTTTATGGGCACACTGGTAAAGTTGTTTAATGGTTGAATTGGATGCCTGAGAACCAAGTGCATCACTAGTTCACTGTAATCCAAGCTTTTATAGCTAACAATAGCACTGAACTATGTTTATTTTAACGTCATGCTAAATATTTCATCAATGAAGTGAAGGACAATAGTGACAAACAGATTGATATATCGTCCTGGAAGCGAAAAACTATAAATAACCTTCCTATGCAGAAGAATGGGTATGCCTTAGTACTGAACTATGTTTATTGGATATGTTATAGCTAACATTAGTACTGAACTATGTTTATTTGTAAATGTCATGCTAGATATTTCATCAATGAAGTGAAGGACAAGAGTGAACAGATTGATGTATCATCCTGGAAGCAACAAACTGTAAATAACCTCCCTATGTAGAAGAATGGGTATGCCTTCTTTTGATTTCTTATGTGTACTTCTTTCTCTAAGTATGTTTCCTATTATATTGTAACTTCTTGCATTGTTCGTAAGGCAAACATTCTATGGCCCCAACTTCACAGCAAATTTGCCTGAGAGTATGCTACAGTTATATTGCTGTATGTTGATAAGGCCCTTCTTTGATCTGTATTTTTGGTATGCTAATGAAACTAATTAGTTGAGTTTCAGTTATTGTTCTACCCTTTTATGTCATTTTTTGTATATGATTCAGTTATTGCTTGTTAATTCTTGAATATGAGGTTTTACCATGAGCCTTCTAGTCTTGGGATGCTCTATGCCAGTATGTTGAGTTTTCTACATATCTTTGAGTTATTTTTGCTTCTCCTAGCCCTAAGGTTCTCTTGTTGTCTTAGTTGACTAAATTAATATATTATAAATTCCTTGAAAGTCCTCATGCTAAGAAATCATTTGGTTATCCATTGCCGGGTTGCAAGGACTTGGTAGCAAAGAGGACATCTCTTTCCCATCTAAGTGATTCTAAATTGGATGACATTATTCTTGTCATATCGGTCGCAAAGCCACAATTGGCTGTATTATTTTATTTCATCACAATGACATGGTATATACTAACCATTGTTTTTTTCCCTTTATATGTATTACTTCATATCATATAAACAACATGTATCATGGATATACATATCCATATATTATCAAATGGGGCCAAACTGTCGTTTGTAAAATAACACATGGTAAGAGAAGTAACACTCCTATTTATCTGGAGTAATTTTAGTGTTTCAAGAGGAGTCCTAATTTATTATATCTTCAGAAGAGTTGGAAGTGCTAACAAATGTCATAAGGACCAAATTTAGAAGACCCATGTTCTTATTCATTAAAGCATGCCTTTAGGAATGGTTCTTGCTAAGAAATATATGTTTAACAAAGGAACAAACAATTGACCTGATTAATCATTCTTCTTATGTTCTCCATTTTATTATTAAGTCCAGTATCAAGGAAACAGGGTTCAACTTAATTTATATGGAGTGTACAATCATATAGAAGATCAACTCAAAATGCCGAATCCACTAACATTGTGCTATATGAAAAATACAAACACCTTTGTGACTATTGTCTAGAAGAACTATCTAATTCCCATGTATTTTCCTTGAGGGGAGGTGAGTTAGCTCTGGTCTTAGTCTTCAACTGCCCCTAATTTTGAACCTGTAACACCTAGCAACATTCATTTATAATGACAGGGGTACTTCATAGTAACAGGGTTGGTAGGAATTTTTTTCTTTTGAAAAGTTCATATATTCAATCTCAGGTTTATTCATAATCTACTTGAATTACATCATTTCCTAGTTATATGTAGGATATAAGTAGTATGTAATATAGGGATTAATATGTAAAATTAGGGAACTATGTGCATGCACTTGAATCATGATGAGCTTATGGATAACCTTGATACGAAGGAAATTATTCATATACATAGGGTTAAAATTCAAAATACTAACTTGGCAGTCGGCAACCTCTAATCTCGAGGGCTCTGGTCTGTTTGGGTTTGGGCTTGGCAGCACAGCTTGGCTATTTTATTACAGAAGATGGCAAACATGAGCTTATGATTCTCTTTGAAGGTTCTCAGGTTAGTAGAGAACTTGTGTACGATGGCCATTCTTGTCTTTAAAATCATCAATCATGTTTTATATTTTATTCCCAGGAGGTTTCAGAAAGGGCCATGAGAAACTCTCTGACGTGCTAGAACCCTTTAACAGGATTTGGCTTCGTTAAGGTAACATTTTTGGTAGATCACTCTTTATGTTTGTATTTTGATCATTCAACTACTATGTGATTAATACGAGCTTTTTGTGAAATATCGAATTGGCTTGTGATTTCTCTTGATTATGTTGTTGATGACTTGGTGCATATCTTGACTAAATTATTATATCAAATAAAAAATAGTTGAAATGATGAATTTTTTATGATGGCTAGTTGTAGTATTTACAGAAATCTTAATTGGAGAGGGTGTTGTACGAGAATCCTGGTATGCCATGCTTTCTCTTTGGACATTCTACTGGTGGAGTTATAGTTCTTTGGGTAAGCTATTTTGCAGACATCTTGTAGTGTATCTCGATTTTAGTGGCTTATTCATGTGTTTATTATTCTGAAGCAATCCCCTGTTTTTGGTGGAACAAGTACGGTATGGGGTTAATTCTATTTATGTGACTATTTGTTTTTAATGTCATAGATTTTCTTCTCGTTTTTGTAAAAAAATGACTTTTTTCTTAAACATGTACTGCTTCCAATTTTTTCGTCATGAACCAGGGGTAACACATGTCTTAGTAACAGGAGGTGCTGGCTACATCAGGTCACAAGCTGCTCTTCGTCTCCTTAAGGACTCATACCGAGTTACCATAGTGGTATCCTCTCTTTTCACTCTCCCCCTCCAAACCCCTTAATGATACACACATATATACATATCCAGGGGAAAAGAAGTACATACATTGTGTGTTTTGTGTTGTTTACTATTCTTTCCACTATACCATTACAGGTTAATCTTTCTAGGGGAAATATGGGGGACAACAAGATTCTCTAGGAGATATTTCTAGAACCTGGAAGGCTTTAATTCATTTATGCTGATTTAGGAGACCCAAAAGTTGTATCCTGATCATGTAGACTTTGGAAATTATATGGAGAAACAAGTTTTTGCTTAAGATGGATTTTGTTGTTATTCGTTTACACAATTTTAGGTTAACCAAATACTTGAACAGAATGCATTTGATGCTGTTATGCACTTTGCCGATGTTGCTTATGTTGGTGAGAGTACACTTGAACCTCTTAGGTATGCTTTTTATACGCTTTTCAGATAAGTTAACTTCTATCAAGTTAAGGTGTTGAGTTGTTTGCGAGATACAATTGCATACTTGTAGTATATGGCTAGTTTTTCTTAGACTCTAAATAATAATTTGTACATGATGTATTGACATGATAGATCTTGGCCACAACTTGTGGATATTTTGAGATACTAGTCCAGTTCAGTTAATCGAAAGAGTTCAATACTTGGAATTATTTTTTTGTAGTGTGGCCATATGAGAAGCCAAAAATTTCTTATTTCATAATACAAGCTTTTTTTTTTTGAAGTGACATAGTAATTTTGATTTGCTGGTGTTGGTGAATAAAACTTTCTAGCTTATTCATGTACCAAGGGTCGCAATTACTTATAACTAACCATATTTCTGGCTTATTCATGTGTTTCCAGGTAGCCAATGCTGCTGGCAGCCATGGATGTGTGGATCGGTTTGTCAATGGATGTGGAAAATCAAATATATATGTTTTGGACTTATTTAAAAAGTCGTAGATTTTATTTTGTAAATTAAGTGAATGCTTACTGATGCAAAACTTGATGGGAACACTCTAAGTGATGTAAGACTTGGATTTCATTTTGTGAACAATGGGATATTACCTTTAAATATGTTTTATATAAATCGTTTTGTTAATGTTGCGGCTACGCTTTGTTAATGTTGCGGCTACCATATGCATTTTTGATTAAATAAAATAGTTATGTATGAAATTTTGTTGTATATAAAATTCAATTATATATTTATATATAAACAGGAAATTAGTAATTCCATAATAATTTAAACAATTGTTAAGTTTTTTTGCACGATTACAGTACTTTTTAAAATTCCGTCCCTTATTTATTAGGACGAAATATATCTGTTACAAAAACTTGTTTTTTGGGACAAATTAATAAACCGTCACACAAAAGCATAATTTTGAAAACTTTTGAGACGTTTTGCCTAACCGTCCTTTAACAGTAATTAGGACGGCAATATCCGTCCCTAAAGTTTTTGCCACGCCACCCTAATGGGACCGTCCATTCCCGTCCCAAAGGCCGTCCCAAATATTTGTTGGGACGGTAATTGCAGTTTTTAAGACGGTTTTTTGTTGTCCCCAAAGGTCACTTTTTTTGTAGTGCTAATCAAGTCATGATATACAAGTCTAAATCAAAACTAGGTCAAACTAGGTCACATCAGGCTAAACTAGGTCATACTGAGCCAAACTAGGTCACATAGAGTCACACTAGAACAAATAAGGTCACAGGAAGTCAATCCAAATCAAACTAGGTCAATCTGGGTCAAAGGTTGACTTACAGTTAACTTTTGGTCAACTGGTCAACTCTAGGTCAACTCTAGGTCAACCCTAGGTCAAACTAGATAAATGTTGACTAACAGTTGACTTTCAGTCAACTGGTCAACTCTGGTTTGGTTTTGGGTCAATTCTAGGTAAAGTATTGACTCGTAGTTGACTTTGGTCAAAAAGTCAACTCTTGGTCAACGGGGGTCAAAACTAGACTAAACTACCCTTATCTAACCATTACCTACCAAGACAACCTATTCCTAACCCCATCTTAACAATCAAAACCCCATCTTAGACTTTATCCCAATACATATATATTAAGAACACATGAAAATAGACACACTCTAATATATATACATAGACACTCACATTCAAATATATATATATAAGACATACACACACATATTTATATAGACATGAATATCGAGACTCAAGAATGAAATGTAAAGACACTCAAGAACACATCTCATGACATATAAAAATCTGAGATTAAAACATGAAATAGATCATTCACACAATAACAACAAACACAAGTGTGTCCAAATTTGGGGCTTTCCCACATGGACACAAGACACATCAAGGACACTCCTAAATGTCTCCAAATGGACCCAAAATGGACACGAATGGAGACACAACTATGGGGTGATTCCTATGGGTTCAAAACATTCCTAAATGCATGAGAGTTTGAATTAGAGGGTAGATTTTACCTTCCGGGAGGTGAAATCTCAAAGAACTCCTTCCGATACGGTACCAACACGAAGGGATCTCCAAATGGACACAAACCAATGCAAACTCCTCCCAAACTTGGCTAGCACCTCCTCTTGCTTGAGTAGAGAAGAAATGAAGAAGATTGGGTGGAAGAATGGATTGATTTGGAGATGAAATCAATGGAGGTTCTTCTCAAATTTGGGAAAGAACTCAAGAGAGAGAAATTTGTGGCTAAGAACAAAATGAGGTGACTCACCCCCTTTTCTCTTGTGGCCGGCCATATGGGCTTGGTCATGGCATTTTGGCAAAGTCCAAAATGCCCCCCTCTTGTCTCATTAGGTTCAACTTAAGTTAGGTTTTGGTTTGGGGCTAAAATAGACTAGTTTGAGTCTCTAATCAACCCAAACTAGTCATGAATATTTAGTCTAACCATACTAACTTAAATATTGTCATGTGGGCCATGTCTAACTAATGAATGGGTTCCACTAGAGTCAAAGCTACCTCGGGTCTCCGATACAAATCGGATTGAGTTGAAATTCGAACCCGACTCAAATAACCCTAATATTATAAATAATAAAAATAAATCCAAAAATATTCTAAAATGAAAAATGACCAAAATATCCCTATTCTTGAAAACTTGGGGTGACAACTCCAAAGGGTGAGGTATTGGACCATGTTATGATATGATCTTACTTATTCTTATTGAGCAGTATTTATTCAGTTTATATGGCATGTTCTTTTTGTATCTTGTTACGTCCCTCTGAGGACCTGGTGATCTCTCCAGGTATAGGTGTGCAGGACTTCCTGCAGGAGTATGGCTCTACTATAGACTCATCCTTCACGTTCGAGCGAGTCGTACCTTCTGATCACAGCTGCCCATATTGGGTCGAGGAGCCTATTTAGTTATCTTTTCTTATTCTGTTTATCTTAGAGGTTGGATTCTTTTTCATTCAGTTTATTCTAGTATCGGTAGTGGATTTGTCTCCGCCCGGTCAACCATTACATTTTGACATTCACTTGATTTATGAGTTACTATTTTTCTTACATTATACTGTGGATGAGATATAGTTTTTACCTGTGACTGTCTGTTATTATTATTCACAATATAGCTTATGTGTATATTCGAGATTTCCATATATTGGAGTATACCTCGTATATATGCAGCTGGCATGCTACGTTCCTAGTCCTACATATTTTGGGACTGGGGCGTTACAGAGTCTAATCGGACATGTATGCTAGTGGGCTGCAGACCACGACCCATACTATTCATTCACGTTTCGTATTCTTATTGTGGATTGAGATATAGTTTTGCCTTGCTTTGAATAGGCCCATTACTATAGTCCAGACAGCGTTTACGTATTCGAGTTGGGCTGGAGTCCGCTTGATATGTAGTTGGCTTGCTCACGAGCTCGCGTCCGAAAGGCGGGTGTGGGTCGTGACATCCACTAATATGCCTTCTCTAATTACAACATGGCTGAGAAAGTCTACCTTGTCTAAGAAGAAATCGCACTTTGACAACTTACCATATAGCTTCTCCTTCCTTGATGTCTCCAAGACTATTCGCAAGTGCTGCTCATGTTCTTCTTTGGTCTTCGAATATATCAGAATGTCATCGATAAAGACAATGACAAAATGGTCCAGGTACTCATGGAAGACCTTGTTCATGAGGTTCATGAACACTACTGGGGCATTTGTAAGAGCAAAAGGCCTGACCAAGAACTCATATTGTCCATATTTGGTGTTGAATGTCGTCTTTAGAATGTCTTCTTTCCGTACTTTGACTTGGTGGTATCCAGACTTGAGATCAATCTTCGAGAAAACCTTCGCTTCGTTCAACTGGTTGAAGAGATCGTCAATTCTGGGCAAAGGGTACTTATTTTTGATGGTGATGTTGTTCAATGCCCGGTAGTCTATGCACATCCGGACAGTTCTGTCCTTCTTGGGCACAAATAAGACTGGTGCCCACTAGGGTGAAGCGCCACTCCTGATGAATCCCTGAGCCTTAAGCTCGTCGTTCTGGTCCTTCATCTCCTTGGCCTCCTTGGGATTGACTCGGTAGCAGCATTGTGAGATCGGTAAAGAGCCAGGTACTAGGTCGATAGAGAACTCCATGTCTCGATCAGGGGGTAATCCTGTAAGATTATCGGGGAACACGTCTAGAAATTCTGCTATAAGGGGATGAGGGGGTCCAATTTTTTCTGTGATGGAGTTGTAGGAGACACACCCCATGTTGTCCGGTGCTCGAACCATCTCAAACTTGGGTCCTCCAGGTGGACTAAAGATGACACTACCTCGGTGACAGTCTATCAGAGCATGCTGCTCACTCAGCCAGTCCATTCCTAAGACTACATCGTATTTAGGGAGAGGCATTACTAAAAGGGGTGCTAGGAAGGTATGTCCTGAGATAGTGATAGGGCAGGTGTAAGTCTCTGTGATTGGGATAGGTCCACCTTCGGTTATTACTCTACAAATTATCTTACTACATCCTAGTGATATGCAGCAATGAAGTTTGATGATATGAAGCTATGTGAAGCCCCCGAATCAAGTAAAGCTAATGTCAGGTGCGAATGTAATTGAATAACACCTGCGATGACACCTCCTGCAGCCTCTGGCTCTATCTCTGTCTCCTCAACGGTCCAGGCAAAAGCTTTTCCTGCTCTGTGCTGGTTGTAGTGTTGCTGCTAGGTAGGTAGTGGACCTATTTGTTGTCCTGCTCAATCTTGTTGAACGTCGTTGGACATTCCTTTACCTAGTGGGTGGCAGACCCACAAGCAAGGCAATGTCCCAGCTTCTTTCTGCAGATCTCTGTAGTGTGACCGAGCCTTTTGTAATAGGTACAAATGGGCGCCTTCGGTTGATTGTACTGGGGTGCTCTTTGGGTGCTGCTGTCTGTTGGGATCGCTGGGGGTAAGATGGCCTCCTGTTGTTGTTGTGCCTCTTGGAGTTGTCCTGGTAGTTGCTGCTGGACCCTGGGTTCTCCCTCTTGGGCCGGGCAGACGAAATGGCCTCAATATCTTGGGCCACCCCCAACATCTTGTCGTAAGTCTTCACTCCATTTGTGGCTACCAAGGTGTAGATCTTCTCTCGTAAACCGTGTCAGAATTTTTTGGCACGCTCTACTGGATCATCTACCAGGCGAGTGCAAAATCTGCTGAGCCGTTTGAACTCAGCTGCATACTCCTCGATAGTGCTGTCTCCCTGTTTCAGGTCATGAAATTGCCTTCCCATAGCTTCTAGGGCGGCTTCTGAAAAAAACTTCCGCTTGAATTGCTTCTTGAAGGAACGCTAGGAGGTTCCTCTAGTCTGGAATCTTGGCTCATTTCTGTACCAAATGTTAGCCAAATCCCTAAGTTGAAGAGCGACGGCCTCAACCATGAGGTCGGCAGGGAGTCGAGCGACGTTGAGAAGTCGCTCCATATCATCCAGCCATTCATCTGCGTAGATGATGCCCTCTATTCCTTTGAAAGGGCGCGGGTCCAATTTTTTGAAATTTTCAATGGTTCCAACCTTTTTCTGGATAATAGTCTTCTTGTCAGACTTGAATTTCTCTAATAGAACATAAAACTTTTAAAATGCTTCTTTTACCTTAGCAGGCCTATGATCGGACTGAGATGAATCTAGGGCTGTCGTGGCCACATTATGGGCATTCTTTATGCCCTCCCTCATAATCGCGGTCTGCTCGCGATTTGCTTCAGCTTGGGCTCCCTGGGCCTTAAGAACTCCTCGTAGCAGGCCTACGAGCTCGGTGGGGTCCACTGGCACAGGTGGAGCAACGGGAGGATTCACACCGATAGGAGGCGATGGTGTGGTCCTGGGAGGAATAGGTGATGCTGCATGCATTGAGGAAATATAAGCAATGTGGGGAGCTCGTGCAGCATGAGGGCGATCAGTAAGCTGCAACTGAGAAGGGTCAGAACGGGCCTGAGTAGGGGTGTGCTCAGAGGATGAACCCTCTTCGATGGCAGGATTGGAACGGGTTATCTTTCATCTTACCAACCTCTGGAAAGTTTTAGGAAGCAAACATAAGCAAGGTAACCTACGAAGCTATAAGCAAGCAAAAATAGATATATAGATAGATAGATAATTTTGGTCCTATGTTGTGACGGGTCAAAATTCTCAAATAGTCTAAGTGTTTTAATTGTTTCTAGAGCCTATTTTTCCTAAGGTCATACTTAGACCTAAGTCAAGGTGCAGAACTGCATATTTGTCTAGACTAAATTGATTAGACCAAATTTGCAGAACATGGACCTGCATGGGCCACCACTGAAAATATATCATGACCCGATCCCAAGATTATGGGTCCAGTCGGATCATACCCAGCCTGTATCGTTGTGAGACGGCGGCAGTAAGCTGTATCAATCAGTATTAACTCAAGCACAATATTCTAAAATGCAGGAATTTAAAAACATTTATTTAAAACATTAAAGTCCAGAACTAATATCTATCTAAGAACTAAAAACATACAAACACGGTAATAGTCAAATTATTACAACCAGTCTTTTATTACAACCTTAAAACAAATAAATTAAACTCCAAATGCTACTAGAAATCCTGGGCTCCCTGATCGAGTTCAGCTATCTCCTCGGAACTCAAATCGAGTCCGTAGTAAGTACTAAAGGGCACCTCTTCGTCATCGTAGTCACCTAAAAATGTTGGTCTCCCGTTAGGAGAGGAGCAAGAAACATATATCCAATCCAGCATTCTAATAAATAATTAAAAGATGCAAGAAGCAGTTTTAAAGCATTATTATATTTTCTTAATAATAATAGAGGATCAATGGAACAATAAAATCTCAAGAGCAATAGTGATGTAATCTACAATGATTCAATAGTGATTTGAGTGTATAGCAATCTGTGACCGGCTGGTAGAGTCAATATGTATACTAACATTGGGCATAATGCTACCATACGGTACGGCTCAACCCCCTGTGCAATAGGGGTTAGCACGAGAGAGTCAATAATAGTAACTTAGGCTTTGGTCACAGATGCTAACACTACTCCCCAATTCCCGAGTCAATAAGTCAATCAAGCAATCAATTTGGGTCCGAGAGGGATCTCGTGAGCCAAGTGTCGATACAGTATATAATCCTAATAATGCAATGCATTTAATTATCAACTAAAATATGAATTTGAATAATATGTAACTTGCCTTGGTTTTTCGGTGCTGTATGTAGAGGCAGGAAACAATCTCAGACTTAGGTCCTGAACCCTACATTAATTAAAAGTCCGACTTAGATCCAAATATAACCATTTCTACGGTGTCTTAGTTATAATCTCTAAATAAAATCCTAATCAATTTTATTTAATAAAATATTAACGGTTATTAATTCTAGTGATTAATTATTTCTAATATTAAACCGCTATGTGATAAGAGAGTTAATTATAATTTATTTGAAAAATAGGCATTCGATTTATTGGAAACTTTTGTATTTTTATAATAGTTTATAAAACATATTTTTTTTTCCTTTTAAATGATAGAACGTGAGTTTTATTCAATTATCTACTAATGATAATTCCTTCTTTTTATTTGCGAAAAAATGTTACTTCTTATTATAAATGGCAAATAACTACTTTCTAATTACTATCCATTTTAATGAGGTTTATTAAAACTATACTTTGATTTATTTAATTTATAAGCAAAAAGAAACCATATTCCTTAAAAAAGCATTATACGCATAGTCTCTAAATTACATTAACCACAATCATTTATGAAACTCATTTGCTTATAAATTACTAACAAAACTCTAATTTATGCATAAACAGTTATTTTGAGATTAATAGTAATTAGATAGTCAAATAAGCATTCTCTTTACAAAGGCATATATATATATATATATATATATATATATATATATATATATATATATATATATATATATATATATATATATAAATATATATATATATATAATTATTTTGAACACAATATTTAAGAACCAATTTATGTCTTATAAATAAAACGGCCTAACGGCTTATTAATAATATCGAAGCAACTAATTAACACTAATTAATTAACCAAGGTTAAGCCGGTTTTTAACTATTAATCCTACACAATCTCGTTAATCAACAATTTCTAATAAAAAGTCAATCTTATTAACTAAATTATTCCAAATTGGCAGAGCTTTATTCTGTCAATTTGGTTGGACTATCTATAGGTTTCTGTTTCTATTCTACTCTGTGAAATAGAAAGCTTCTGTCAGAAGGGTGTACCGGTTGTTGATGAAGGAGAACCGAAGAGTAGCTTCAGCCTCGGAGTCACGCAAAGACGACGGAACGGCGGGGACACGCGCACAAAGGCACCCGAGCGGGACACGGGCGGGACCGGCACTAGCGCGCGGGGCGCACATGTGAGGAGGTCCGACACCGGTGCGCGAGGATCGTCGGCTTCGGTTCGACGTCGGAGAAATCCTCCAAGAGGGGTGTCAAATAGATCGGGTAGAGAAGAGGGTTTTAATGGTGGGGTTGGTTTTGAAAGTGGAGGAGGGATGAGAGGGATATGGGAGTTTTGGGGAAGAGGAGTTATAAAAGTTTTTGTGGAAGAAGAAAGCTTCTGAATGAGAAATATACGTGAGGAAGAGGAATCGATTACGTGGGGGGTTACGTACAGGAGAGACGGATCTGAATGGGAGGATAGGATCTAAAGTGACGGGGGATTGAATTCAAAAGAAAATGTGTTAATGGGTTAAACCAATAGGTAACAGGTTCAAGCTATGGGATTTAGCTAATATACCTAAATTAAACTAGCTAACTCAATCAATTTAATAATTAATTAATTACAACCAATAATTAATTAATCTTTATAAAACCTTATATATATATATATATATATATATATATATATATATATATATATATATATATATATATATATAACTAATATTAATTCTAATTCTAATTATTCTATATTTACTAACAAACAAATAAATATTGCAGAAAACCCATTTATAAATGAATTCTAATTTTATGGGTTTTACAGATTGATACTGTGAGCACCTACGAACATAAAGGATTAAGGTAAAAGATAGTTACCGAAGTGGTTATTAGTGGACTTGAGTGAAACCATTAAATGTAGATTATAAAACCCCTCCTTCCTTAACTTTTATTCTCCTTCCATTGTTGTTTTGCGGCTATCCTATCGTAACAATGATAATATCAGCATTGTCTGAAACTGGAGTCACCGGTTCTATATAAGTTAGAATGTACCATACGCTGACGAGTTGAAGATTTGGGCTTATCCTCCTCTTCCAGTTGTTGTATTTCTCTCTATCAAATTTTTGTAGTTTGCTAAAGTTTGTATTTAGAAGGCTTATACGGCCTTCCATCACCTAAAGTGATTATGAATGAGATTTTTGCAACTTTGAAGTCTCACAAGGAATCTTGCTTTGAGATTATTACAAAAATTCAAAAACAAATTGCACAAGTCTTGTGAAAGACTGAACCATAGAGGTGGTATAACAACAAGTAAGGCTTGCTGAAAGTTCTAACGTCGGTAAAAACTGCTAATAGCTAGTTGTGAAGCTGTTGACAAGATAGCAACAAAGTTGCTGATTACATAGCAGCGCTCTAAGAGAAGGTAGCAACGAGATTTGCTAATTTTGCTAACATATTAGAACAATCGTCTATTGGGGTGATAAAAATCACCATTGTCCAAAGCGAGATTTGATTGTCTCTATCGATCCACTTCAAGGAAACATCAAGTTCGAAAGAATTACTGGAACGCTCTTATAGAGTACTTGCGATTGAAATAATGACACTCATAGTAGAAAGCACTCTTCTCCTCTCTGTTCTGTGTCTCAACTAAGAAAAAAGTACATGAGTAGTTTTTTATATAGGGAGCAATCCCCTGAAAAGTAGTAATCGTCTACTAAAAACATGGATGAAAGATCAAGAAGTAACTCCCTAATAAGTGGAAAAGTTACCACATTAACACAAAATCAATAAGATGATTATAAAACTTAATAACCTCTAGTTGCAGCAAATATGTTATACTTAGGCAAAGCATTAGTTCCACGATGCTACATCTCTACAAAATCATACTACTACAGCTCTACAAACCCCCAAAATCGTAGCTTTGCGGAACCGTAGTATTACAGGCCCGCAGAATCGTGCTACCTGTTGCTCCATGACGTCGTACCACTACTTTCACGTGGCAGTACCGTGCCACTGTTGTACGCACCCTTCATAGCCCCGTTACTCCTGCGAAGTGCAAAGTAAATCTCTTAATTTTAAAATTCAACTTTTCATTTAAACTATTTGAAGATTCACAAGGAGAATTTTAAGAGTTGAGTTTGATCAACAAATCATTGTTTTCATTTTTCAAAACCACATTTGTTTCTTCTAAAAGAACATTTTTATGCAAAAGCTCTTCATTCATATAATAAGATATCTCAAGTTCATTTAAAGACCTAAAATTCATGTTTTTCAATTTAGAACATTTGATGCACTTAAAAGAATTATGATTGTTTATACTATTGGAGGAATATTATGTTATGACAAATAAGAATTTGTTCTACGGATGTTGAGCCGATAAATAGAGTCCTTATTTTGATATCAATTGAAGAAAAATAAGCAAACATAGAGAAGATGAATATGTTATTTATCACAATTTTGTTTTAATTAATCTACCAATAAAACAAATACCTTGTATGAACAAGATAATAGATTAAATGAATATATCAAACTCTTCGCACAAGATTTTTTTTAAGCACAAAAAAATGTAAGACAATACATCACAATTACAAATTAAAGGTGAATGGTTTACAAAATTTTACACAACAATATATCCTTGTGTCCTTGGGCTGGGGCAATCTTGCTTTGTCCTTTCGTAAAATTTAATTCATTATCCTCTTTCAAATAGTATACTGAATCCTCGGCTCTTCCATGAGTTTTCTTGGTGTTGAGTGCTTATAGACTCCAATCCGATCTTAGTGATGAGTGATCTTAGACTCCAATATTTCCTCACAAAAGCAACCTCTTTCACAAGGCAAAGGTTGATCTTCTTGAACACAAGATGAGTTTTCTCTTGGTAATATGCAAGTTTGGATGTTAGAAGATGATAAAAATAATTAACAACCCTCTTTTATAAGCCCCTAAGAGAAATTAGCCGTTTTACGACCATTTGACACTTTTTTTAAAGATTCAACCACAATCGAACTTTTATTGGGCTTCCCATGTGTCACTCCCGTTTCCCGTTATACGTATTTTCGTATACGTATATGAGATCTCTGACGTTTGTCAGGTGACCCATAGTTGGACTTGACTTGCTAGCCTAGTCTAGGTTGGTCTTGACTTGGTTTGGTCTTGGTTTGGTCTTAGTTTTTCTTGGTTTGGTTGGGCTTTTGGTTCATTATGAGAGAACCCTCCCCCTTTATAAACCCACCAACCCTTTCTCTCTCTTCATTACTTTCTCACTTTTTATTTACTCCTTCTTCTTCCTCATAACTCTCTCCACCTACCAAGAGAGCTTAGGCAAGTGCAACTTGCTTCACGGAGGAACTCCATTTTTATTGTTCTATTGTCTTCCTCACGAGATTCTAAGACACTTTAGTACTTAGCATTTTCAATTTTCAGGGTTTATTTCTTGTAGATCTAAGCTTGTTGCATTTTCGAATTTCTTAGGTTTTGATCTATCAAACTTTATTATTTTTAAGTTTTGATTGTTCCATGTTGTAAAGAATTTCATTCTACCCCATTTTGACCTATGGAAGTCCAAATTTGGACTTACGGTGAAGGTTTTATGGAGCATGGAAGCTATAGGTTCCATGGCCATCCTTCTCAGATTTTCAGAGATAGATGGCTCCCCATCGACCCAGCCGCATAGATGGCACCCCAGTCCCCTGCGGCTCCACTTTGGCCGCATAGGCACCCCAGTCCCCTGCGGCTCCTCTTTGGCCGCATAGGCACCCCAGTCCCCTGCGGCTCCCCTTTGGCCGCATAGGCACCCCAGTCCCCTGCGGCTCCTCTTTGGCCGCATAGGCACCCCAGTCCCCTGCGGCTCCCCTTTGACCGCATAGGCACCCCAGTCCCCTACGGCTCTCCCTTGCCGCATGGCGATCCCTGGCTGCATAGGCCATGGCCCTTGGCTCCCGGGCCGCATGGCTCTTCCTATAGCCTTTGCACCCTTTTACTATTCTGGTTGTTATATTATGCTTGTGTCTCATGACCCTCTGTGTAACTTGGGTCCTTGATGGAATGCTTGTACCATTTTAATTCTGAACAGGTTCCACAAACACGATAGGTTAATGTGACTCACATGATAGTGGCCCGTCGTGGCGCACTCACGACAAGAATGATTAATTAGTAACATAACATAATAATGGCCTGTTAAGGCGCACTCTCAATAAGTAACTTGACATGATAACTCTTAAATAGTGACCCGTCGTGGTGCACTCTTGACAAGCAACCTTGACATGATAATTCTTGAATGGTGGTCCGTCGTGACGCACTCTTGACATGATAAGTAATCTTGATAGTGGCCCGTCGTGGCGCACTCTTGACAAATAATCTTGATAAGTAAGTCTAACATGTAATCTTGAGAGCTGTTGCGACGGCTATCTCGACTTGCTAGTAAATTCTCATCATGACACCATGGGTGATTGTATTGATTGTACTTGTATAAGCTACCAGTCTTGTCTCACATCATGTCTAGGACGTGAATCCTTGGTTTTCCTACGGTCAGGGATTCATACTGAATAAGACTAGGTTAATGACTAGATGGATCAAGTAGCTCATATAGATAGAGATATTTCGGCTACAAGCAATCCCGTTATCTGGACGCCTTCTCTGATGGACTTGTAGCCTGCCGTCGAGTAGGGCACATTTCGAGCTGTCATGCCCCGCTCCCGTAGGAGCGATCGTCCTCGCTAAGGCGTGATGCCGCACGAGCCTAGGTTGCGCCCGTGCAAGGCTAAGTCCATAAACGACCGATTTGAGCTAGGCCACAGAATCGCACAGAGTGTCCCCATTTGCAGCGGAAAGTAAATGAACACAAGTTGAAGCGAATTCAAACTCTTTATTGATTTTTAAGAAGTTTACAAGCGACGCTAGACCGAGTTTACAAGTCTTTCAAGCTCTCTCTCTCTCTGAAACATAAAAGGCGTGCCAAGTGGCTTACAAGATAGAATAATTCATGGCGATGTCCCGATACATTATGTCCTGTATATGGTGCTTCAGCTCCTTGCAACGCTCCAAGGCTCCAGAGTTGGCTCCGCGCCTTAGCACGTTCGAGGGAAGTTCCGCACCCGATGACGTCTCCTGCTTCCTGCAAGCAATCTGTGGGGTTATCAGTACATTGTTATGCACTGATAGGGAGGCTAGCTCGCCCACAATGCTATTATTACCAAACACGTTCTATTTACTTTTGTGCACCGTCTATCATTTATTGTCTTTCTAATCTTGCCTTAGGGTCAGTTTTATGGCATATTTCATAACCTATCGCGTGTTAATGATTCCAAGTGTTTGTATGGAAATACATGCACGACTTACCCATACTTACCGTCCGGCCTTCCCTGTCCAAAGTAAACCAAGTTAGTCAACAATTCATATTTAATAATTTAACGTCATTCATGTAAACATTCAATGTCAAGGGCGTGTCCCTGCCTCAGGTTCTAGTACGTCGTAGGCGTACTTTTCTAATTCATTTGCACGAAGTACTCTCGATCATTTGGTGTGTTATATTCAAGCCTGTTCAAAAGGCGCTTCATTCAGTTATCTTAGACTACTTTGTTTCAATGCAAGGACTTACACGTGGATTGCCACCAGCAAAGCCCACTTAATCTATATGTACCGGTCGCTGGCACCACAAGCCAATTTGGACATATTCTCATTTGGTATTCTCACCTATCATAGCGTGATGGCTGGTACACCTTGATAGTCTCTTGAAATACTCTCGTACTTACGTCTCCTGGGTGGCCAAGCCCGCACCCAGGCCAGCACCGTAAGCCGCCTTGATTTTCGCCTAGGCCGGCCACGATGCCTCCCTTTGATTGTGCCGTGGAAATTTCTTATTCTGCTTACCTCCCGTATACGATGGGATTGTCCACGACCATTTCGTATTTGCCTTGTCTTTTAAACTTAACGGTTGTCTCTGAGCCATAGGCTAACCCTTAGCCATAATGCGTTATCGACCAGGTTGGCGGCGGCGTCCGTGCAGCGCGGGTAGCGAGCCCCGATGCACGTCTTCGTCATACATGTCGTAAACCATTCCTTTCTTTCTTATCTTTTATTCATTCTTTTTTTCTTTCTTTCACTTGTCCGTTCGTTCATTGATTCATTCACGTATTCATTCATTCATTCGTTGATTCATTCATTCACTTATTCGTTCATTCATTCATTCATATATTTTGTAACTCCCCGTGCGGGAGTCGCCTTAGCGACCCATCGGTCCCATAGTCTTTCAATGTTACTATACTCTACTCGGAACGACTATGTCGATAGTCTTCCCGTTTCATTGTTGTAAACCATTCATTGTTTCATTGTTGAATGAATAAGAAATTTGAAATATAAGCTTGTGCCTTAGCACGAGCGTGGAGTGCGGTACGAGAGTTCTCACCTTTTTCCAAGTTCTTTTCCATATTCTATACAAGCATACAAGATGGGATTATTCCCTTAGCTAGGTGCGTTGAGTCATTTATTAGCATGCGCAGTGTTATCGTCTAGCAATTCTAGCAATAGTGTCCGTATTGTTATGTGTCTAGGCTAAGCAAAGACGGGTTCATCGGAGCCACCCACCTTAGCGATGATCGCGTCGGCCAAGCGATACTCCGAGCGCGCCTTTGAAAGTCTAAGTCTGGATTCATCCTTGACGAGCCAATGTAAGTCTTGCATCGATTATTCATCAGGTCGATGCCAACTCTTCGGGTCGATGGCTCGTTTCAGTCGTTGCACTTGCCGTTTGAATCGGCGTTCCGCTAGGGTGGAGCGGGTCATTACATAATATACAACTCAAAACAAGTCTCGTCCTCGAGATATTCTGAGTGCAGGTCATCCTACCGTTCCCTAACTCATGTCGTGTGCGTATCTTAGACAATCCCTATCGAATGACTTTATCGCTCGATGGCACCGAACTACACTCGATACCTTTCCAAGTTCCGTGCCGCATACGTTTGGTCGATTTTATTGAATGACTTTTCATTCATTTTAGAGTTGATGGTACTTATTCAATTGTCGTGTTTCTTCAACTTGGTTGCTATTTCGTCATGTCATGAGACTGTAATGGTCATATGAGGTGCGTTGTAATTCATCAATTACGAGAGTCGTAAGCTGAGGCTAACTAACTTTCGTTTATGCGCATCGCAACATCCACTTGCAGCTGCATTCGAGTTCATCATATCGCTGAGTTTGGATCGTGCACATATTCAAGGCATCCCCCGAATACGTACATTTCAACCAAGCTTAGCGATTAGCGAAGTCAGACAAGCTACTCGTGATAGTTTCGATTTGCCGATAGTTTTACTAACTTCGATTAAAATTGAACTCGTGTGCGTCTCACTATCGTTTATCTTGATCCTCGAGATGATCCGATTTGTTTCTCAAGCGCTCTTATCTACGAAATCAATACGATTTCTTCTTAGCGGAGTCGACCAAGTCTAAGTACTTTCCATCCGATTTAAGACCAAGTATTTCACTATCGTCGAATACGTCTTCCTACCAATGATTCAATCCGTTATCCCGACTTTACTTGTACGACATCGATTTCATTCATTCACTTCGTTTGAGGCTAATCTCGTTGTCGTTCATGCACACTCCCAGTTCCCCGTCCTACTCTAAGTCTTGTTGCCCAAAGTCTATCGTCCATCCAGACGATATTGTAATCTCAATCGCATAGGCTAAATCACTCGGCATAGGGTCGTCCGCCTATCCGCTAGGTTAGCTCACAAAGTCATAGGTACAAGTCAAGTTCTCGGTTCATTGTGCAAAGTTATTGTACGATGCTCGCCCCAATCCTATGGCCAAACCATTTTGTTCGTTCGTACGGGAGTTTCTACCCAAGTTCGTTTCACTCAAATTTCTAAACATCAAGCAGCGTTCACCCTATTCGCATCAACATTCTTCGTTCCAAGTCCGAGCTCGTTTTAGGAAAGTCATCCTACGATAGGTTATCCTCAATCAAATCCTTGACATGTCAATATCGTGTGTCCGTACTAGCAATTATCGTAGTCTATTTCTTCAAGTATATTTTGATACAGTTCACCTATCCATCATATCCAATCCACGTAGTCGATCACAAGGTCGTCTAGCCTTGCAATATGTTGCGCCCCGATCTCAGGCAAGTCTGATTATCCACGGCGGACATGAATCACCATGTCAACGTTTCCGCGGAGTAATCGTTCTCATCGGGACGTAACTCTTGCGTTGCGTCTAGACTTACTCATTTTCGATACACGGATTGGGCCTACTCAATCCTCAACTTTACTTCGTCGTCAATCATAAGTCCTCAATCCTCAAATTCGCCTTTGCTTCAAACCACAAGTCGAAGCAATCAACATTGCCATGTCAAGGTATTTCGAGTTGGATCATTCCCGCTGGACATGAATCACCATGCCAACGCTCACACGGAATGATCATCCCAAATCCGACGTGACGCATGTGCGAGGCAGGAGTTGTGCTCGCGCAAGACAAGATCATTGTCGTTGTGGTTATCACCGAACAATCAAGTCAATTCCCTTCTTCATTCCAAACATTCATTTCTATCCAAATTCTCCAACATAGCATCCTTTGAAATAATAACTTCTAACACGATCATTATTCATCGAATCGGAGTACCCCCGAGTTATCATACATCGATCTTTGATACGCCTCAATACCATCGATGATGTACATAACCTGACGATCTTTCTTTTGCAACGAATTCCGAGTCGTGCAACTTAATTTCTCAATTCACATTGTCTCGTGCTAACTCGTCATCAAGCAATATCTATTACAATCCTTAGTCATTCTCGTATCTTCAAACCAACATTTTCCATGTACGCTATCTTCTAGTCGTGCTAACTTCGGTTTCATCTGAGTATTTCGTCTTAACTCAAGTTTCAATCCATTCGACTAAATTCAAAATCGCATGCACGATCCACTACGTTTCCTCCACCAAGACCTCCACTCGTTTCATTGTTCCGACTCTCTATTCAACTTATTTTGTACTTACACTACATATTCACATTTCGTCCGAACAATATCTCGTTTGAGACTCCCGAATCATGAGCGTTACTCATTCTAAGGCTTGCGCGATATCATCGCTTGCCGACATACTCGTTCTATCCGTATATCCTTTAGTCTCGCTCGAACAATTTCTATGACGTCCATACACCAATCAGGGTTCGAGCCACTCGACTAGTCGTCGACACTCACTCTTATTCTTTTTTGAAGCTATCGCATACACCACTCGGGGTCAAGTCATTCTACAAATCCTCAAAAGGTCATTCGACTCACAATCGACATGTTCGAAGGTGCGTTCGTCCGTTTCCCCAAACTCTAAAAATCATTCTTCCGCGTTCGCTTTAGCGTTGGTCAAGTAGCATCTCTATCAACATACGTTCTAAGTCTCACTTACTCTCGTCCGAGCGATAGTCGGTCTCGCTCGCAAACTCGTTCGCACCAGAAGGTCTAGGTGCGCGATACTCGACACAACATAGCCAAAAGGCTGCATGCATAACCATCCCGTTCGAACTATACTTCGGTCTTGTGTACTCGTTCGCTATTGTCAGCGTAAGGTTAATGAAGCATGCACTGCGTTTGCTAACTTGTAGCACTGGTTCCTTCCAACTCAAGTCCGTCATAGTTTGGCACAAAGGCCTTCGCCTATCGATCCCGTTCAACCGAGTACTTGTACGAGCTTTTGAAAATATTAGACTTATTGTATGGAACATCCCAAGGCACAACGAGAGAGAGCGTATACTTCTTTTATTTCAAAACGAGCTTTCAAAACTGAGAGAATCAAAATGAAGTCCAATGACGTAAAGCCGTGCTCTGATACCAATCTGTCACGCCCCGCTCCCGTAGGAGCGATCGTCCTCGCTAAGGCGTGATGTCGCACGGGCCTAGGTTGCGTCCGTACAAGGCTAAGTCTATAAACGGCCGATTTGAGCTAGGCCCCAGAGTCGCACAGAGTGTCCCCATTTGCAGCGGAAAGTAAATGAACACAAGTTGAAGCGAATTCAAACTCTTTATTGATTTTCAAGAATTTTACAAGTGGCGCTAGGCCGAGTTTACAAGTCTCTCAAGCTCTCTCTCTCTCTCTCTGAAACATAAAAGGCGTGCCAAGTGGCTTACAAGATGGAATGATTTATGGCGATGTCCCGATACATTATGTCCTGTATATGGTGTTTCAGCTCCTTGCAACGCTCCAAGGCTCCAGAGTTGGCTCCGTGCCTTAGCACGTTCGAGGGAAGCTCCGCACCCGATGACGCTCCTGCTTCCTGCAAGCAATCTGTGGGGTTATCAGTACATTGTTATGCACTGGTGGAGAGGCTAGCTCGCCCACAAAGCTATCATTACCAAACACGTTCTATTTACTTTTGTGCACCGTCTATCATTCATTGTCTTTCTAATCTTGCTTTAGGGTCAGTTTCATGGCATATTTCATAACCTATCTCGTGTTACCGATTCCAAGTGTTTGCATGGAAATATATGCACGACTTACCCATACTTACCGTCCGGCCTTCCCTGTCCAAAGTAAACCAAGTTAGTCAACAATTCATATGTAATAACTTAACGTTATTCATGTAAACATTCAATGTCAAGGGCGTGTCCCTGCCTTAGGTTCTAGCGTGTCGTAGGCATGTTTTTCTAATTCATTTACACGAAGTACTCTCGATCATTTGGTGTGTTATATTCAAGCCTGTTCAAAAGATGCTTTATTCAGTTATCTTAGACTACTTTATTTCAATGCAAGGACTTGCACGTGGATTGCCACCAGCAAAGCCCACTTAATCTATATGCACCGGTCGCTGGCACCATAAGCCAATTTGGACATATTCTCCTTTGGTATTCTCACCTATCATAGCGTGATGGCCGGTACACCTTGATAGTCTCTTGAAATACTCCTGCACTTACGTATCCTGGGTGGCCAAGCCCGTACCCAGGCCAGCACCGTAAGCCGCCTTGATTTCTATCTAGGCCGGCCACGATGCCTCCCTTTGATCGTACCGCAGAAATCCCTTATTCTGTCTATCTCCCGTATACGATGGGATTGTCCACGACCATTTCTTATTTGTCTTGTCATTTTAACTTAACGGCTGTCTCTGAGCCATAGGCTAACCCTTAGCCATAATGCGTTATCGACCAGGTTGGCGGCGGCGTTCGTGCAGCGCGGGTAGCGAGCCCCGATGCACGTCCCCGTCATACATGTCGCTAACCATTCCTTTCTTTCTTATCTTTTATTCATTCTTTTTTTTCTTTCACTTGTCCGTTCGTTCATTGATTCATTCACGTATTCATTCGTTCGTTCGTTGATTCATTCATTCACTTAATCGTTCATTCATTTATTCATTCATACATTTTGCAACTCCCCGTACGGGAGTCGCCTTGGCGACCCATCGGTCCCATAGTCTTTCAATGTTGCTATACTCTACTCGAAACGACTATGTCGATAGTCTTCCCGTTTTATTATTGTAAACCATTCATTGTTTCATTGTTAAACGTATAAGGAATTTGAAATGTAAGCTTGTGCCTTAGCACGAGCGTGGAGTGCAGTGTGAGAGTTCTTACCTTTTTCCAAGTTCTTTTCCATATTCTACACAAGCATACAAGATGGGATTATTCCCTTAGCTAGGTGCGTTGAGTCATTTATTAGCATGTACAGTGTTATCGCCTAGCGTTTCTAGCAATAGTATCCGTATTGTTATGTATCTAGGCTAAGCAAAGACGGGTTCATCGGAGCCACCCACCTTAGCGATGATCGTGTCGGCCGAGCGATACTTCGAGCGCGCCTTTGAAAGTCTAAGTCTGGATTCATCCTTGACGGGCCAATGTAAGCTTTGTATCGATTCTTCATCAGGTCGATGCCAACTCTTCGGGTCGACGGCCTGTTTGAGTCATTGCACTTGCCGTTTGAATCGACGTTCCTCTAGGGCGGAGCGGGTCATTACACCAGCCCACTGTCATGTGGGGCACTTCTTGAAATAAGTAATATGCACACTGTCATGTGTTGCACCCCCAAGTCACCTAATAGGGTACATTTGTCTCCTAGGCGATGTATCCACTATAAATCCTTGTAACTTGCGTCTGGATAACCTGGATAGTCTGCAGGGCTTGTGGCCGTAGGAATATCTCATTGCATCTTGCTAGTAACTAGGCTTGTGATAACCCTAGCTAGTTAACTATCAAGCCGTACTCTTGCTTGGCCGTGAATGTTGGATGAAGTCTCATCTTGTCTAGTCTTGTCTAGACCCAATACATGGTTATCTCTGGATAAGCTTGTATATGCTTTACTTTATCGATAATTGGTTAGAGGCTAAGTTCTGTTCAGGCGAAGAGTTACAACCCCGGTCCTTGTTTGGTTTACGGGTTGTAACTTGGTTACCAGAATAGTCCTTTAGTTATCTTATCGTTTATCATCCTGTTTTCTCTAATTCATGTCCTATGTTATTTCATCTATGATCTTATGTACTGATGTGCTGGTTTTAGTTCTTAAGTGAAGTCTCCTTTGTGGTACTTGCTCTTTCTGGGGTCTGACCCAGCTGGTTTTGTATGGCTAGATTTCGGAGCAGCACCCGAGGTTCTACCTGCATTCCAGCCAGATGGTGACCACTAGGCACAATCCTGGCAACGAGTGGATTTTATTTTGCTCCCCCACTCTAGTGTAAATTATTCTTTTGAGGCGTTTAGCCGCCGAGCAAGTGTTAGCTCGTGTTGAATACTTATATTTTTTGTCTGCCTACGGGCTGTAACATGATTAACAAATCCTAGGGTTGATCATGTATGACTTAAACTCTTGTTAGTCTTCGTATTTTGTATGACCGGCTTCATGATCATCTGAATATATAATGTTTCGGACGCCTTACTTTGTATATCTGGTGATCTACCATCTTGTTACATTTACTTGCTTGCTTGAGATTGAGACACTAGGCTTGTTCTTGACCATAAGAGACTGATGGCTTGTAGATAAACCCTCATACATCTAGACAGCCTTGACCGTATATGGAGGTGGAATACACTTCTATATACGTAGCTGGCTGTGTCTGCCCCCGCTCTCCAGTATTCTGGATCTGGGCCGTGATACCATGGACTTCCAATTTTATGCAAATCTCTATAAGTTTGTTATTTAAAATATTGGGACTTCAAGACAAACTTCTCATTCTACTACAACAATCTGCATCAAAAGATGTAAGCTTTTGAGTAATTGTATTTTTTTAGACAAAAAGTGTCAAATATTATAAGAGCATCCACAGTATGAGAGGTTTTGAAGTGTTACATTTTAACTTTAGTCAAATTTTGTAGTACATGAAGGCTGCAGTGAACACTTGTCCATACTTAAAAATTGCCGTTGGAATTATTCAATAATATGGGCCACACATGTAAAATTAATTGTGTTGGACTATCTAAATAATTAAGCCAAATTAAAGTGGTCTATTTAGAAAATTGGCTTAAGGGTATAATTGTTATGGAATTAATGTGTAGATACCGGAGATAAATCTAATTTGATGAGGGACCAAATTAGAAATATCAAAACACACACACACACACACACACACACACACACACACACACACACACACATATGTGTGTGTGTGTGTGTGTTCATTAGGGTTATGGTCCCCAACTCATATGGCCACCAAAAGAGAGGTTTTCTATTTTTCTCTTCTGCATCCCCATCAACAGAAAGAGAGGGATAAAGGATTCGGATTCTTCTTTGTCATTAAGGTATTGTTTGGGAAGAGAGAAAAATGGGAGGAAGGAAATTTTCGAGGAAAAATGGGAGGAAAATTAAAAGTAGTGGTATTTGGGAAGAGGGAGAGGAATGTGGGAGAAAAATTCATGTGGGTCCCACTCAAAAAATTTCTTCCCAATAGTGGAAGAAAAATGGAGAGAGATGAGAGGATTGTGAAATAAATTACCCAACTACCCTTCAATAAAGTAGTTATTAGTTATGATTTAAAAAAATCAAGGACTAAATGGTAATTATATCTTTCTCCGTAATAAATAAAATATTATTTTTAAAAATTTTCTTCTCCTACTTTTTGTTTATCCAAACAAGTGAAGGAAAAAATAATTTTACCTTCATTTTACTCTCCTCCATTTTTCTTTCCCTCAAATTTTCCTCTCCCTCCCCTCCTAGGTTCCCAAACACAGCGTAAGGGTCGTAGCAAGTTGGAAGATCGAACCATATAAAAGGACGACCGCTTCAAGATCCATCAAGCCTAGCAATGAATTCAGGTACGCTTCCGTAATTTAATCTATGTTCTTCATCTCATGAATCGACAGTGTACAATAAATCTATCAAGTGGTATCAGAGCCTCCCTAGTTGATTTATGAGGTCGAAGTTTCATAATCAAATTTTGTTATCAGAACCCTAGATCGTTCCAGCTAATTTAATTTAGGGTTCCTATTATTCGATCAAAGTTTTTATAGTTCATCAATTTAGATTCCTCATGTATTTTGTTTATTAAATTCACATGGATTTAGACTATATTCCGTTTTTTTGTAGGTTAGACTTTCTCAGGCCTTTTGATCAGGATATATTCATTAGGCCATATCAGAACGAAAATATTGGAACTTAAGGATTTTAGCTATCTATGCATATGTTCCAATTAAGATTCCATGGAAACAACATACTCTTGTCCCCATATTCGGCACTCAAATTTCTCCATCATATGCTCTATTTTGTTTTTGTTGTTTTTTTTTTGCTTTGTTATGATTCATTGTTGCTCAGAATCTTCGGAAAGGAGATAGCAGAGACATCAGTTTAAACTGATAAACATGTATTTTGATGATTTATTAAAAAAATGCATCTTTATCCTTTGGTGTTTTGGAGCCTATCATTAGTATTGATGAGACTCTATAAAAAAGGTTAAATCGAGCACTACAAAATAATGAATTAGGGGATTTTGTTTTGAGAGTGGGATTTGAACCCACAACCCTTTCGGACAAGAACCTTAATCTGCCGTCTTTAGACCAACTCGGCCACGTTGTACTTTGATGTAGTAACGAACCAACAGAACTAAAGAAGAGTTTTCTGTATGAAGGTTTATTTGGTTGGCTGATTTAATTCGTTATTTAAATCATGCACAAGATTCACATGCTTTTGATATAGTAGATCAATTTTGGTATAATATTTATAGATTATTTGATGTAATCTATTAATCATATATTTGGTCTTCTATAGATTATTCTATTTAAAGTAATCCTTATGAATTATTTGATATTATCTGTTGATGCATATATTTTTTTGGAATCTAATCGATTGATTATTTGTTAATTTAAATTTTCTAAAAAAATATGCATGTACATAAGGATTTAAGATTATTTAATTTAAATAAGCATAAAGATTTGGACACGATTCAGTTTTGTAAAATTTAGTCAACATTCAAATTTTTGGTACCTTTTATGGCTAGCAATAGTTGTCTAATATTCTAAATAGACCCATTGAAACAAGATGTCGCCAAAGTGACCTCTTTTGCGTAGATAGTCTATGAGGGATGTCAGATGTTTATGTGTGTACATTCATGCGGGTATTAGCCGGCCCAAAGGAAGATTAATACTTGGCCGAATTGCACACATACTTGTGGTGATAAATGTGTGACAATTATAAGGTTTACATGTGAATAATAACCCGATCCAAAGATAGGCTTATTATTTGACATGACTTATTGTCAACATTTGATCATTACACTAATAGTACCACTTGCAGTTAATATCACTGTCCAAAGACTTGATATTAATGATGTACTAGATATCTTGAGATGGGGCTCACCATTATTTGAATTTGTTTGACTATATTTTACTCTTTGGTTATTAATTAGAGCATATTTATTTATTTATTTTTTGTACTCTTTTCAGCTAGTGTTGCATCAATATCTGCTAATCTGAACTCAATTCCAATGCTTAACGGGACAAACTTCAAGGACTGGAAAGAGAATATTTATATTATTCTCGGCTGCATGGATCTAGACCTTGCACTTAGGATTGAGCGTCATACTACTCCTAGGGATGACAGTTCATCTGGTGACAGAGCGAACTTCGAGAAGTGGGAACGCTCAAATCGCATGAGTCTAATGATCATAAAGCGCGGTATTCCAGAGGCATTCAGGGGTGCAGTATCTGATGAGGTTACTAATGCCAAACAATTTCTTGTTGAAATCGAGAAGCGATTTGCAAAGAATGATAAGGCGGAAACAATCACACTTTTGTTGCGCTTGATTACCACGAAGTATAAAGGCAAAGGTAATATAAGGGAGTACATCATGGAGATGTCTCATATTGCTTCAAAACATAAGGCACTTAAGCTCGACTTATCGAATGACTTGCTCATTTATTTGGTATTGCTCTCACTTCCTATATAGTACAATCAGTTCAAGGTTAGTTACAACTATCAAAAGGAAAAATGGACTCTAAATGAGCTCATTTCGTACTGTGTCAAGAAGAAGAGAGATTGAAGCAAGATAAAACTGAAAGTGCTAATTTGGCTACCACCCCTAAAGACAAGTATAAGGGCACTAAGCGAAAGAATACATAAGCTACTAAGGGTCCAGTGCAAAAGAAACAACAAACTGAGGCTAATGGTTGTTTCTTTTGTGGCAAGCCGGGACACGTAAAGAAGGAATGTACAAAGTACCACGCATAGCATGTAAAAAAAGGTACATTTCTTAATTTGGTATGATATTAATTTAGCTTCAGTATCAAGAAACACATGGTGATTAGATTTTGGTGCAACTACTCACATCAGTGTTTCTATGCAAGGTTGCCAGATCTATCGAAAGCCAATTGATGGTGAAAGACACATCTATGTGGGAGACGGCAAGTCGGTAGAAGTGGAAGCAATAGGACAAATTTTGGATATTAGTTATTATTGGATTTGATATTCAATTTTATCTAAAGCTTTTATTTTACTGTCTTTTAGACAAAATTTAGTTTCAGTTTTCTTGTTTGACAATCTTATTTATCATTATTCATTTGGGAACAATAAAGTTTGATCTATCTTTAAATTCAAAATAATATTGGTATTATTTTTTTAAATGTTCGTGACATGTTGTTATCACTTGAAACTTGTAACGCCCCAGAACCAGAATACTGGAGAGAGGGGGGCGTACATAGCCAGCTACGCATATTGAAGTGCAACCCACTTCGCTATACGGTCACGGCTGTCTAGATACATGAGGGTTTAACTACAAGCCAACAGTCTCCTATGGTCATGAACAAGCCTATTGTCTTAATCACAAGCAAGTAGTAACAGTTACAAGATGTCAGAGCACCAAATATACAATAGTAAGGCGTCCCATACATTACATATTCGGATGATCATGAAGCTAGTCGTATAAAATGTCAAGACTAGCAAGAGTTTTAGTCAATACATAATCAACCCTAGGATTTGTCAATCATGTTACAGCCCGTAGGCGGACAGTAAATAAAGGTGCAATACGAGCTAACACGTGCTCGTCGGCTAAACGTCTCAAAAGAATAATTTACAATAAAGTGGAAGGACAAAAAGAAACCCACTCGTTGCCAGGGTTACGCCTGGTGGTCACCATCTGGCTGGAAGACAGGAGGATCCTCTGGTGCTGCTCCGATATCTGGCCACACAAAAACAGCTGGGTCAGACCCCAGAAAGAGCAAGTACCACAAAGGAGGCTTCACTTAGGAACTAAAACCAGCATATCACAATAGAATATTAAAGATAAATAATAAATAAGAACTGACAATAATAGAGATAACAACAGTAAACTGAGTACGAAGAAACCATTCAAGTAGCCAGGTCACAATCCTTAAACCAAACAAGGACCGGGGTTGCAGCCCTTCACCTGAATAGAAACCCGTCTCAAATACTATTGGTACAGTGAAGATAATAAACGAAGAGAGGACACAAAACTGCTCTGGAAGCCATGTTACAACCCTTAAACCAAACAAGGACCGGGGTTGTAACCCTTCGTCTGAACAGAACTGGACCCCTGATCTTTATTGCTAAGGCCAGCATAATTAATCATGGTATTAAGGTAAGGTAAAATATGACGAACATGGCATGGGGTTGCAATAAGACAATAAACGAAGAGAGGACACAGAACTGCTCCGGGAGCCAGGTTACAACCTTTAAACCAAACAAGGACCGGAGTTGTAACCCTTCGCCTGAACAGAACTGGACCCCCGATCGTTATTATTAAGGCAAGCATCAATAATCATGTCATGTCACAATCTTGCACAGGATCAGGATAAGACTAAGCTGGAATTAACTCCATCCAATCAATCACGGCCAATCAAGAGTACGGCTTGATACTTTTAACTAACTAGGGTTATCACAGGCCTAATTACTAGCAAGATGCAATAAGATTATCCCAACAGCCACAAGCCCTGCAGACCATCCGGTTATCCGGGTCGAATATCCGTTATGAAGAATACAACACGTGACTGTGTGCTGGAAATGTGCCCTACTCGTCGGTAGGCTATAAGTCTACTTAATGTGCCCAGATAACGGGATTGCCTGTAGCTGGGAATCTCTTCATGTCTACTGAATTATTCTAGTTTATTAGCCTTAGTCAATTACTGTAGGTATCCCTGACCGTGGTACTCAGGGATCCCTATCCTAGACATGATGCAACAGTACTGGTTTATTTGTACAAACGCAATCGCCTACGGTGTCTAGATCTTTCATACTTGTCATGTCAGGCTAGCTGTCGTAACAGTATGTCGAGATATATCATGTCAGTTTACTTGCCAAGAGTACGCCACAGCGGGCCACTATCGTGTTCTATTCTTATATTATCATGAATGAAAAAAATTGCATAAAATAACTTAATAACATATTCTTGAAGCCAAGGAAAAAATCTACAACTTTCATGTTGGGAGTTGGGAGAAATTATGACCACAATTCAGCCAAACAGGACTTAAAACAGCCAAAAACAGCCAAAATAGGCACTATGCGGCACTATTCAGCACTATGCGGCACTATACGGCACTCACATATGCGGCTGGACACTATACGGCACTATGCAGCACCCTTATACGGCTGGACACTATGCAGCACTATGCAGCACCCTTATGCGGCTGGACACTATGCGGTACTATGCAGCACCCTCATGCGGCTGGGCACTATGCGACACTATGCAGCACCCTTATGCGACTGGACACTATACAGCACCCTTATGCGGCTGGACACTATGCGGCACTATGCAGCACCCTTATGCGGCTGGACACTATGCGATACTATGCAGCACCCTCATACGGTTGGGCACTATACGGCACTATGCAGCACCCTTATGCGACTGGACACTATGCACCACCCTTATACGGCTGGACACTATACGGCACTATGCAGCACCCTTATGCGGTTGGACACTATGCGGTACTATACAGCACCCTCATGTGGCTGGACACTATGCGGTACTATGCAGCATCCTTATGCGGCTGGACACTATACAGCACCCTTATGCGACTGGACACTATGCAGCACTATTCATCGTCCCTGCCAAAATCAGCACAGATGAACATAGAAATGGCCAAAAATACTTTTGGCCATAACTTCCTCAAAATAAGTCGAAATCCAACTTTTCAAAAGTCTATTTTGGGTAAAATCGAATTCTCTACAACATGGAACAATCAAAACATAAAAATAATGAAGTTCAATAGATCAAAACCCAAGAAAATTAAAAATAATATAAACTTAGATCTACAAGAAAATATCCATTAAAATGGAAAATGCCAAGTTCTAAAGTATCTTAGAATCAAGTAAGGAAGAGAATGGAACAATAAAACTTGAGATCCATCATGAAGCAAGTTTGCACTTGCCTAAGCTTGCTCTCTCTCTCTCTCTCTCTCTTTCTCTCTTCCTAGTAGGTGTAGAAGTAAATGTGGAGAAGAAGAAGAGTAATGAAGAGAGAGAATGAGGGAATGGGTTAATAAAGGATGATGGTGGTGGTAGGTAGGGGTTCTCTCCTTGGTTCATGATGAACCAAGGCAACCTAAGCCTAGCCGAACCAACCCAAAATAAACCGAGCCAAGCCAAGAGATATGCGATACAAGATAAAATAAGTACACGTATTCTAAGATACGTAATACGAACTACAGGCATTACAACTCTACTCACCTTAAAAGAATTTCTTCCTCGAAATTTAATCAAGAGGTTAGAATTGCAAGAACAAGCTATACTAATCACAAGCAAGCTATACTAATCAAGCATTCAAGAAATTATTCATGCAAGCACGGAATCGAAGGTATGAGGCATAAGAAAGATATTATACCTCACGAGTCAAACAGGTAGGGATATCGCGATCGAATATTATCCTCACGCTCCCACGTTGACTCACCCAAAGAGTGATGACCCCAAGCAACTCGGACTAACTTGATAGTCTTGTTCTTGAGTGTCTTCTCTCTTCGGTCCAATATAGACACGGGCCTCTCCTCATACGAAAGGTTGGTACCAACAACCAATTCCAAATAATCCAGGATGTGGCTCAGGTCCGGGATATACCGTCGCAGTTGGGATACATGGAACACGTCATGCACCTCACGTAGCGACGGCGGAAGAGCGAGACGATAGGACATATCACCTACTCGCTCCAGAATATCGAACGGCCCTATATACCTAGGACTAAGCTTTCCTCGTACGCCGAAACGAATGACGTCGCGGTTAGGCGAAATCTTCAGGAATACATGGTCGCTGACAGAAAACTCAAGAGGGCGCCGATGAGAATCGGCCCAATGACGCTGGCGATCTTGTGCAACTCGAAGATGATCTCTGACTCTTCTGACCACTTCAAAGGTCTGAACAATCATTTTCGAACCAAGTATCTGCCTCTCTCCAACATCGTCCTAGGCTAGCGGGGATCGGCACTTCCTACCATACAGTGCCTCGAACGGTGCCATCTGGATACTGGCCTGGAAACTATTGTTGTACGAGAACTCCACCAGGTGCATGTGATCTTCCCACGAACCACCGAAGTCGAGTGTACATGACCGCAACATATCTTCAAGAGTCTGGATCGTACGTTCCGACTGGCCATCTGTCTGCGGGTGATAAGCTGAACTGAACTGGAGGTGAGTTCCCAAACTTTCTTGCAAGCTACGCCAAAAGTACGACGTAAATCTTGAATCTCTGTCCGAAGTGATACTGACTGGTACACCGTGCAATCTGACAATCTGCCGGAGATACATCTCCGCTAGCTGAGCCGTCGACTGACCAACTCTGAACGGGAGAAAGTGAGCCACCTTCGTGAGCTTGTCTATGACAACCCAAATAGCGTCTCTGCCAGCCGGGGATCTAGGCAATCCAGTCACAAAATCCATGGTTATATGCTCATATTTCCACTCGGGAATCGGCAATGGTTGAAGTAGTCCAGCTGGTCTCTGATGTTCAGCCTTAACTTGTTGGCAGACTAAACAACGAGAGACAAACCGGGCTATCTCCCTCTTTATGCCATTCCACCAAAAGTGCTGGCGGATATCACGGTACATCTTCGTACCACCGGGATGAATGGAATACTGTGAAATGTGGGACTCTGCCATGATCTCCTGTCTGATATCTCCACTGGGTAAACAAAGACGCTTACCATGTCGAAGTGTACCGTCTTCATGAATGTATAACTCTGGTCTTCGTCCTGTCTCATACTCTGCTCTGAGTAGCTGAAGCTTGGAATCTGCTGACTGCGCCATCCGGATCCTCTCGACTATAGTGGACTGAACTTGCATGCTGGCCATCAATGCCACACTGGAAGGGAGGAAAACTTCTATTCCCATCTTCTGAAGATCGGCCAACAGCTCTGGTTGCGCTGTTAGGAAATAAACTCCGGCTCTCCTGCTCAATGCATCTGTAATAACGTTGGCCTTCCCATGATGATACTGCAGGTTGACATCATAATCCACAAGTAGCTCCAGCCACCTCCTCTGACGCATGTTGAGGTCCTTCTGGGTGAAAACATACTTCAGGATCTTGTGGTCGGTGAAAATTTCTACCCTATCTCCGTACAAGTAGTGCCTCCACAACTTAAGTGCAAACACTACTGCTGCCAGCTCCAAGTCATAGGTTGGGTAATTCCTCTCATTATCACGAAGTTGTCGTGACGCATAAGCTATTACCTTCCCATGCTGTATCAGAATACATCCTAAACCTCTGCCCGAAGCATCACAATACACTGAGAATCCTCTGGTTCCATCTGGAAGCGTGAGAATAGGAGCCGTCATCAAGCCTCGCTTCAACCTCTCAAAAGAATTCTGGCACTCTGTTGTCCAAGCAAACTGCACATCCTTGCGGGTCAACTGGGTCAATGGTGCTGAAATTCGAGCAAAGTCTGAAACAAATCGTCGGTAGTAACCGGCCAATCCAAGAAAACTACGGACTTCTGCAACTGTGCTGGGCACTGGCCACGACTCAATGGCCACGATCTTCTGGGGATCCACTTCTACCCCTCCTCTGGTGATGATATGACCCAAGTACGAAATGCGATCGAGCCAGAACTCGCATTTACTGAACTTGGCATACAACTGGTGCTCTCGGAGAATCTGGAGGACAATTCTGAGATGATGCTCATGCTCCGCCTCACTCTTACTGTAGACCAGGATGTCGTCTAGGAACACAATCACGAACTGTCACGACCCGCACCCACTTTAAGGGTACGAAAATGTAACAACGCCCAGCCTACGCCGCAGTGTCGGCGGTAGAACGCTGTCCTAGGTCACAACATCTAACAATATAAGGTGATGCACAGTTATACTTCCGGAATGGGGGTGACATAACAGAATACAATCTCAATCACATCTAAGGTGGACTACGGTAAAGATAGATAGATATGAACAGATGGAATCCACAGAGGTACAATCCAAATAAAAACTAAGTATCTATGATACATCTCCACAAACATCCAAAAGAAACAACTCCCAATATATACAATAATGTATCAATGAGAAAGACAAGTAAGTGTCTAAGCTATCTATACTAAGCAAGGGGTATCATCCTCAGCAGCTGCCTGAACCTCCCCAGGGGTCCAGGTCGCGAGTGTCATCTAGGCAAGCTCCAAAGTAAGGGGTGCAGGGTTCCTCATCATCCTCTGTAAAATTTTCAACAGGTCCAGTCAGGACGGGAGCGAGCACAAAACATCTCACGCAGATCATAACAGGTTAGAAAATATAACGTGCAATAGAGTAAGATACATGAAACGCTGAAAGAAGATGTATATGAAAAACAGAAGGATATGATAATAGGAAATATCTATATATGATAAGTAAGAACTGTAAGCAACATGTGATTTAGAGTACAATATGGTTATGTAAACGGGTTAGGTTATACAATAAAATAGGACTCCTTTGTACGTGGGTGTACAATGGACATATACAATTTCTTATACAATAGGATTGATCACATAACCATTTCTACTCTCCCTCTCCAATCAATACACAAGGATCCAATTTAGTTACGTTACCTTATACAATGGCTTGTACAATGGCTTGTACAATAGAGCTCAATGTGATAATGAGAGTACAATATGCACAATGAGTGTACAATGATAAGGGTATTCAATAAATACAATATGTTAGTGAAACACATATCATAATATGTATTTAGTGAACACAAAGGAGATAACATCGCAAAAGAAGATCCATATAGTACCAATCCGTGTTACCAACTTGTCAGCATCAAGTAAATTAATCTATGGCAAGAATAGACGTTCTAGCAAGTATGAAACGGTCAGAGAATGTACTCGCCTGGTATCTGAATGTCTGAAGTAAATGTACTGTCCGAGATGAGGTACCTGACTCCTAGTTAGAGCAACACAAGTCAAGATGTACACAGGGAATGATAAATGTGATCTACAATGCATCTGCATGCTGTCTAGGTCAAACTAGACTAAAGTCAACACTTAGTCAACTCCAGTCAACTACACTAGTCAAACTAGGTCAACTAGGCCACTCCTAACCCCAGCAAGTCTCATTAGGCCTAACCAAGCCTAGTCTAGCAATCACACACCAATCACAAGGCTATACAAGCCAAACACAAGCCACACATCAAGGCACATTCACATTTAGCTATTTATCATGGAATTTATATATGGCTATATGCATATAGGATTTCATATGTTTACGACATTATATAATAAGCGAAAGTTAGAGAGGGAACTAGCATGTAAGGCTATGTGTGTGAACATGGAGGTAAAATGGAAGGCATAGGCTATACTATCTATATGTTAATTACATATCAAGCAGGCTAACATAAAACATATATCTATGCATACATTGAAACAAGTAAATTAACTAGTTGTATGCATGCATGTGTATACTCTATATATTTATATAATCATGAACTTAATATATAGTGAAATAGAGAGGGGGAAATGTGTATAGTGCCATGGCAAGGTGAAATAAAATGTGTCTAAGTGTACATAGGCTTACACAAACACACACAATAGCTCATAAATACACACACACATAGGTGTCCTATAGGACAGCTAGTAGCTGGTTTTAAGAGCCTGAAACATGGCTGAAATAGGGACTAACAAGAACTGGGTTAGGGACAGGTATTAGGACTATTTTGAGGCTGCATATAGGCTGGTTTTGGGACAGCAAATAGGACAGGTTCAAGGGCTAAAACCTGGGCTAATAGGCTGAGTTTAGGACTGTACAATGGCTGTCATTAGGCTGGTTTGTAGGGGCTAATGTAGACTGGAATGGGGACTAACATAGGGGACTGAACAGGGCTGGTAATGGACAGGTTTTGGGCTGCATATGTATGTGTTCAATTGGTAGTTATTTATGAGGGCTAAGAGTGATCTGTGTGTGAGTGATCCTGTGACACAGTGAGCTAATGAATGTGTTCTCTGGAAATTCTTAACAGTGTGATATGTTGATTTGCAAATAATATGTGTTCTCAGGTGTTTGTGAGAGGTGATGGAAAACAGGAATATATGACAGAAAAACAGTGTCCAGTTATCATTTCCATGTGTGTGTAGATTGGGTGTAGGTGTGTGAGTTAAATTCACATAGGTGTGTGTTAGATGGGACTGGAAATCAGTGACAGGGAGATTGGAATCTGGGAATAAAGGAAAGAAAGGAAAATATGAAAATGCAACTATTACCAACTTGAAATTCATTAATGAAATGTGACAAGCTCACAGTTAGAAGACTAAATACAAACTCAACGAAAAGTAAACCAAAGGTTTATAGTTAAACCTGAAAATGAATGTGAACCCAAACTGTTCACAGTTAATAAATGAGAATCAACCTTAAAAATTGGAAATGGGAATGAAGGGATTAACCAACCCAAATATCCAATGAAAACTGAGATTGAAACATACTCATAAAGCCAAGTCCAATTTCAGTAAACTGAAATGAACCCATAGAGGTTCATAGTGAACCAAAACCTGAAATGCGAGTTTAAAACCAATGCCACTCTCAGTTTTCACAAATCTCAGTTTTCACAAATCTCAGTTTTGAATCAAACATCAGTTTAAAAACAGGATTCAAATGACAGTTTAAAATCTCAAATTTGGTTTTTAAGAAAATTCCAATGACAGCTTATTTTCAGTCCATTCCAAACCAACCCAATCGAAATCCATTCACCTAAATGTCATCAACTAACCAGTGAACTAACAATGGATTAAACATGGCAAATGACATTCAAAATTAGTTTAAAAAGAATCAAAATCAGGTTTTGAAAATAGGGAATGGGTTTCAGTCACTTGGACAGTCCATTTCCACATCCCAAAACCCATTTCTCGTGTTAATAACAACCCCATCTCATGAATCCTCCTAACTATAAACTAATACACATGTATATAATTTAATATGGCCAATTAAACATTAGCAATAGTTGAAAACATTATTTCAAAACTCAGAATCTCATTAACAAGGAGTTGCGTATCAGGAAATTGGGAAATCCCTAAATTCGAAATAAAAATTCATTAACAATCAATTTAAAATGGTTGGTAATTAGTAATATATATGTGAGGCCGCTATAGAGTGTATTCGTGTCTAGGAATTGGACACGAATTGTGTCCCAAACAATACACAAACACAGACACTGACAGTGCACGAGCAATTATCGTGCACGCGTGCACGCGCGTGTAACACGCGACACACGACACAACACGACACGTGCTCGTGTCCAGAGGTTCACCTAGGTTAGCCCTAGGTCTGACACACCCTGCACTGGGTCTACAAGTCCCACAGACACGACACGACACGCGTGTCAGTCGTGCCTGTGCACACGCACAGCAGCCCGTGCGCGACAGCGTGCGGCCAATGCAACCTCAATATCTCCGCACACAGACCACGAGACGTTCCCAAATTTTGGGAGCTTGGTGGAAGACATTGCCCCAAGATTCCCCCAAAATTTCAGGACACGACGTGTCCTGTGTCCCGAGATATGGACCACGTGATGCAGGACACGGCCTACGGGCTCGTGCTGCGTGTCCACGCGTAAAAACAGGACACAAATGGACACGAAACACTAGGACACCTTCACAAAAATTAATACTCACACCTAGATCTACAAATCCATGCAATCACTTTTACAAAAATCGAAAATCAAATCCTAAGTGGCATTTCTACAAACACCTAGGTATCCTATTGGATACGTGTCCGATACGGACACGAAATGAATCCTCCTTGACACGAAACCAAGTCCTACAGCTAGGGGACACCTAGGGCTTCCTATCCATGCAAAAAAACGAAATTTGGTGGAGGGAATAGGGATTTACCTATATGTTGAAATTTCAAATGAAAAGCTCCAAAAAGGGGGTTTCTTCTTGCTAGCTAGCTCCTCCAAATTGCTCTCCAACTGGGATTGGCCTCCATGAACAGTAAGAGGAAGCTAATTAGAACCTAATGCAATTAGTTTGGGAAGAAAAGGAATTAAAATGGAATTTCTAGGGTTTTAGGAAGTTTAGAACTAACCTTTCTTTCCAACTTTGCAATTCTTTCTAAAGGGAGGCTAACCTAATGGAAGAGGCATTATATAGGGGTGGGATTCCCTATGTTGGCTGGCCAAAACTCTAGGGTTAGGGTTTTAGTTGGGTTTGATGGGCCATGGGCTTCTTGGCTAGTTTCAAGTCTCTCTACCAAAAGGCCCCTTTGCTATATCAATTTCTCTCCAACTAAAACCTCTAATTAGATAACTAAGAGAATATTCTAGTCATGACTAAAATCACCAAGTCCAACTTAGATTATTGGTTAAGTCTAACTTCTAGGTTAGGCCCAATCCAGACCTAAGACTAACATAGCACATAGCAATATTTAATTAATATTAAATTCACACAAATTCCCATAAATCATAATAAATTCAAATAAATCCTAAAATGACCACAATACCCTCTAGGCTAAAATGTACTAGTTAAATATCCTAATCACATGGCTAGGCTCTAGGTCAACAGTATCTAAGGTTACACTAGCCAAACACCAAATCATAAGTCATAACTTAAAATAGTTTTAAAAATGATTAAAATTCACTAAAAATCATAATATGAAATAAATATCAATAAATAATAATTATAATTACAAAATTCTAAAATTATCCTCATCTGAAAAACTGGATGTTACATGAACTGATCCAAGTAAGGCATGAAGATACGATTCATGAGGTCCATGAATACAGCCGGCGCATTGGTTGCTCCAAATAGTATCACAAGGAACTCCCAATGCCCATATCTCGATCTAAAAGCTGTCTTCAGAATATCCTGCTCTCTGACTCTGATCTGATGATATCCTGAGCGCAAGTCGATCTTCGAGAACACGGATGTCCCTTTGAGTTGATCAAACAAGTCATCTATCCTCGGAAGAGGGTATCTATTTTTGATTGTCACCGAGTTTAAGGTACGATAATCAACACACAATCTGGACGTACCATCCTTCTTTCTCACAAGAAACATTGGGGCTCCCTAAGGCGATCCACTAGCTCGAATGAATTGCTTGGTTCTGAGTTCTTCAATCATCTTGTACAATATCTCTAGCTCTGACGGCGCCATCCTGTAGACTCTCTCTGACACTGGGGCTGTCCCGGGAATCAAGTCGATGGTAAACTCGATCTCTCACTCGGGCGGCATCCCTGGAAGCTCTTCTGGGAAAACATCTGGAAACTCTTCGACTATCCGAGTCAACATGCACTGCTGCTACTGTCATCCGCAATACTGGAGGAGAAGGTTCAACTTCGCCTCGGGAGAAAGAATACTCTGGCTCTCCGGGAATGCTAAAAACAACCCTGCCAATATGGCAGTCTATCCTAGCATACTGGTCCCTCGACCAATCCATCCCTAAGACCACATCATAATCGGCCATCGAAAACTCTATCAATCTAGCGGGAAATTCTCTACCGCTAACTACGATTCGACACGAGAAAAACACTCTATCTGCTCCCACAAGTCCGTTACCAGTAAGTATATTGAGCCTTACTGATAATGACTCGGGCTCTAGTCCTACCCGTGTCGCGAATCGTGTAGACATAAATGAATGCGAGGCACCAGAATCAAATAATACTGAAGCTGGAAAGGTGTTGACGAGAATAGTACCTGCCACCACCTCACCTGGTGCTACTCCTTCCTCTCCCATGGTCAAAGCCAGCACTTGACCATGCCCTCTGGGTGCGGGTCCCCTCTGCTGAAAATTTCTCTGCCTGCTCTGGATCAGGGCTTGGGCTTGGGCATACTGCTACGATCTCTGCTGCTGGAATGCCTGTTTCTGTGTCGGCAATAGCCTCGGGAACGGGTACTACAGCTGCTGCTGCTGTTGGACTGGTGCTGGTCCTCTAACTGAAGGACTAGAGAAGGCCGATGAACTCCTCCTGTTCGGGCAGTTCCCAACCCTGTGGTCCGGGGCACCACAAACCAAGCACAAACCCTGTGCTCTGTGACACTCTGATACCACATACCCTGGCTTCCCGTAGTGTGAACATCCCACAGCGGAAGACTGCTTCTGCTTCTGCTGCTGAGGGTGCGTCGGGGTAGAATGCTGAATCGACGTCACTGAGACCGCCCGTCTCGGAGCTCCAATGGTCAAAGCCCTGGCTGCCGGGACTGGTGCTGATGATTGATTCATCTGGCCGTGAGATCGCTTCCGACCTCCGGTCCTATCCACGATCCTCTGGGAGGTATACTCATGCCTTCGGGCTGCTCTCAACACTGCATCAAAAGTTTGATGCTCAAACTGCTCTACCGCCAATAAAATCTCTAGGTGGAGTCCCAGCTGGAACCGCTGGGCTCTATCGAACTCGGTCGCCACCAAGGTGGGAGCAAACCGACTAAGCCTGGAGAACTCTGTTTGCCATGAAATATAAAAGAGCAAAACAATTATCGGAGGACTGGACTTTTACTTCACAATACAAACTCGCTTGTATAAAAAAAGCCTAGGGACGAAAGCCTAGGTACAACAATCAAAGTATAATTATTTATTTTAGATTCTGGGGGTGATGGTAGAGGCTCGGGAAAGCGACGGCAGCTCTGCCTTACTCCTTGGACAATCGGGTGCAGCCTTGGCTTTGTAGAAGAACTACTGGGCGTTGATGAAGAAATACTATCTCTTCAGGCTCTCTGGCTCTCTCTGTATATCTCTGTGTATATCTCTCTCCGTCTCTCTGTATGTGTGTCTTCGTATTTCTCCGCAAGGGAATGGACCTTGCTATTTATAAGAGTGGGGGGGCTTCATTAGGGTTTACGATGATTGCCCATTCTTGAAAGTCGGCGGCTAAGGATCACTGGATCTGGGCCGTCCATCGAGATTTGAGCAATAAATATGATTGCATCAAATCTTTTATGGGTAATTAATATTGATTGACATAAATCCTTCTGATTTGTCATGCTAACCTCGGATTCTTCGACATGTGTCTTTAATTGGCTTTTTGCAAATAATCTGATTTGATCCCAATATTTCATTTGGATTTGTTGAGGGATTTCGATCAATCTGATGCCACGTGCCCTGCTATCATACCACGTGTCATAACAGTAGAAATCTGAGCTACGGGAGAGTTGCTCCTTATTGGACCGTATAAGGATGGCCACGTGTCGAGGCTGCCCAAGAGTGGCCCCCTGACTATTTGGACCGCATGGTAATTTGAGCCGCATGAGTGTGGATGACCGCATGAGTGAACCGCATGGAGATAGTCTTCGCGAGCCGCATGGATCTAGTCTTCGTGAGCCGCATGGGGCAGGTCTTCGTGAGCCGCATGGAGTTAGTCTTCATGAGCCGCATGGGGCTAGTCTTCATGAGCCGCATGGGGCTGGTCTTCGTGAGCCGCATGGAGCTAGTCCTCGTGAGCCGCATGGGGGAGTCTCCGCTTGGACCGCATACGACTGTCCACGTGTCAAGATCGCATGACAGTTTCTGACTCTCGGGGGATCGTGTCAGAGATTTTTTTTGCTTCCCAAGGAGTTGGTCATTATGAGGGAGTCATAATAATATCTTTGTGTCAGAACTGTCAGAGATGTCAGCCGTTAAGGCATTTAATGCAGTAAAAGACGAACGAGAGAGCTGTTTGCGTGCCACGTGGCTCCTCTTTGAGCCGCATAGGACTTTCTTGAGCTGCATAGATCCTTGATCCGCATGGATCCTTGAGCCGCATGACTTCTCTGAACCGCATGGGGTTCTCTGGCCGCATGGCTCCTTCTTTATTCTTTTCCATGCTTCTACAAGACCCCCTTCAAAGTTTTCAATTTGCAAAATTAAAATACTTTGAATAAGAAGCATGGCCATGTATTCTTCTGGCCGCATATGATGTCTCGACCGCATGGGTGACTCGGCTGTATTGATGACTCGGCCGCATTGAGTCAATCAGCCACATGGACTTTCGGGCCGCATAAATGTCTCAGCCATAAGGACTTTTCGCCACGTCATTTTGCCACGTATGGAGATCTTTTGCATTAAATGCTGTTGATTTGTTGTCGGTTTTGAGGTCACTTTTCGGGGCGGGATCCCAGGAGTCTGGCCTTCATTTTAGGCGGCTCGTCTCGATAACCGAAGAGTTGGTTTTCGTTCTGCACGAGAATCGAAGCGCCTCAGTTTTGTTTATAAATATGGATGAGTTCAGTCGGAGGGATTTCTTTACTTTCTTCTTCGTCCGCAACTGTTGTTGTCTTTCTTTTCTTTCCTCTTTGAGAGGGACATGGTCCCAAGACATGTAATGCTTTTTTCGTCTTTCAAATAAAGAGTATTTTCCATTCCACCCTTCATTTGTATTGCTTGTTTGTGCCTGTGGTGTTGTGGTGATGTGGGCCCCGCATGGGGGACTTGTTTGTGGACCTGTTACCCCTGGCATACCTTGGTTTTAGGTACGGATAACAAGTTTGATTGGGAATACCTAGAACGGTTCCACGGTAAGGTGGTCGTGGGTGTTCAGGGTATTGGAAGATAGAATGCTATGGAGCAGCTGGGCTCCCGGGACATGATGAGGAATGGTGGGCCTGTACTAAGATACTTAGCAAAGGACATTTGTGGGCCTATTACCCTTGGCGTACCCCGTCTTAGGATACGGATAATAGGATAGAGGAAAACCAACATACTTACTCAGAGGTTATGAGGACATGGCAAGTATGAGGGTTTTTACCGTGGAATCTTCCTACTCAGAGGTAATGAGGACATGGCAGGAGTGGACTCAACGGATGATATTTGTGGTCAACAGAGGACATTTGTGGTCAACAGAGGATATTTGTGGACCTATTACCCTTGACATACCCTGGTTCAGGATACGGATAATGTTAGCACCCTGAATTTCGGGCTGATTTTTTTTCATTTTATTTTATTTCCTGATTGATTGGTTTTGATAAATAATTTATTTTGTTATTTTCCTTAAGTGTACTTTTCCATGCCTTTGATATTTGGAGTATCAGGGATGTTCAACTTTGGAAATCTTCTTCATGAGTTTTGGAGTGGACACGATTACCTTCATGATGGTATATAGTGTCCCATCCAAACTTGTTCTCTTGTGCTCTTTCTGTTTCGCTGAAATTCGGGTCGAATTAGACCGTTTGATCAGTAATTGATTTTCCCACTCTTTTCCTTGATCATTTTCAGCGCATTACCATGACTTTTAATTCGGGAGCGCCAGACCAGTCAGTTTCTTGAAACCAACTCCTCATTGATGATCTACTCGAGTCGCTCGTCGCCCATGACCTTCGTGTCCCACTCAGACACGTCATTTTGTGCTATATTTGATTCGCACAACTTTTCCGACACGTGACCCGATTTTATTTCACTCCACGGCGTCACATTCATTTTCCAACTTAATTTGTGGGTCCCCTGTCGACTAAAACCTGTCAGCCCCAACTATGGACATGGCCCACTTTGAGCCTACTATCCGTCCGCCACTTGTGTCTCAATTATTGGAATTCCCATGTGCTACTTATTTCTCCATGATCATCGACGCCTATTTTTAATTCAATTTTTGCACAATGTCCAGTTTTGATCCAATCCGGCTCCACCGAGTCCAGTCCAGCTCCATGATTTTCTCCATCATGACACCCTCATAATTCTTGCCCAAAAAAATATTAGTACTCTTCTACATATTTTTCTATATTTAATAGAAATTTCCATTTATTTTATCCCTATTGGAATGACCAATTTTCCTCTATTTAATTCCTAGCCTTTGATTTCCTTCAATTAATCCCAACCATCTATTTTTCCCCTCACATTCAACAGCCAACACCCATGTAAGGTGCCGGCCCTAAATTCAAGGGAGCAACTTTTTTTCTCTCTCCTTGTCATTAATTTCTATCCTTATCTCTTTCTCTCTCCTTTCTATTTTTACCTACACAAAGACTAACAACAACAGCAATTACAGCCACCTCTTTAACCCGAACTCCTCCCATGCAAACTCCTCTATGCGTCGACCACCTCCACCCCCGGCCAGCCTGGCCGACGCCCGACCATCCTCCTCCTTCCTCTCTCCTCCAACTCCTCCTCCTCCATTTTCCTTCTTCCTCCTTATCTTCATCACACCAAGCCGCCACCATCACCACCATTATCATCCTCTCCGACCGACCACAACGGCCATCACCACCGTAGCAGCCCTGCCACCTCGTCGTCCCTGCCGTAGCTCGCCGCCGCTGTGCCGCCATGAGCAGCGCGCAGCACTGTGGCCACCACCAGCAGCGGCAGCGCACGCTGTAGCGCGCGCGCGCACGAGCGCTGGCGCCGCCACGCGCCGCCGTGGGCCGGCGACTCCCCGCCGTGGTGGTCCTCCCCCACTGGGCGAACTCAGGCCCGCCTTCCCCTGGCGGCCAACGTCCTCCGGGACGCGCCGTCGAGGCGATTCGTACGTTTTGAACGACGTCCCGTCGTGACGCGCGCGGGATCGAGTTCGTTTTGACGCTCCGTCGCAGCAACTTCGTGCACATTTTTCTGGAGATCCGACCGTTGGATCGGCGATTTCTTCACTCCGTCGCAATCTCGGTATATCCACCTTCATCCCTGTCAATTTTCGTCCGTTAATTTTATCGTTTGATACATGAAAACCGGCCACCAAGTTGACCGTTTAAATTGTATTAAATTTGGACAGTTTTGCGGGGCCAACTTCGTCAGCTTGTATCTTCTCCACCGCAGCTCCGTTTGGCGTGCTACCAGTTCCGGTGCAAAGCTGGTATAACCCTCTTACTTCCCCTCCAGTTTCGTTTCATTGTGAGCTTGTTTGATTGGTTGAATTCGACGCCAAAGTTGGCCATCCGAATTCATAATTTCCAACTTGTAAAATTCCATTTTTGAACACGGGACTCCAGATTTTATTTCTGACACCACCATTAGACTTGTGGCGTCGTTATGGCATGTTTTCATATAAAATTTGTTAGATTTGGAGAACGTGGGCCCGGGCACGCATTTCGGTGTAAAGCGGGTCCCACTTTCTGGGTCAACGGGATTTTTTGATACCGGCTCATCGGAATCCAATTCTGCAGATACCGTTGAGTTCGTATCGTCATTCTGGACTCGTTGACATATAATTTGCCAGGTTTTGGTGGACATTGGGTCTGGCACGCATTTCGGTGCAAGTCGGATACCAATATCCGGGTCAACGGGTCATTTTGAGATCGGCTCATCGAAATCCAATTCCGGATATACCGTTGTGATCGTATCATCATTCTGGACTCGTTGATAGGTAGTTTGCTGAGTTTTTAGGACTTTGGCTCCGGCACGCATTTCCGTGCAAACCGGAATTCCAAGTTCTGGTCAACGGGCCAAATGGAGATCGGGTCAACGGAATCCAATTCTGGAGATACCGTTGGGTTCGTATCGACATTCTGGTTTCGTGGACGTATAATTTGTTATATTTTGTAGACTTGTTTTCTTGCACGTTTTTTGGTGCAAAACGGCTCCGACACGGACACCGTTTTGACCCGAAATTTCCTTTTTGCCCTTGTGTCCAAATTGGACCGTTGGGTAGGCTATCCTAGCTAATTTGACCATTCTGGACACGTTGGCGATGTTCATTTCATCGTCCGACAATATTTGTTGATAATTTCTCTGAGTTTAACCTTTTTATAATTAATTAATAATTAATTCATATAATGTTTGTATTTCGGGATTAGTACAACGAAACTGAGATCAGCCAATTCCAGTGATCTCACATCGCTGAAATTGACAAGTTGGACACGTGGATCACTATAATAAGATTATAAACCTTACCGATAATCTCCTTATCTCGATTTGCGTGTCGTAAGTTTCGACGTACAAATAACGAAGTACACTTTATAATTAGATTAGACTTACCCTGTTTGACCAGAGTTGACCAGTTGACCCAAAGTCAACTGTAAGTCAACACTTGACCTAGTTCGACTAGATTATTGACCGGAGTCGACCTAGAGTTAATTTGACTTAGAAGAACCTAGAATAATGTAGATTGATTATAGAGATTCATTTATTACAACTTGAACACCTTGTAACCTGTGTTGCTTTAAATAGGACTCTGTGGCTTCAGTGGGACCTCCTATACTTATCAGCTGTTCAGGTTATCGAGGCGAGTACATTTTCTGACCGTTTCATACTTGTATAGATTTATATTCTTGCTCTAGATTACTGTACTTGATGCTGACACGACTGTTATCACGGATTGGTACTATATGGATCTTCTTTTGAGATGTTATCTCCTTGTATTCACTAAATACATATTGTGACGTGCGTTTCACTTCCATATTGTATTTATTGAATACCCATATCCTTGTATACTCATTGTGCATATTGTACTCTCATTATCACATGAGCCCCTGGGATAGACCATTGTACACTATTGTATAACATTGTACATTCATTGTATAACATTGTACACTATTGTATAAGATAACGTAATTGGAGTAGATCCTTGTGTATTGATTGGGAAGGGGGAGTAGAATTGGTTATGTACTCAAATCCTATTGTACAATATTGTATAACTATTGTATATGTCTATTGTACACCCACGTATAATGGAGTTACCATTGCATTTACCTAGCCTGTTTACATAACCATATTGTACTCTAAATCACATGTTCCTTACAGTTTTTACTTATCATATTTAGATATTTCCTGTTATTAAATCTCTACTATTTTCTATACATTCTTCTTTCAACGTTTCATGTACTTTACTCTATTGCATGCTTTATATTTCCTAACTCGATATGAACTGCGTGAGATATTTTATGCTCGCTCCCGTCCTGACTGGACCTGTTGATAAATTTTACAGATAGCCTGGAGGTGCCTGCTAGCCTAGAGGAGACACATTAGAGGTTGTTTAGGTAGTTATTTCATTTTGTCTGGAGTTGTATTTTACTTTGTGGATTACTGTATTGAGTTTTGAGATGTATTTATGGGTTTATGTATCATAGACACTTAGACTTCTATCTCCTGTATCTCTTTTGGAATTCATGTTTTATCTATCTTTATCATGCTCTACCTTAGATGTGATTGAGATTGTATCTGCTATGTCACCCCCATTCGGGGAGTATAAACTGTTTAGTCTTATACTGTTAGATGCATTGAGACCTAGGACAGCGTTCTACCGCCGACACTGCGGCGTAGGCTGGGCGTTGTTACGTTCTCGTGCCCTAACTCTAGGACACGGGTCGTGACAGATAATAAGACGAGAGAGGACCAACATACTTACTCAGAGGTAATGAGGACATGGTAAGTACAGAGGTTTTACCGTAGAGTCTTCCTGCTCAAAGGTAATGAGGACATGGCAGGAGTGGACTCAGCGGGGAAATTTTGTGGACCTATTATCCTTGGCGTACTCCGGTTGTGGGTACAGATAATAAGTCGAAAGGGAATCATCATACTTACTCAGAGGTAATGAGGACATGGCAAGTATGAAGGTTTCTTCGACGGAGCCTTTCCATTCAGAGGTAATGAGGACATGACAGGAGTGGGCTCAATGAAGGAGGGTACATAGAATGACTCAGAGGTAATGAGGACATGGAAGTTCTATGCAAGGGGTGGTTTGTTTTTGGCGGAAGTGAAACGACTCAGAGGTAATGAGGACATGGTCGTTTTGGAATTTCGTGGATCGGTTACCCTTTTTGTGCACTGGGAGTGCGGGTAGTGGATCATGAGGGAGGATCTCTTCTAGGAAGAAAGTTCAGGGGTATGATCATACATGACTTACTATCTGAAAGAGTGACCGAAATGTGAGTTCAGAGGCACCAGCGGGTACATAACTCGATAATCTGGGATGAGTGGTCGTGAGTTCAGCGGCACCAGCAGGTACATGACTCGATAATCTGGAAATTTGGGGGTGTGAGTTCAGCGGCACCAGCGGGTACATGACTCGATAATTTGGAATATTGTGAATGTGAGTTCAGCGGCACCAGCGGGTACATGACTCAATGATCTGGAATTTTGTTGATGTGAGTTCAGCGGCACCAGCGGATACATGACTCAATAATCTGGAAAATGTCATTTAGACATAATATTTCTTCAGGAACTTGTCGTTGACGGGCAACATGAGCAAGTCTCCATTTTGTTTTACGAGACGGTAAGCACCGTTGGAGAATACAACCTCAATGATGAATGGACCTTCCCATTTCGGCTGGAACTTGCTGGTGGTCTTGTGAGTCATGACCATCGGCCTTCGAACTGCCAAGACGAGATCGCCCACTTGGAATGTTCTGATCTTAACCTTCTTGTTGAAGGCTCCAGAGATGCGTGCTTGGTATAGTTCGATCCTTTGCTGAGCTAGGAGGCGCTTTTTATCTAAGGCCTCCAACTCTTGTAGTCGGCATCGGTAGTTATCATCCGTCGTCAATTGATAAGTGAGGGCAACGCGGAGTGAGGGTATTTGTGTCTCCAATGGGAGAACTGTCTCACTTCCATACACCAGGGAGAATGGTGTGTTTTCTGTGGCCGTTCGGACTGTGGTACGGTACGCCCACAAGCATTCACCAAGCTTCTCGTTCCAGTCGTATTTGTTGGACGACACGAACATCTTGAGTAACTTGATGATGGTTTTGTTGAATGCTTCTGCCAACCCATTTACTGCTGGATTGTATGGCGTCGAAGCAATGTTCTGGATGCGGTGCTTATCGCAGAACCGATAGAAGGCGTGGCTTGCAAACTGCGGACCATTATCGTGGATGATCCTTTGGGGCAGCCCAAAGCGATAGATGACGTGATGCTTAAGGAAGCTGATCACGTTTGAAGTCTTGACTTCTGCAAGTGGGACAGCTTCCGCCCATTTGATACAGTAATCTGTGATTGCGAGTATGAAGCGATGTCCTCGGGAGGAAGGTGGAGTAATTGGACCAATGATATCCATCCCCCATGCTTCGAATGGCCAGGACGCCACTGTCGGATGTAGAAATTCGGATGGTTGGTAGATGAAGTCCGCGTGGACTTGGCAGACTTTGCACTTTCTAGCATAGTCTATCGCATCTGCTACCATCGTAGGCCAGTAGTAGCCCATTCGGCGAAGACGGTCTTGCAATTTATGGCCAGGCTGATGGGCCCCGTAAACACCGTCATGAGCTTCTCGTACGGCTTCTTTGGCTTCTGCGTTTGACAGACACCGAAGCAATAATCCATCGTAGGATCGCCGATACAGCATTTTCGTTTCTGTATCGTAGAAGAATCTGAGAGAACACCGTCTGATGGAGGTAGCTTCCTTTGGGTTCTCAGGCAGGATATCGTAGACGACGAAGTCAATGAATGGTTGTCTCCAATCCGGGACTTCGTCAATCATCTGGGCGGAATAACTCGCCACAAATTGCACATTATTCTTGGGACAGACCAGTTCATGGCCTATCACATCCACTGATTGGTGAGTATAGTTCGGAACCGCTAGGGAAGCGGCAAGGCCAGCTAGGGCATCGGCTTCGATATTTCGGAGTCTGGAAACGTGTTCGATGAAGAACCCCTCGAACGACGAGATGATGTCGATCGCTATTTGGTGATAGGGGATCATGTCTTCATGGCGGACTTTGTATGAGCCCCGGATCTGATTGACGATTAACTGAGAATCGCCGTATGCTTCAAGATATTCTACCCCTAGCTCTCTCGCAAGTTGGAGGCCAATGACCAAAGCGTTGTACTCTGCCACATTGTTAGAGCAGGGTTCTGTGAGGGAGTAAGCGCGATTGATCACCAGTCCGGAAAGAGAAACCAGCACCACCCCGACTCCGACGACGATGTTGCCCTTGGGTCCAGTTCTCGAAGCACCGTCGAAGAACATTCGCCATATACTATCGTGAGAGGTTGTATGCGAGTCGGTGACCTCATCTGGGATTTCTTCGTATAGTCTGGACGACTCCGAGCCTGGGTGGGCTGCCAAAAAGTCTGCCAGGGCTTGACCTTTAACAGCCTTTTGTGGGATGAAGATCATATGGTAGGGGGACAGTAATATTGCCCATGTAGCGAGGCGAGAGTTGAGTGCCCCTGGTTTAGTCATGAAGACCCTGAGAGGGTTGACTCGTGAGATCACATGTATGGTTTGTCCTGTGATATAGTGCCGCATCTTTGGAATGGCGAACACCAGGGCGAGGCATTCCTTCTCCACAACGGTGTATCGGTGCTCTGGCCCAATCATCATTCGACTGAGGTAATATATGGCTTGCTCATTGCCTGCATCGTTGTTTTGTGCCAGCAGAGCCCCGAAGGAATGTTCCATTGCTCGTACATAGAGCAGGAATGGCTTTCCAGCAACCGGGGCCACCAGGACTGGAGGGTTCGACAAATATTCTTTGATACTGTCGAAGGCACGCTGGCATTCTTCGTCCCATATGAACGAGACGCCTTTCTTCATGAGGTGGGTGAATGGTCGACATCGCCCGGAGAGGTTGGAAATGAATCTCTTGATGTAAGCTAGCCTCCCTTGGAGGCCTCTGAGTTCGCAAAGATTTTTCGGGGGACCCATCTCCATAATTGCCTTTGTCTTTTCAGGGTCTACATGGATACCCTGGGCGGTGATGATGAAACCCAAGAACTTCCCGCTGGATACGCCCAGGAAGGACTTCGTAGGGTTTTTTTTTCAAATTCTGCGCTCGCATCAGGTCGAATACTGTCTTCAGATCCTGCAGATGGTCTCCTTTATAGCGACTCTTGACGGCGATGTCATCAACATAGCACTCTACCATCTTGCGTAAGTGGTCTCTGAAGATGATACTCATGGCTCTTTGATATGTGGCGCCGACATTCTTCAAACCGAAAGGCATGACTGTTTTTTTTAGTTCAAAGATAGCCCTTTATTGATGAAGTAAGGTATCTTTTCTAGGAGGATTACATCATCTGCGGAGGGAACATCAGTGTGGGCAGCCACATACTTGGCTAGCTCCGGTTCCTCTTCGGCTACCCCCTGTATAAATGACGACTGAGAGGACGACCTGGGCAGCTTGATCGTCAGAGGTTCAGCTGGTGGAGCCGACCGTGGAGTTGTTGGCAGACTAGCGACCCCCAGCTTGGTACTCGATGCTGGGCGGGGAGTGGTTGGTTCGCTAGAAGTTCCAGGCCTCGCATCGGGGTGACGACCCTTCTTGGAAAGGCGTATCGTCATTGGCTTGTCGGAGGGATAGAGCTTCTCCGTTTGCGGCTGGCCGACTCTTGGCAGCCTGATCGTCAGTAGCTCCGTTGTAGATCTTGGTACTTGGCCAGACCTTGGTAGCCGGATTATCATCTACTCTTCTTGTGTCGAGAGGCTGATTGCGTCCTTATGCAGAGTGGCTGTAAGGGGTACGGACTTGCCAGGTTTGTGAGCTTGGAGGTGGATCGTCAGAGGTTCTTCTGATCCTGTAGTTGACTCGGTACGAGTTTGCACATCTCCTTCACCAAGGTGCTTCTTCGACTGTTCGTACAAACAGGAGTCTGAGTAGTAGGATTTGACCCCTTTGAAGGGATCGATATCAGTAAATTCCGTCCTCACGAAGCCGTGCTTGTCGACATATTTGAAGCACTGGTGCAGTATGGAAGGTACGATCATATAATCGTGTATCCACGGGCACCCCAAGAGGATGTTATAAGAAGTGTCTGCATCTATGACGTAGCAGTTGACTTCTGATTGGAGATCGCCAATTTGACATTTCAGACGGATCTTCCCAATTGGGTAGCTCCTGCCCGAATTGAAACCGCTGATGGCGGTGCTTGTAGGTGTCAGACGATGCATTGGGATACGGAGGTGATGTAGCAGACCCTTCGGGATAATGCTTATGGAAGAGCCAGGATCAATGAGCATCCGATCCACCTTTACGTCGCCGATGTATCCAGTGTAGTATAGCGGGCGATCATGTAAGTTGGTTTTGATGAGCATGTCTTACGGAGTGAAGACAATGTTGGGCATCGCTCTCGTACAGGCGCTGTCTTGGAGATCTGTAGGCAGGTTTTCTTCCGTGAGGTTGACCTGAGCCAGATATGCGTCGGCATTTTGGAGTGCATCGCTCAAAGCCGCACGAACATCCTTGGAGAGTCTCAGAAGCTCGTATAATGACAACTTGGCCGGTGTGTTGGCCAATTGCGCTAAGATATCGAAGTTGTAGGGCTTCTCGAGCCCTTGTGATGCCTCTTTTCGGAGGGATTTGTCAAAGCGAGTCTCCCTCGGCCTAGGCTTGTCGGTCGTCGGAGGCTGAGCCGGTCCCGGAGCGTCAGTTGTAGCGGGCTGATGATCTTCAGCCGAGTTGTCAGCCACGGGTTGGGATTGCGCTCCAGACCGAGTGACGACGGCTGTAGCTTCTTCGATATCTGCCGAGATTGTGCGGCATGATCTGACTTTTTCGCTCTTCTTCTTGCCAATGGAAGATGGTGTGGACTGAGTCACTTCTGATTCCAAATCTGGATGGACCTACATGACCTCCCCTCGTGATATGATGAGAGACACTAGACCAGCAGCCTGATCTCGGGGAGGTGGAAGATTAGCAATCTCCATTGTTGCCAGAGGGATGGGGACCACATCGTCTTGAGTATTCGTCGGAGGGAAGCTGTCGAATTGTACTGACACCATATTGGCTGCCACGGTTACCTCTTCGAAATCGATAGCCAGAGCATTCGAATCGATGAGGTTTTGGATGTACCATTTTAGCTGGTAGCAGTCGTGTGTAGCATGGTGGACGTAGCGGTGGTAATGGCAATACTTTGGATTCTCCATTTCTGCCGGCCGCGGTTCCCATCTTGGTGGAGGGAGCTGGATTCTGTCTCCTTGTATGAGCATGTCCAAGATGGACTTGACGTGACCGTCTTCGAAGGAGTAAGTGATTTGCGGCCATTGTTTGTCTGTCGGCTTTGGTTCAGGCTTCTGTGCTGTGTCGGCCACCATAGCCTGCTTACCCCTGCTGTCCCGATTGTTGGAGGGACTACCCCCATTGTCGTTGTTGGTATTAGGACGCTTGCCCCTGTTTTCTCTCTCTGAGATATGCAATCCCAGTTGGCGAGCCTTCTTCAGTCGTTCTTCGGCGCTTGTGGCACTAATGATAAACGTCTTCCAGTCCTTGAATTAACTTTCGCCCATCCAGAGACTGATTGTTGGAAGCAGTCTCTTTTGGCAAATTTCAATCAAGGAGGAATCTGGATTTCCAGACGGCAGCTTCATTGCGGTTTGGCGAAACCGCTCAATGTAGTTCCTCGTGAGCTCTTTCTCCCCTTGGACGACGTCCATGAGGGTGGACAAGGTGATGTCCTGCCCTACTTCATAGAATCTCTCCAAGAATATACGTTTGAAGCCGGCGAAGAAGTAGATGCAGTTGTCCGGCAGATTGCGATACCAGTCGAAGGCGACTCCTTCCAATGCCCCGATGAATAATCGTGTGAGGATGGCATCGTCATGGGGCAGATGGTCGGTGGTGACCTCGAAGTAAGTGATGTACCGACTTGCGGAGGTCTTGCCATCATACGGGTTGATGTTAAACGGCTTATATTTTGGCGGGAATGGAACATCCCTCCAAGCAGCAGGGTACGGTTGCCGAATTCTGAGGTCTTGAGAGTTTTTTCGAGCGTAAAACATGGCTCGGAGCTCCTGGACCTCTCTTCTCGCTTCGCGGGCCTCATCCACGGTGGTGGGGGCCGTTACTTCAGGAGGATTATTGCCCGGGTTCGGTGCTGCTGAATTCGAGTCCGCATTGACCGCGGGACCCACGCTTGTTTGGTCAGGCATCCCTCCTTGCAGAGTTGGAAGGGCCGCTTTGATCTCGTCCACAGACTTGACCAAGGCAAGCAGTATGGCCTCCAGAGTGTCGATGTGTTGGCGATCACTGGAACCACCTTGGCTGATGTCTGTCATGAATACCGTCTTTACGTAAGGAGAGATGGACGGAGCAGTGGAGGAAGTGCCCTCTGAATCATACCCCTGTAGTGAGAAGTCATCGGAATATGTGGGAATGTTCTCCTCTGGTTTGGACTCAGAAAGAACAGTACCCCCAGTTTCCGAGTTCGTCTCGTCTTGGGAATTGTGGACGTCCTCGGGGACGTCGGGGTTTGTTGTATCTGATGGGAGAGTTATTTCCTCCGGCTCGTATTCTTGGAACATCGGATTATCATGGATGTTCTGAGGAGTGCTACCCCCAGTCCCAGCAACCCCCAGTGGTATGGACGACGAATCTCCCACTGTAGCAGATTTCGTCTTAGAACGGGTGCCTTGAAAAACTCCGGTGGAGGGCACCCGCTTAAACGACAGTCTTTTGGTCAAAGTGGTTGAAATCTTCGGGCTAGGAACATTTGTCTTCTTTCCTCTCCCATCAGCGGGGATTTTCTGAGCAGAGTTGCAGGAGACGACGGGAAGGGCCTCGTTTTCTGAAGACGGCTGTTGCAGTCTTTGAAAGACGGACTGCCGGTCTTTTTGTACCGTCGCGTCATTGCAGCAGCAGTTGACGATGACTTGGGTGTAGTGACGTCCGTGGGAGGACTCTTTGTACCCCGACGCATCTTCTCTTTCCTTGCATTTGTGGAGGATGGCCTCACGCAAGTCAGATGGGTCTGGATCGACCATGTTTGCTTTCTGGATTTTGGAAGACTTTTGCGAACCTCTCTGCCCGTTTGTCGCCGGGGGCTGGACTCGAGTGGTTCTGTACAACTTTCCATCTGAGGCCCGCATAACGGTATATGGGACGCTCGGATGGTCAGAGGTTGGATCAGCGGATCGAGCTTGCCAAACTCGCGCTGCCCTAGACTTCTTCGCTCTAGTACGTAAAGGCACATAGTAGGAAGAGTCTAAGTAATACTGGAGAGAGTCAGACATGTCTTCTTGGGAGCACAAGAGATCAGGACCATAAGAGAGGCGGTCGAAGACAGAGCCGCGTGGATTAGGCGTCATATGGCTATCATCAACAATCTTCATGCGACTGGCAGACGTAGCCGCATAGGTTTTCTTCATGTGGCTGGAAATGTCAGCCGCATGAGTTTTCTTCATGCGGCTGGATGATCTGGCCGCATAGACTTTCTTCATACGGCTGGCAAATTCACCCGCATGAGCCTCCTGCATGTGGTTGGCAGATTTGGCCACAGGAGTGTTCGGCTTCTTCTTGTGGCGCATAGAATCACTCTTTATCCCTACAAGTCCAGTATTATAGTGCTTTCCTCTGCCGGACTTGGGGACAGCAGAGTCTCCTACGGCTCGAAGTGGAGCCGTATGAGAGTCATCTTCGCCGTCTTGGACAGCAGAGAGTATCCCGTCCAGAGCTTATGGAGGAGCAAATGATTTTGGCCTCCACTCGCAGCGAGCTTTCTTTGTGCAGGTTCGCTTCTGGACCGGGCCAGCACTTCCTTCAGAGAGCATTTCTTCAAACGCCTGTTGGTCGAAGCGGACGACCATCTTCTGTTGCGTGGAGCCAAGTTTGGCTGCATCCGATTGCGTCACCAACTCCTCAGCCGTGGAGAAGTTTGTCTCCAGCAGAGTCGCCATCGTGTTTGCCATAAAATATAAAAGAGCAGAACAATTATCGGAGGACTGGACTTTTACTTCACAATACAAACTCGCTTGTACAAAGAAAGCCTAGGGACGAAAGCCTAGGTACAGCAATCTAAGTACAATTGTTTATTTTAGATTCTGGGGGGTGACGGTAGAGGCTCGAGAAAGCGACGGCAGCTCTGCCTTACTCCTTGGACGATCGGGTGCAGCCTTGGCTTTGTAGAAGAACTGCTGGGCGTTGATGAAGAAATACTATCTCTTCAGGCTCTCTGGCTCTCTATGTATATCTTTGTGTATATCTCTCTCCGTCTCTCTGTATGTGTGTCTCCGTATTTCTCCGCAAGGGAATGGAACCTTGCTATTTATAAGAGTGGGGGGCTTCATTAGGGTTTACGATGATTGCCCATTCTTGAAAGTCGGTGGCTAAGGATCACTGGATCTGGGCCGTCCATCGAGATTTGAGCAATAAATGTGATTGTATCAAATCTTTTATGGGTAATTAATGTTGATTGACATAAATCCTCCTGATTTGTCATGCCAACCTCGGATTCTTCGACACGTGTCTTTAATTGGCTTCTTTACAAATAATCTGATTTGATCCCAATATTTTATTGGGATTTGTTGAGGGATTTCGATCAATCTGATGCCACGTGCCCTGCTATCATGCCACGTGTCATAACAGTAGAAATTTGAGCCGTAGGAGAGTTGCTCCTTATTGGGCCGCATAAGGATGGCCACGTGTCGAGGCTGCCTAGGGGTGGCAATTTTGCCCTCATACCCTCTACCCTAGCCGGGTACCCTGCACCCTCAGGTACCCACGGGTACCCTCTACCCTTCGAGGGCAAGCCCTACCCTTACCCTCTTGGAATTAGGGTAGGGTAAGGGTTTTGTTCTGATACCCTAGTGTAATTACCCGGGTACCCGCCCTACCCTCTACCCTGTAACCCTACCCTGAACCCTACCCTACCCTGAATCACTACCCTACCTACTACCCGTTAACCCTAACCCTTTAAAACCCTCGACCCTACCCTTCTCCCCACCCTGAACTGGACGGCTAGTGCAATTACCCTAGTGCAATTACCCGGATACCTTGTAGTTTTTTATAATTAGTACTTAGGATTAGGAGAACTACATGGTGCTTGATCCTAAGGAGTCAGGTCTAGCCCCCTCATTGGGTATGTAGGCAGCCCAGGTTCTACTATATAACTGGGTTCAGCGCCTTTAGTAAAAAAAAAAAATATTCTCCCTATTATTTCTTGTTAAGTTGTTATGATTTTTGAATGCTGTCAAAATCTAAAAAAATGAAATAGAAAGAAAAAATATTCTCCCCTGTTTAGTAGCAAAAAATTTGATTTTCAAAGTTAAAAAAATGAAATGGCCAGGGTAATACCCTTACCCTCCCTACCCTGACCCTCAGCTACCCTGTGAGGGTAAAGGGTAAGAACGGGTAATGGGTATTGGTTTTTTGGAAGAGGGCTACCCTACCCTACCCTCATGACTCCCCTAGGGTATCAAAAAAAGCTCAATACCCTGCCCTCTTCCTGCCCTTATCCTACCCTACCCTACCCATCGCCAGCCCTAAAGCTGTCCAAGAGTGGCCCCCATGACTATTTGGACCGTATGGTAATTTGAGCCGCATGAGTGTGGATGACCGCATGAGTGAACCGCATGGAGATAGTCTTCGCGAGCCGCATGGATATAGTCTTCGTGAGCTGCATGGGGCTGGTCTTTGTGAGCCGCATGGAGTTAGTCTTCATGAGCCGCATGGGGCTAGTCTTCATGAGCCGTATGGGGCTGGTCTTCGTGAGCCGCATGGAGCTAGTCCTCGTGAGCCGCATGGGGGAGTCTCCGCTTGGACTGCATACGACTGTCCACGTGTCAAGGCCGCACGACAGTTTCTGACTCTCGGGGGATCATGTCAGAGATTTTCTTTGCTTTCCAAGGAGTTCGTCATTATGAGGGAGTCATAATAATATCTTTGTGTCAGAACTGTCAGAGATGTCAGCCGTCAAGGCATTTAATACAGTAAAGGACGAATGAGAGAGCTGTTTGCGTGCCATGTGGCTCCTCTTTGAGCCGCATAGGACTTTCTTGAGCTGCATAGATCCTTGATCCGCATGGATCCTTGAGCCGCATGACTTCTCTGAACCGCATGGGGTTCTCTGGCCGCATGGCTCCTTCTTTATTCTTTTCCATGCTTCTACAAACTCGACCGTATATCCATCGACCGTCCTGCCCATCTGCTTCAGATTTGTGAACCTCGTCTGTAGATTATACCGAGCTACAGCATCAAAATACTTGGTCTGAAATCTCTCCCTGAATACTGTCCATCAAATAGGGGCCACTAATCTATCGGCCTGCGCTGCCCACCAGCTGCAGGCAAGATCCAATAACTGCAGGCGTACCATGGCCACCTTCTCGTTCTCTGGAGTCCTGGCTGCTTCTAGAATCACCTCTGTGTCCTGAAGCCATGCATCTGCAGCGATCGCATCTTCACTGCCGTCGAAGAAGGAAGGGTTCAAGCGCTTGAAGCTGTTGGCCGCGTTATTACCCTGATGACCTCCTCTGGTCAAAGCGTCTGCCGCCGCCTGGTGCAAGGCATCTCTTCGTCGATCCTGGGAGGCTAATAGTGACCTGATGAGACCCACCAAAGTGCCATCATCAGGCTCTGCAGGTTGGACGGGCTGAACTGGTGGCTCTCCTCCAGTAGGCTTGACTCTGGAGGCTACTCCTGAATGCCGGGCTTGATCTCTAGGTTGCTGCTGGTCCGCGGGAGGTGTTCCGCCTTGCTAATCGGCAGGTCCAGGAACAATGCCGCTGAAGAAGACGACATAGGAAACAATAAGGAAGGACCATGACAGATCAAAGATGCAAGCATATGATCAGGTCAAGATTCTCAGGGATTGGAAGATACGAGCAGAGATCAAGGGCGAGTACTGATTGAGACATATATTCGGTAAACCCTCACATATCTTGATTTACAAGACCTGTATGGGCCACCACTAAAACCATATAACGCCCCAGAACCAGAATACTGGAGAGCGGGGGCGTACATAGCTAGCTACGCATATTGAAGTGCAACCCACTTCGCTATACGGTCACGGCTGTCTAGATACATGAGGGTTTAACTACAAGCCAATAGTCTCCTATGGTCATGAACAAGCCTATTGTCTCAATCACAAGCAAGTAGTAACAGTTACAAGATATCAGAGCACCAAATATATAAAATAGTAAGGCGTCCCATACATTACATATTCGGATGATCATGAAGCTAGTCGTACAAAATGTCAAGACTAGCAAGAGTTTTAGTCAATACATGATCAACCCTAGGATTTGTCAATCATGTTATAGCCCGTAGATGGACAGTAAATAAAGGTGCAATACGAGCTAACACGTGCTCGCCGGCTAAATGCCTCAAAAGAATAATTTTACAATAAAGTGGGAGGACAAAAAGAAACCCACTCGTTGCCAGGGTTACGCCTGGTGGTCACCATCTGGCTGGAAGACAGGTGGATCCTCTAGTGCTGCTCCGATATCTGGCCACACAAAACCAGCTGGGTCAGACCCCAGAAAGAGCAAGTGCCACAAAGGAGGCTTCACTTAGGAACTAAAACCAGCATATCACAATAGAATATTAAAGATAAATAACAAATAAGAACTGATAATAATAGAGATAACAACAGTAAACTGAGTACGAAGAAACCATTCAAGTAGCCAGGTCACAACCCTTAAACCAAACAAGGACCGGGGTTGCAGCCCTTCACCTGAATAGAAATCCATCTCAAATACTATTGGTACAGTGAAGACAATAAACGAAGAGAGGACACAGAACTGCTCTGGGAGCCAGGTTACAACCCTTAAACCAAACAAGGACCGGGGTTGTAACCCTTCGCCTGAATAGAACTGGACCCCTGATCTTTATTGCTAAGGCCAACATAATTAATCATGGTATTAAGGTAAGGTAAAACATGACGAACAAGGCATGGGGTTACAATAAGACAATAAACGAAGAGAGGACACAGAACTGCTCCAGGAGCCAGGTTACAACCCTTAAACCAAACAAGGACCGGGGTTGTAACCCTTCGCCTGAACAGAACTGGACCTCCGATCGTTATTGTTAAGGCAAGCATCAATAATCATGTCATGTCACAATCTTGCACAGGATCAGGATAAGACTAAGCTGGAATAAACTCTATCCAATTAATCATGGCCAATCAAGAGTACGGCTTGATACTTTTAACTAACTAGGGTTATCACAGGCCTAGTTATTAGCAAGATGCAATGAGATTATCCCAACAGCCACAAGCCCTGCAGACCATCCGGTTATCCGGGTCAAATATCCGTTATGAAGAATGTAACACGTGACTGTGTGCTGGAAATGTGCCCTACTCATCGGTAGGCTACAAGTCCACTTAATGCGCCCAGATAACGGGATTGCCTATAGCTGGAAATCTCTTCATGTCTACTGAATTATTCTAGTTTATTAGCCTTAGTCAATTACTGTAGGTATCCCTGACCGTGGTACTCAGGGATCCCTATCCTAGACATGATACAACAGTACTTGTTTATTTGTACAAACGCAATCGCCCACGGTGTCCAGATCTTTCATACTTGTCATGTCAAGCTAGCTATCGTAACAGCATGTCGAGATATATCATGTCAGTTTACTTGCCAAGAGTGCGCCACAGCGGACCACTATCGTGTTCTATTCTTACATTATCATGAATGAGAAAAATTGCATAAAATAACTTAATAACATATTCTTGAAGCCAAGGAAAAAATCTACAACTTTCATGTTGGGAGTTGGGAGAAATTCTGGCCACAATTCAGCCAAACATGACTTAAAATAGCCAAAAACAGCCAAAATAGGCACTATGCGGCACTATTCAGCACTATACGGTACTATTCAGCACTATACGGCACTCCCATATGCGGCTGGACACTATGCGGCACTATGCAGCACCCTTATGCGGCTGGACACTATGCAGCACTATGCAGCACCCTTATGCGGCTGGACACTATGCGGTACTATGCAGCACCCTTATGCGGCTGGACACTATACGGCACTATGCAACACCCTTATGCGACTGGACACTATGCAGCACCCTTATGCGGCTGGACACTATACGGCACTATGCAGCACCCTTATGCGGCTGGACACTATGCGGCACTATGCAGCACCCTCATGCGGCTGGATACTATACGGCACTATGCAGCACCCTTATGCGACTGGACACTATGCAGCACCCTTATGCGACTGGACACTATGCGGCACTATGCAGCACCCTTATGCGGCTGGATACTATGCGGCACTATGCAGCACCCTCATGCAGCTGGACACTATGCGGCACTATGCAGCACCCTTATGCGGCTGGACACTATACAGCACCCTTATGCGACTGGACACTATGCAGCACTATTCATCGTCCCTGCCAAAATCAGCACAGATGAACATAGAAATGTCCAAAAATACTTTTGGCCATAACTTCCTCAAAATAAGTCAAAAATCAACTTTTCAAAGGTCTATTTTGGGTAAAATCGAATTCTCTACAACATGGAACAATCAAAACATGAAAATAATGAAGTTCAATAGATCAAAACCCAAAAAAATCAAAAATAATATAAACTTAGATCTATAAGAAAATATCCATCAAAATGGAAAATGCCAAGTTCTAAAGTATCTTAGAATCAAGTAAGAAAGAGAATAGAACAATAAAACTTGAGATCCATCATGAAGCAAGTTTGTACTTGCCTAAGCTCTCTCTCTCTCTCTCTCTCTCTCTCTCTCTCTCTCTCTCTCTCTCTTCTTGGTAGGTGTAGAAGTAAATGTGGAGAAGAAGAAGAGTAATGAAGAGAGAGAATGAGGGAATGGGTTAATAAAGGATGGTAGGTAGGGGTTCTCCCCTTGGTTCATGATGAACCAAGGCAACCCAAGCCTAGCCGAACCAACCCAAAATAAACCGAGCCAAGCCAAGAGATATGCGATACAAGATAAAATACGTACACGTATTCTAAGATACGTACACGTATTCTAAGATACGTAATACGAACTACAGGCATTACAAAACTATTGCGTCCTATAAAGAAACCTTGCATATGGAACCACGTGGTACTGAACACAAAAATAAATATATATTTTTTGAGACGAAAAGTGTAATATTTTTTGAGGATGTTGAGTTTGGGAGAGAAATAAAGTCAACGACATTGTCTTTGAGGAGGAATCGATTGCGATTCCTACTATCACTTTTGACGATGTGCAAGATTCTGCACCTGTCATTGATCAAGAAGTGAATTCGGAGCCTCAATAAGATAATGTCGAATTACCTCTATAAGCCGATGTTGAGCTACCTCAACAAGAAAACATAAAGGCACCCCCCATTCAAGATAAGGTAATTGTTTCTGAGGAACAAACTTAACAACCTCAAGAGAAGATGAAGGGATTGTTTTTAAAGAGACTTTCTCTTCTGTTTCTTTGAAAGACTCTTTTAAACCAATCATAGTACTTGCTGTACATTTTAATATTGAGTTATATCAAATGGATGTCAAAACGGTATTTTTTTCAATGGTAACATTGACGAAATAATTTATATGGTGCAACCAGAAAACTTTAGTGTCAGAAGACCCAAAGAATATGGTTCACAAACTGACAGAATCTATTTATGGACTCAAGCAGGCTTCTCGTCAAAGATACTTTAAGTTTTACCAAGTGAATATCTCATTTGGTTTTGAGATAAACACTATTGAAGATTGTGTGCATTACAAGTTCAGTGGGAGTAGAAATATAATCTTCTGTTTTTGTTATTTAATGCAAATTATGGTGACACATGTCGCTAAAGGAGACAAATTTAGTCTCAATCAAGTGCCCTAAGGTTAGCCTTAAAATTAAGAAAATACAATAGATTTTTCGTTCATGATCAGTTGTAGGGAGTCTAATGTATGCTCAAGTATGTACGCGTCCGAATTTTGTGTACATAGTTAGAATGATAGGCAGATATTTAAGCAAATATGGGACGGATCATTGGGTAGTAGCCAAACTACTTAAGTAATTAATAGATAACAAAGAATTATATGCTCTTTGTAGGAGATCGGATAATTTTGGAGATCATAAGGTATTCCGACTCCGATTTTGTTGGATGCCAACATAGCAGGAGATCCATATCAGGTTATGTTTGCATGTTGACTGGTAGAGATATTTTAGATGAGTGTCAAATAGACACTCATAATTTCTTCCACCATGACATCAATATTTATAGAATGCTGTGAGACATCTATTCATGGAATATGGTTGTGAAATTTTATCACAAGGCTGCGCCTACAGTATGGTGTTGAAAGACCACTTAAATTATGGTGTGACAATAAATCAGCAGTAATATATTCCAATAACAACAGAAACTTGTATAAATCAAGGATATTGACATAAAGTTTCTAGTTGTGAAGAAAAGAATTCAGAATGGTTAAAGTGTCTATATAGCACATTATGACAAACTCTATTTTAGCGGATCCGTTCACAAAAGTATTATCACCCAGGGTCTTTCATGAGCATACCGCTCATATGGGTGTTATCTCAATTAAGTATATGACAATATAGTGAGAGTTTGTATTTTATGTGTTTGGGTGCTATTTAGTTTTGGACACATTTATGTATTAAACTATTTTGGATATCTATCTGATCAGATATATGAAAATTCAGTTCATTCTGTTTTCATTCTGTTGAAGTATTGATCTCACTAAAGTTAAGGGAGACCAGTTGAAAATAGACATGTATTGATCACATTGCATGTAATTTTTATGCTACGCATTCATGATTGATCTATGTCGTTTAGCTATATTGGTATATGTGACCATTGATGGTTTAGTTACGCTATATGTGACGAATGCCGCTTTGATCCTATATTGATATGGTTAATGGATGAGATTGTCCGGATATACCCTAAGGATTAAGATAGCAATTTATGAGCTCACTAAGGTTAACACAATTGTAAGATTACATATGTGGCCCAGTGGAAGATTGTGGGAATTATTCAATAATATGGGCCACACATGTAAAATTAATTGTGTTGGGCTATCTAAATAATTAAGCCAAATTAAAGTGGTCTATTTAGAAAATTGGCTTAAGGGTATAATTGTCATGGAATTAATGTGTAGATACCGGAGATAAATCTAATTTAATGAGGGGCCAAATTAGAAATATCAACACACACACACACACACACACACACACACACACACACACACACACACACACACACACACACACACACACACACACACACACACACACACATATATATATGTGTGTGTATGTGTGTGTGTGTATTCATTAGGGTTATGGTCCCCAACTCATATGGCCACCAAAAGAGAGGTTTTTTCTTTTTCTCTTTTGCATCCCCATCAACAGAAAGAGAGGGATAAAAAATTTGAATTCTTCTTTGTCATTAAGGGTCGTAGCAAGTTGGAAGATCGAACCTCATAAAAGGACGACCGCTTCAAGATCCATCAAGCCTAGCAATGGATTCAAGTATGCTTTCGCAATTTAATTTATGTTCTTCATCTCATGAATCGACAAGGCACAATAAATTTCTATCAATTGCTAGAAAGCTAAAAGACACTAGAGTGTATCCTAGTTCTGCTACATTAATTTCTGGGTCCACCAAAATTGACTGTCTTTTATCAAACATGAAAGGAAATAAAAAGAGAAAAAAGGGAGGATTTTTTTTTACCAAACATGGAAGAAAAAATACAGAGGAAAAAGTGGAAGAAAAAATAGAAAGTTAATTTGTAGTATTTGTTTGGAGTGTACCATTGTGTGCTAATATCAAGGAGACACTCCAAAATAATATTTGACACAATGTCCAATAATTTGGAGTATGTATTTGGAGTGTCTCCACTGTAGGTGCTCTAAAACTGTCTTGGAGTTTAGTTTTCAAAAGTACTAAGTTTCAAGTCAAAATAATATATGTAGCTCAAGATATGGCTTAAAGAGTGAATGTGCGTCATAGTGGACTAAAGAGAATATTCTGTAGACATGTGGAGTCTTGTTCTTGATTTTGAAAATTATATAACTTTTTGGTATGAAAGTCTATTTTGGAAAACTTGTGAACATATAATTTTGTGGTATAAAAGTCTAATTTCTATAAAACTAAAATCAAGTTAATATGATGTTTGTAGCTCCATATGTAATTACCACTTTCTAACATAGGGGTATTTTTGGTAATTTTATATGTTGATTATTTGTTTATATATATTATTTTATATTAGTGGTTGCCTAGAATTATTTTAGTGTCAGTTAGTGGCCAGTCAATTAGATTTTGCAAGTGTTAGTGCTAATTATTGCTAGTCATGACTTTAGTAATTAGAATTAATTAAGTTTAGTTGTCATGAAAAGAATATTCCTTTTAGTTGTAAGGATTTCTTCCTTTAGTTAATTAGATTTCATTCATGACAAATGGAGAGGGACAAACTTGATTTTTTGGTATGACCAAAACCTTACTATAAGAGATATTTTCTAATTAGTCATTCATCCATTCATTCCATTTCACTCATTAGCCTCATTTTTTTTAAAGCTTCTTTTTTTCCAAGCAAACACAATTCCCTACCAATTTCACTCAATCCACTTCCAATCCACTCATCCTCACCATCATCAAGGCCTAGAGCATTGGAGAGCACAAGGAGATCTATAAGAGATGAGCTTGCTAGGTGTGAGACTCGTCTCACAGTATCAGTATTTATATACGGATACGTATTGTGTATTGTGTTTCGTATTTTTTTCGATTTTCGGAACGCTTTAAATTTTTTCCAAATTATAGATTTTCTCCTTGGCCGGTATACTGACGGTATACCGGAGTATACCGACGGCATACCGCTCGGATAGATTTTTCACATTTTAGATATTTTCGATTTCAGATATTTTCGTGAATAGTGTTTCCGATATTTTCATGAATAGTGTTTTGGATATTTTGATGAATAATATTTAGATATTTTCGTGAATAGTGTAGATGCATTGTATTATCCAATGGACAATTGGTTTTCTTTCAATGGCTAGGATTGATCTAGAATGTGACATGGATCACGATCCAACGGTCACGATTAATTTCCTCTTCTATATATATCTATTAAGTTTCTCTCTCCTCTTTTTTCTTTCTTTCTCCATTTCCTCTTCCCTCTTCCTCAAGCCTAGGAAAGCTTGGCCTTGAGGCCTAGAGTGTGCTTTCGGAACCCCTCTTACTGGTGGAGTAGAAGATTAGGCTTGGAACTTAACCTAGGCAAGTACATCTTGCTCAAAAGTGACATGACCATACTTTATTTTTGTTTTTTTATAGAAACTAAAGTTTTATTGGCCTATAATATGCTTCTTTAAATTGTTAATATGTTTAGTATGTAGCACTTTTGGTTTTGATCGACAGTATTGCGTAGATCTGAGTTTCTAGATACGATTTTTGAGTATTTTGAGGTATTGATCTATCAAATGTTTTAATTTGTGAAAACCAATACTTCCATGTTGTAGGAAATTCAATTCTATTCAATTTTGATTTTTAAAAATATGAATTTCGATTTAAAATGAAGTTTTTATGGCCGAAACAAGTTTTGGCAAAAATTTGGATTTTGTTGCTGTTTGGAAAAACGGTATACCGACGGTATGCCGTAGTATACCGACGGTATGCCGATTTTTGTACCAGAAACTTTATGTCTTTAGGCCGGAATACCGTCGGTATGCCGCCGTATACCGCTGATATGCCGTTTTAGGCTGTTTTTGCCCCTTTTGTCCGTTTTGTCCGTTTTTGATATTTTCTCAATTGTAATGGACTCTTAACATGATTAGATGACTTTGGATAGTTAGAGAATGATTGTACATCCTATATATATAACACATGCTTATGTTCATGTATTGTTCTATGTCCAGATTATAGATAGTGGCATGTCATGGTGCACTCCAGATTACTGTATATGTCTAGCTCGATTTAGTGGCTCGTAGTAGCGCACTCATGTACTGATTTTCTTGATTGAATTCTAGATTGAGATTTGATTTCTGATTGACTTCTAGATTGAGACTGAATGCATGTTCTTTATTGACACCGTAGATTTAACTTGTTATATGTCTAATCTGTTTGCATCTTGGCAATGGACAATCGAGTGTGAGTATTGTCTATTGTATCACACATAATGTGTATTGAGAACATTTGCCAGAGATATCTCGCAAATGACTTGTACCCATGACTCGTCATTATAGGACGATTCTTGAGTGTCCACGACTTGAGAATTGAAAATGAATGTTATAGGTAATTGACTAGTAAACTCATATAGATCATTGGGAGGGGAGGACACTTCATGCTACCGCGTACTCGGATCGCTATGGGCCCCCACAGTGGCAGGGATAACCCCGATTGGTGTGGGCCCCTGTCCACTATTGATTGCGTAGATGTTTATCTACTATTGATATGTTATTGAGTAGATGTTGTTTATCTACTATTGATATGTTTCATTTCTGGAGTATATGTTTATCTACTATTGATTGAGATTGTTTGGTTGATTGTATTTCTTTTCTTCTACCGTCGTCGCCCCTTGGCCATCCGAGTTACTGCAGCGTAGATGGTAGTGAAGTTTCTTAACTTGCATACTAGTAATTAGGATTGTGATAACCCTAGCTAGTTAATGATATCAAGCCGTAGTCAATGATTGGCCGTGCACTTTTGATTGTGTGTTACCTTATATGCTCTTGTGTCGGTGAGTGGCCAGAGTCTAAGTTCTGCTAGGGAAAAGATCTGCAACCCCGGTCCTTGTTTGGTTTAAGGGTTGTAGCTCCGATTTCTAGTAGTTTCTAAATTCTTTGTTGCTCATCGGATTATTCTGTTCCATAGCTATATTGTTCAGTATTTCCATTCAGTCATTTATATTCTTGAGATACGTGCATTGGTACCGCACTAGTTTCGACCCGCATTTATTTACTTCTGTCATTATGTTATTGTGTTGTTGTTGGGTTTTGTCGTGCACCTCGAGCTTCGTTGTGGTACTTGCTATTTGGGGCCTGACCCCACTGGTTTTGTTTGGCCAGATTTACCGCTGGAGCCCGAGGATTCTCCTTACCTTTCTCTGGATGACCCGCCGCCGGCTTAGATCTGCGGTTGTTCCTCCTCGCGAGGGGGTTCCCTCTTCTTACCACTTGCGGTTCATTTCATTTTGGTGGTGTTAGCTAGGACATGTGTTAGCCCTATTATTTCTAGACTTTCTCAGACTTCGATCAACATGATGTATTATATTAGATCTAGACTGATATAGTGATCATATATATTGGTACTTTGCTAGTATAGCATTTTGTATTCACTAGCTTCATGATCATGTATGATACAGTATTTTGGGACGCCTCTTTACTTTCATATTTGATATACTCTTGATACTTGTTGTTGTTGGATTGAGATAGGATTTGTTCGACCATAGGAGTCGTCAGTGGCATGCTAGAGTCTTCCCACTTGTCTTCTAGACAGCTTTGATTGTATATTGGGGTACCGGTGTACTCTAATACACGTAGCTGGCTTTGTTTTGCCCCTACTTTCCAGTATTCTTGTTCTAGGGCGTGACACTAGGAGATCGTGTCCAACTCATCCCTTTTGTGTCCAAATTCAGAATTCTCCAAAGAGGCTACCAAAACACTAGGTAATGCTATCAATTTTATCAAATTCATGGTTAGGAACACCCTTTGGTCATGTAGGAACCCTCTAATGGTTAGATTTGACTCCCCAATGGTAGATGTAGGCACTAGAAGCCCTCAATTTGCTAGATGTAAGTTGGTGTCATAATTTTGGGGCTCAATTTGAGAAAAATTCCAATTGTGTCCATTGAGTGTGTGTATTGTGACCAAATGAGGACTATTGATATTTATTTGATGGTGTAAAGGTGTTCTTGTGTCCAAAATTAGACATGTAGAGTCTGTACCATGATACGCCATGATACGTATAGGTGGATTTAGTAAATTGGGTGTATACATGTGTTCTTTTGTCCAAAATAGTCCAAATTCGTCATAGTATTCATCCTCATTTTTAGGAGTAGTAGCAACTTAGAAATACCATAACTCCTAAATCATGACTCCGATTAATCTCCCTTTTTTTTCAAGAACCGTATCGAAGTTAGCTCTCCACATATACTAATTAATGGGCCAAATTCGTTCTGGAACTTTCTATAAAACTGTTTGAGTGTCAGGTGTCCTAAAGACGAACGCGTTTCGATATTTTCGTAATTTCAAAAGCTTTCGGACACGAAAGTACGATCCGTTTGAAGTTTCGGAAAGCTGATGTGAAGGGCTACGACATACTTTAACCCAAAAATTTATTGAATAGGTCTAATAGGTGCAGTATTGGTTACAAGTAGAGACCTGACAATATGACATATGCATTTTTGTGTATCCTATTAGCCTGTGTAGTATGGATATCAAGTGAGTGTAGGTATCATAGATTATCAAGTATATATATATATATATATATATATATATATATATATATATATATATATATATATATATATATATATTATTGTTAGGTAATATGTATTAGTTAGTGTGTGTTAGTGTTGATACAATTAGTTATCAAGTGAGCCAAGTATAGATAAGTTATGTGTCAAGGTATTAGAGTTTGAGCCAAGGTACTAGTATGATACTTGGATACCATGAGGATATTGGTATCATGACACTCAAGTATCATGAGTAAGGGTAAGTGAGTATTGGGGCTTGGATAAGGTATCATATTTGGTATCAAAAATTAGTATTAGAGTTAGTTGGATAAGTATTTAGGAGGATAAGGTATTGGTCAAAATATTAATATATTGGATATTAGAACTAGATAGTGGATCATATCAAGATGTCAAGTGCCAAGAATAGGATGAGTATCTTGGATGTAAGGTAACTGTAGATTATGGTCGTGGGTTAGTATCTTGGGAGTTGGTATCATATGATACTTAATGTAGTACCATGTACAAATAAGTGGAATATGTGTGGAATAAATTATAGTGTGGTATCCTAGGATGTATCAAGGTATTTAGAATACCAAGATATCAAAATATTAGAACTAGTATGAAACAATACTAGGATACTAAGGTAAGGTTATGATATTGGATATTGATTAAGATACCACGGTAATGGTAGTATCTAGCTTGGATAATGGATTAGGTATCAAGGTATGAGTTAATGTATTGAATATTGTTCAAGGTAATGGTATTAGCTAAGGTATTAGTCTAGAAACTAGGATACGGATAATATATTAAGGTATTAGTTAAGGTAATGAGGTAATACTAAGGTAATAGCTAGATAATGAGTATATAGACTAAGATAATATGAGTTGGTGTTATATTAGAGTCTATATATATTATGATATATAGTATGGATATTAGTTAGTATTAGTTAATATTAGCTAGTATTGATAGTAGTAGCTGGTATAATTTGGATATTAGTAAGGTATTGACTAGTATGGGTTAGAAAACCTAGTTTGGCTAAGGTATTGATCCTAAAACTAAGGTGTTGATTGATAATTAAGGTATTTGAGATACAAACTAAGATAGTAGGTAAATGTGTGATACGGGTTAAGATACCGTGATACGGGATAAGGTAAATAGCTATACGTTAATGTATTGCTAGAAATTATAGGTAGGAGTATATATTTGGATAATATATGCTAGAAACTTATTAGTATAGTCTGAAAATCTAATATTGACTAGTTTGACCTAGTTAGCACCTAAAAATTAAATAGTGACTTGTTAAGACCTAGTATAACTTTATAAACCTTATAAATAAGTAAAATCAACCTAGAAACTAGAAAATGATCTAGTTTGATTGTATTAACCTAGATTTGACCTAGTTTGACTATTGTGACCTAGTTTTGATCTATAAACCTAGTTTTGAGTTAATCAGATATGACTTTAAAATACTATTTGACCTTGATACATCATATATAGGTCATTTGGACTCCAGTTCAGACACTATTTGATATTCATTTGTCCGAACCTCAGGTGAGTACATTCTCTGATAATTTTTTGTTTATGATATCTTCTATATTTCTTATATCTAGTGTAGATATCATTGATTTTTTGACACATGGTTACACAGATTGGTATTTTCAAATCCCATCATGAGATGTTATTCCTTGTATATCTTGGTGTACCTTGTGCAAGCCTTATTGTTGTTCTTGTACTTATATGGATACTGATTTCTGAGAGGATTAACTACCTTCTCATATAATTTCGTGTCGTAACGTATCATGGTTGGATCTACTATACCAATTGAGGGCGAGAAGTATTAGTGTAGATATGTGATCATATCCTTCTTGTGCATATCTTGTTTCTTGTGAGTGTTAATCATATACTGCACGTATGATTAACCAGATCATTTATTCTTGTGCAAGTTTTCAAGCCGATCACATGTTGAAACTAGTGCTTACTCACATAGATAGTTATTTCTTGATTATTGTACATGATATTTATTGTTCTTGTATTTACTTACAACATTACTCATATCTTGTTATATTCATGTACCTGTTCAATTATCTTGTATATTCTTTCTATTTATTGATACATAGTCTATATTATTAGTAGAACTGTTATTAGAGGTGTACTTCGCTCCAATCTTGACTGGATATATTTTTCAGATCATTTAGATGATTGGTGCCCTATCCACTATGGACCTCAGGATGTAGTAGGAGTAGACATGGAGACTTTGACTCATGAGGCACTAACTCCAACTAGCGACTCAGTTACATTAGCTAGTAATACTGAATTTGTCTCCAGCTTATGATACATTGAGATGTTATTATTTCTGAGACTTATGTTTATGTTGAGATAGTTAGACTCATAGACTTTGGATGTAGATTTGAGTTATGTTTATACTTGTAGACTTCTCTTGGATTGCGATTTCATATCTTTATGACATTATCGTGCCATTTATCTTCCTTATAGTTTATTGTGATTAAGTATGAGTATTATTATTATATTATCCTCTTTTTGGAGCTGAGATATCATTGACATGTTGTGATACATATTCATGAGAAGTGTTAGATAGTATAGTAGACCTAAACAATGTTTTACCGCCGATGCTGCTGCATTGGCTAGACGTACCAACGTCCTCGTGTCCTTACATCGGGTGCGGATCATGACACCATATATAATTGAAACTACGAAAGGGTGTTTTTTTTTTTTTTTGAATCAAACGAAAGGGTGTTGGACTAACAAATCTAGAAGTTATTTAATATTTGAAAATATAGTCTAACTCATAACTTGAGAACTATCTAACTATAATGCATGCAAATCTTATATGTTTACGGCTTATATAAGGTTTGGTGGGTTGAAACTCAAAATGTACCTCATTATCTAAGTGTTACATCGCTATCCTCACCGAAGACATTACAAGATAAAATTACACGAAAAAGTCTTCGGAAGATCTTCGTTCTGATTTAACTTGAGTTTTTATATCTTTGGCCCAACAACATTATTCTATATCATCAAACATGTCCATGGCCAATCGTGTTTTTAGTTAACCGAATTGCTTTGCTACAAAATAAAGTTAGATACAAAACAATATGCATATGTTTTACATTTGTAGTGAACAACAAAGTATATTTAGTTTAAAATAACCCAAATAAAGGTATTTTATAAGAAACTTAATCCCAACCATAACTAAAACATTCAAATAATCCTTGGACAACTATGGTTAACACATATAAGTGGATAAAGTGAAAAAAAATGTGTTCGAAAAACTAATTTTATAATATTTTTTTCCAATTGTTTTCTTAGCTGTAGTAACAATCACATATAATGACGGAACATTAAATGCTAAATGACCAAATATGTGTTGACAAAGTACCAAACATGTGTCAATCGAGCAGAGAGGGGGAGAAGAGATTACAGTGTGTTAGTCCCGGGGCTTGACCAAAGATAGAAAACAGATGCAATCGAGATCTGAGATGTCACAAAAAAAAACTTTGCAGTGATCAAACTCAAGATCTACGATGATACAAAAAACCAAATAGCCAGATTACAATATGAAGGAGGGAAATAGAGAAGAGAAGATCTCTCGTTCTTCCTTGCAAACGTGTTACAATTGGGACAGAACGAGTTACAATAATTTAGAGAAAGATGAGATGAAGAAAAGTTGCTGGGGTGTCAAAACACCGTTGCTCAAAGCAAGATTCGCCCCACACGAATTGCTTCCAGGAACCAGCAAGTTGAAGAACTTGTGGAACGCTCGAAGTCACCTCTGTTCTGACTCCTCGGATGGACTTGCAATGGCGGCATCAGCTCCCTCTCTCTCTCTCTTTTCTGACTTATAAAATTCGTAGTACTCCACAAAGGAGGCCAGAAGAGAGTATATATAGAGAGAGGGTGGAAACCCTAGCCGCCTCTTCAGTTATGGAAAGATTGAATCAAATTCTACAAAGATAGCAACGAACTTAATTCAAATCCCACAAAGATGGAAACAAAATTAATTCAAATCCCACAAAGATAGAAACAAAATTAATTCAAATCCCACAAAGATGAAAACGAAATTAATTTCAAATCCCATAAAGATGGAAACGAAATTAATTCAAATCCCACAAAGATGGAAACAAAATTAATTCAAATTGAATCAGTCTTTCCATAACTGACTTGTAGCATGCACAGTCAGCAGAGCCCTCCATACGGTAGCAGCAGCAGTAGCCTGGCCGCATGAGCCGCATGATCAGCATGGACCGCATGAGCCGTATATGAGCCCATGAGCCCGAGTCCGAGTCCGAGTCCGAGTCGCTAAGCCCCTTTGGGGCTTAGCTCCAAATGGAATTAATCCAAGAGAATGACAAAAGCATTAATGCTTAATCCTTGGAGCCTTATTCTTACCTCCTAGTAAAATCACCCACATGGTTCCCTCCTTAGGGTCACCACCCCATGTGCATCTCTTAACAACACAACCAAGTATATATGTTGAGATAACTCATGGTGCATTTTCGATGTGGGATTAAACTTTTACAAGGCATGTTGAGAGCAAGCTCTCTCCATGTAAAGAAAGCACCAATAATCCCCCACATATCACAACATATATATGTGTCTAGGGTTGAGCGTTCCCCACAGTAACTGTCCATTTTGCATTAGGATAGATGTCGCTGACGACTTGAATCTTTCCGCATGGGTTAAATAACAATGTGATACAAGAATGGACTACGCCTTGAATTCTGCACCACAATTGTAATTTTTTCCACTCACAAAGTGTAGTTACGTGTGCTTCTAGCTGCACATTAAAGGCCCTGTGCCAGCCTGATTTCAGTGTATAATTTTTGGACGTCTATAAGTTTACCCTCAAGAGACGGCCTGATATCTCTTTCCATACACTATAGGTGAGTTCTTTATTAAAGAGACATGGCATGAAGCCTTGCGCTTCCTTGCGGTGCTACGTCGCTATGACATGGCCTGAAGCCGAGGCATTACCCCTACCTGGGAACCTCATCGTAGTGTCATACTACTATAGCATGAGGTCTCAGCCTCTTTGTAGTGCCAATCTACTCAGCATGAAGCCTAAGGCTTCCTTGCGATGTTACGCCGCAACGACATGGCTTGCAAGGCCGAGGCTTTACCTCTACCTGGGTACCTCATCGTGGTGTCGTGCCACTGTAACATGGGGCCATCCTCCCCTTTGTAGTGCTGTCTACAACTCTTTAATTATGTCATACAGCATTAGGCTACCTGCCTATTTGTGGTGCTACGCCGCTATGACTTGGCTTGTAAAGCCGAAGCATTATCCCAGATCTGGGAACCTCATGGTGGAGTCACCCCACTGTAGCATGGAGTTTCACTCCTTGTAGTGCTGCTCTACCGTGCTTCCTGTAAAGCATACCAGGCATTCACTCTGCCTGAGAACTCATTAAGGCGTTTAAGCCAACCTTCCACAGGATCTATTTTTTTCCGCAAAAAATACATAGTAGACAACAGTGGTTATGGGTCCGTATCCCTTCCATGTTCCAGAGAACAAGTACCCACTGTTACCTGATAGTTTTTCAGTCAGTGATCCTCCTTTGAACCAAAAGTTAGATGCCAAGTAGATTTCTTTTTGAACTAATAACATAAAACTTTATGGTAGGATTACAAAGACACACTATCAGAATGCCTTCAAGCCTATTTTACAAGCTGTGTCATCGACCAACTGGCGCTTGAGGCCCTTTGTGAACGGATCTGCCAGGTTCTCCTGACTCCGAATATCAATCACTGCAATTATACCTCTTTTGATAAGATCGTGTAATGCCCTGTGCTTCAACCGCACAGTCCTCTTCTTCCCGTTGAAGAGGTCATTTGATGCCACCGCCGCAGTCGTCTGGTTGTCACAGTATATCGGTATCGCCGGTAACTGAGCCCCAACCACTGGAAGATCATACATGAGCTCCCGAAGCTATTCTGCTTCATCTGCTGCAGTTTCAAGTGCATAGAATTCAGATTCCATGGAGGAGCGAGAGAGTATAGTCTGCTTCTTCGACTTCCACGATATAGCAGCTCCACCCAAGGAAAAGACATATCCACCTGTGGATCTCTCGCTTTCTACCTCTAAACACCAGCTAGCATCACTGAAGCCTTCCACTACTGTCGGATACCCGTTGTAGTGCAGTGCATATGTCTGAGTCTTCTTAAGATATCTCATCACCCGCTTCACAGCTTTTCAGTGCTCAATCCCTGGGTTGCTTGTGAACCGACTCAGCATTCCCACGGTGAAAGCTATGTCAGGCCTTGTGGCAGTGGTTGCGTACATCAAACTTCCGATAATGCTAGAATACTCAGCTGCCTGACGCTTTCCCTCGAGTTTGGCTTCAGTTTCTGATCACACCTGTATGGCGTATCGATCCCTGGAAGATCCTTATACCCATAGCGTGTGAGCATCTTCTCAATGTAGTGAGATTGTGACAGTGCTACTCCAGTGTCTGTCCGGATGATCTTTATGCCCAAGATGACATCTGCATCCCCCAAGTCCTTCATACTGAACTTGGCTGAGAGAAACTTCTTTGTCTCCGTGACACAGCCTATATCCGTCCCTAGGATTAGCATGTTGTCTACGTACAGACAAACGATGACTCCTCTTCCATCAACGAACTTTGTGTAAACATATTTGTCCATCTCGCTGACTCTGTAGCCGTTTGACCTAATAATTTTGTCAAACTTCTCATGCCACATCTTGGAAGCTTGCTTCAAACCATACAATGATTTCACCAACTTGCAGACTTTGTCTTCAAGACCGTTGACGACAAATCCATCTGGCTGTTACATGTAAATCTCTTCGGTCAGCTCCCCATTCAGGAATGCTGTCTTTACATCCATCTGATGTATCACCAACTTATGTATAGCGGCTAGAGCGATTAACATCCTGATGATGGTCATCCGAGCTACTGGAGCGTACGTGTCAAAGTAGTCTATCCCCTATTTCTAAGAAAATCCCTTGGCTACCAGCCTGGCCTTGAACTTGTCAATAGTTCCATCTGCCTTCATCTTCTTCTTGAAAATCCATTTACATCCGATGGGCTTTTCTCCTTCAAGTAGATCTACCAACACCCATGTGTTATTGGAGGTGATAGAGTCAAACTCGTCATTCACTGCCTCCTTCCAGAAGATAGCATCTCTGGTCTTCATCGCCTCATCATAGGTAAACTGATCTGCTTCCACATGATAGGTGATAAAGTCATCTCCGAAGTCTTTAGGTCTCCTCGCTCGCTTTTCTGACGGTTCTGCGAGTTCTGGTACAAGAGTTGTTTCATCAACAACAACTTCTTCTTGGACTACTGGCCCATATGAGATTTCAGTCTCATTTGCACCTACATTATTTTTCGGAATGTCCGAAAGAATAATATTTTTGTCTTTTGCAAACTTGTCTTCAAAGTATTCAGCATCGCGAGATTCGATGATATGATTTGACTCAATATCAAGAAATCTTCGAGCATCACTCTTCTTGGCATACCCCAAGAAGATCGCCTTCGTATTCCTTGTCTCCAGCTTCTGAATCTTCAGATCTGGGAGCTTCACATACGCCAGACACCCCCACACTCGAATGACATTCAAGTTTGGTCTGACTTTGAACCAGAGTTCATGAGGAGTTACGTCCGAAGTTGCATACGGTACTCTATTTAGAATAAAAGTGGCCGTCAATGCAGCTTCTCCCCAGTAGCATTTAGGAAGACCCGCGGTTAGCAGCATTGAGTTCATCATTTCTATCAACGTTCTGTTCTTCCTCTCCGCTACTCCGTTAGATTGAGGAGAATACGGAGCAGTAGTCTCGTTTATGATTCCATGTTCTTTGCAGAACAATGTGAATTCATGAGACCGATACTCTCCGCCTCGATCACTTCTTAGCCTCTTGAGTTGTTGTCCAGTTTGTCGTTCAGCCTCGGCCCTAAACTCCTTGAACTTCTCGAACGCTTCGTCTTTAGACTTGAGCAAGTAGACGAACGCGTATTTTGAGAAGTCATCGATGAAGGTTATGAAATACTTCATCCCGGCTTTTATAGAGAATTGCTTGAAGTCACAGATATCGGAGTGCACCAACTCCAGAAGATCTGTGCTTCGATTGACCCGATGAAAGGGTTTCCTTGTGATCTTCGTCTGAGCACACACTTCACACTTCTCCACTTTACCCCCACATTTGAAGATAAGTCCTAGACTGGACATTTTGTTAATCCTTTTACAGTGAACATGTCCTAGCCTATTATGCCACAACTCAAGAGAATAATCAGAAAATGCAACTGCATTAATGTCATTAAACTGGTTGACAAGCTAAATTTTAAACATTCCTTCGGTTTGATAAGCCTTCCCGAAGTATGTTCCCTTCTTGGACATCACCATCTGACCAGTATTGATGTCCATCCTCAAGCATGCGTTGCAGAGCAGGCTCCCAGAGATCAGGTTCTTGGCAATCACCGGAACATGCTTCACACCTTGAAGCGTCAGAGTGTTCCCATAAGTGAGTTTCAGCTCCACAGTCCCGATCCCCAGAACTTCAGCTTGGGCCTGGTTCGCCATGACAACCTTCTCAGATATCGGCTGGTACGTGACGAACCATTCCTTGCCAGAACAGACATGACAAGTCGCACCAGTATCTATCCACCAGTCAGAGTCAACCCTCACAGTTGTGACCTGTGCGATCATAGCAACAATGTTAGAAACCAATGAAACCTTACTAGGCTCACCTTTCTCTGATTGTTTAGGCTTGGATCTGTATTCACTCTTGTAGTGGCCTTTCTTGCCACAATTGAAACAAGTCACGTGGGACTTGGACTTCTGTTGCTTGAATGAAGGACCTTTCACTTTTAGATTAGTGAAGTCCTTCTTCTTGAGATGAAAAGCCACCTGCTTCCCCTTGGGATCTCTCGTCTGCACTAGATTGGCCTTAGCCAACTGTTTGGACAGAGTGTCCATCTTCTGTTGGGAACGCATCTCGTCCTCAACATGGATCTCTTGAAGTAGATCTCCTAAGCTAAAGTCTAGCTTCTTTCTGAGCATCCTTGCATAGAAGGTACTCCATCCAGCAGGAAGTTTTGAGACGATCCCTCCAACGACAAACTTGTCAGGAAGGGGCATCTCTTCGTCTTCCAGTTTCTGACGCAGCTTCAGAAATTCCTTCACCTGTGGCAACATGGACTTTTCGTCCTCAAAGAGCAATTTATGATATTTTTCAACCACAAACATCTTGCTCATGTTCCTGTCTTCTTCATACAGTTTTTTCACAGACTCCCATATGTCTCTGGCAAATTCCTTCTTCGAGTAGGATTCTGCCAGGGAATCCTCTATAGCATTCAGGATGAGAAGCCTGCAGATGCTATTTTCCCTTCTTCATTTGGCCTGGAGTTTGGTAGCCGCATTGATTGCGGCAGTAGACCCAGTGTCTGGAACAGAAGGTTCTTCCTCCAACAGTACATGATCAACGTCTTTGAGTTGAAGAGTTAGATAAACCTTCCTCTTCCAGACTTGATAATGCTCTTCATCGAACTTTTCCAACTTGCAGTAGTCCGATTGGACGAGCGAAGCATTAATATTTTCCATCTACAAGGTTCTTGCTTTGAGATTGTTAGTCCCGGGGCTTGACCAAAGATAGAAAACATATGCAATCGAGATCTGAGATGTCACACAAAAAAACTTTGCAGTGATCAAACTCAAGATCTACGATGATAAAAAAAAACCAAATAGCCAGATTACAATATGAAGGAGGAAAATAGAGAAGAGAAGATCTCTCGTTCTTCCTTGCAAACGTGTTGCAATTGGGACAGAACGAGTTACAATAATCTAGAGAAAGATGAGATAAAGAAAAGTTGCTGGGGTGTCAAAACACCATTGCTCAAAGCAAGATTCGCCCCACACGAATTGCTTTCAGGAACCAGCAAGTTGAAGAACTTGTGGAACGCTCGAAGTCACCTCTGTTCTGACTCCTCGGATGGACTTGCAATGGCGGCATCAGCTCCTTCTCTCTCTCTCTTTTCTGACTTATAAAATTCGTAGTACTCCACAAAGGAGGCCAGAAGAGAGTATATATAGAGAGAGGGTGAAAACCCTAGCCGTCTCTTCAGTTATGGAAAGATTGAATCAAATCCCACAAAGATAGCAACGAACTTAATTCAAATCCCACAAAGATGGAAACGAAATTAATTCAAATCCCACAAAGATGGAAACGAAATTAATTCAAATCCCACAAAGATGGAAACAAAATTAATTTCAAATCCCACAAAGATGGAAACGAAATTAATTCAAATCCCACAAAGATGGAAACGAAATTAATTCAAATTGAATCAGTCTTTCCATAAATGACTTGTAGCATGCACAGTCAGCGGAGCCCTCCATGCGGCAGCAGCAGCAGTAGCCTGGCCGCATGAGCCGCATGGACCGTATGAGCCGCATATGAGCCCATGAGTCCGAGTCCGAGTCCGAGTCGCTAAGCCCCTTTGGGGCTTAGCTCCAAATAGAATTAATTCAAGAGAATGATAAAAGCATTAATGCTTAATCCTTGGAGCCTTATTCTTACCTCATAGTAAAATCACCCACATGGTTCCCTCCTTAGGGTCACCACCCCATGTGCATCTCTCAACAACACAACCAAGTATATATGTTGAGATAACTCATGGTGCATTTTCGATGTGGGACTAAACTTTTACAAGGCATGTTGAGAGCAAGCTCTTTCCATGTAAAGAAAGCACCAACACAGTGTTATAATAACTTATTATAAAAGAAATAACAAAAAAATGCTAGGTCTGCTTGGATTGAGGGTGAAGAGAATTAAGAGAGAAAAAAAATCCTACTTGGTTTGAGGGTGGAGTTCTAGGACGGAGAGTCTTAGAGAGGGTTAAGTGAGGACAATTTAACTTTATTTTGTCTATTTTTTCTTACCCTCCAAATATAGGGGTTAACAATAAAAAGTGATGGATTGTTGTTTGAAAAGTCATAAATATTCATTGTTTTGACAAATTTTAATTAAAAATCCAAATAAATCTAATTTGATGCCACATGTAATAAGGATATTTTGATAACTATTATACATGTTTTAATCTTCCTCCTACTCAAAGTATTCAATCAAAGTAAGAGTTATTAAACATTCCCCACTTAAGTCTTTTTTCAATCCAAACCAGTTTATATGTAATGACTCCCTCCCCTTACATAACTTTCCTTCGCTTAACTGCACTCAACTCGACTTTTTTCGTCCCCACTTAACTATGCTTATTAAATATCTTTGGTAAAAGTAGAAACTTAACTAGTTCTACTACATAAACTCAAATAGAAACTGAAATAGAAACTTTGCAATATGGTGATAAAATGTAGCATTATTATTCTATTTATGCCTTTGATTTTTTTTGTTTAGCCCTCTTAAAATAAAATAAAAGACTAAGATGTATGTAATCCAACGGCTACTCATTACTCTAGGATTTTTGGAACCTAACTGGAGTGATTTAATAGAAAGAAAATTCGGCCAAAATCCGAAAAGCTTATAGGGTTCCGGATGAGATCTTGCATAAACCCGATACAAATTCGGCATTAAGGGTCAGGTTCAAATGGAAGACGTGAAACCCGAACTATGTACTCCTTATGGGGGTGCGGATTAGGCCCACAAACAAATGGGTCAAGTAGAGCGGAAGTAAAACCCTAACCCTAAAATCTCCAAATTGACAAATTCCATTCTCTTCTCTTTCTCTCCGGGGAAAGTTCGGTTGTCGGTACGCATCCAGAATTAGGGTTTCCCAAGGAATCCTTTCGACGACTCTGGTTATTTCAATTTTTTTTTTCAGATTAATTTCTCATTTTGTTGCCTATCCATTGCTTCAGTTTCAATTTTCTAGAAGAATAAATGGAACAAAACGATCCATCGGTGTCTTCGGAAGCTTTGGTTGCTGGTGGCGGTGATGGTGCAAGTGCTACGGCGCTGGTTGCCGCGGCGGTCGATGAGAACGCTGCAGGTGGGAGCGATCATGCGAACGGAAGCGCCGGTGTTGCTGAGAATGGGGTTGCAGATGGACCACCCGCTGCGGCTGCGGCTGCGGCTGCTGCTGCTGCTGAGCAGCATCTGGAAGAATGCAGTGTGAGTTCAGCCGAGGAGGATAGGTTGTGGAGTGCAGTTACGGCGAACGGTTTGGATTTTGACGCGTGGACAGCTCTGACCGACGAGACCGAGAAAGTTGCAGAGGTATATGCGCATTTCGTTAGTTGTTTGGCGGTTCCTTTTAGGCAAATTATAAGGGCACTTCATTCTTTACTCAGGGCTACCCCCACAGAATTGGGATTAGCTCAGTTTAGAGGAATTTTTACTCGGGACAACCCATTTCGTTAGGGGCTGCCCACCATCCAATCCCCCCAAACCCTCTCAAACCCATTCATTTCTCATTTTCACACTCTCTCTCTCTCTCCTCAAATCCTCTCAGACCTAAACTCATTTTCTCTACTATCTCAATCTTCACCAAAATCCTTCTATTCAAGCCCTCTCAAATCTAAACTTCTTTTCCTCCTCCTCCCCCTGTTGCTGCCGCCGACGAGCTCAGCCCGTTGCCGTTACTTTCATACATCGTTTCTTAGTACCGACAACACAAAAAGTAAATCAAAATGGTCGGTGCCGAAATTTTGATGTCATTGGCATGATTGTAATGAGATTTGTAGAAATGGGTTGGGAGAAATTTGAAAATTTTGGACGAATTTTGAAGTTTCGAATCCACAAAATTTGAGGTAAGGAATTCCGACACAGTCGCAGTCGCGGCTGGAAAAACTCACTGTATAAAATTTTCATCAGGACTGCAGTCCTATGTATTTTTAGTCCATTCCAGAATTGTAGAAAATTTATACAGTACAGTTCTGAATACCTTAGAAATTTTATACAGTTCTGTGTATTTTTAGTCCATTCCAGGATTGTAGAAAATTTGTAGTCCTGACAACCTACAGACTGTAGAAAATTTCTACAGTCATGTATATTTTTATTTGTGTGATAATGTTATTATATTTTTATTTCTATTATTGTCAATATAATGTGATGTTGTGGGATTTAAATCTAAAATAGATTTAAAATTGAGAGATTTATCTCTAAAATAGATTTAAAATTGAGAGATTTATCTCTAAACTAGATTTATAGACCATGTATATTAAGGTTTATTTTGAAATGAACAAAATTGAGATAATTATCTCAAAAATAGATTTAAAATTTTGAGTTTTTTAAACCGAGTAGATAATTTATTTTTCTATAAAATAGATTTAAAAATACTTATAAAGGTAATTTATTGATTATATAAAAAATATAAAATCCTTCTAACTACGTGACTTCTACTTCCACGGTTATAAATTTTGATAGTCCTGACAACAGTTAGGACTATCAAATTTTTTGATAGTCCTAAAAGGACCTTACTGTTACAACAAGTTCCTTTTAGGACTGTCAAATTTTTTGACTGTCCTACCAATTGGAAGGAATGTCAAAATTTTGGAAGGAGTTGACAGTCCTAAAAATATATGTTACTCAATGTTTTATGTTTTGACAGTCCTACCAATTGGAAGGACTGTTAAAATTTTTGACACTACTAAAAATATATGTTAACTTAATGTTTTATGTAGGATTGTCAAATTTTTTGACAGTCCTTCCAATTGGTAGGACTGGCAATATTTTTGACAGTCCATCATCGTCCCCGTCGCAACTGTGGACGAATTTTTGAAGTTCGTAACCCTAAAATTGGTTCAAAATTTTGAAAATTCGTCTAGAATGAATACTAAATCAAATTTTAGTTACTAGAAGATGAAATTTAGGCACGAACATGGATTGAGAGAGATTTGGAAGAGAAATTGTTTAGGCTTTTGGGAGGGAGAAGGGAAGAAGAAGAGAAAATAAAATAAAATAAAATAGACTTATATACCAACATTTGGGCTAGCCACGAGTAATTTTTCTAGTGGCAAACTTGTAAATTAAAAAAAAATGGGCTAGCCCTGAGTAAGTATTGAAGTGCCTTTATAGTTTGCCTTTTCTTGGGAAGGCGAAAGTGTTGAGAAATGGTTTGGTTTCCTGTTGTTTGTTCTTCGTTTTGTCCTGTCTGCGTGGGAGGGCTCCTTCATTTACTTGGTAGAGAAAGGTCCTTGGAATTGGACCTATAAGGAAAACAATTAACCCAACTAGAATGAGCGGATGATACCATGCGTGCATGTGTGTATCAGGTTGTCGCTTTCCTATCCTATGTTGCACAGACACGGATACGACATGACATGGTAGGGACACATCGACACGGACGTGACACGTGTTTTTCTGTCCTAGACTCCCTAGTGTATTTTTGAGTGAACGGTTTGTATCCAGTATGTGGCTGACACGACTCGTCCCAGATTGTTGGAGCGTCCATGCTTCCTAGATGGATACAGATAGGGGATACGTTGGACGGGATACGTCGGACACGGCAACACGAAATTGGCACCTATTTTGGTGTATCCTATGTGCATGAATGTGGACACATACAGATACGGGATGGCATTTTCAGATGGGTATGGTCACCTATGTTACATGAATGTGATCACATGTATGCAGGTAGGGATATGCCAGGATACAAACACCATTTTTGGAGTGTCCTAGTGTATTTTGGAGTGTCCTTGTCATGTCCGACATGGACACATCAAGGAATTTTGGAGTGTGTGCTTCCTAGTCGTTTTCCTATAAAATAAACTGTACAATACTAATCTGTTATACTATAATCATGTATGTGCACTTTAAGTGACTGCTTCTTTGCCTTCTGTACCCAGAATAACATCATAAAGATCCGGAAGGTATATGATGCGTTCTTGGCTGAATTTCCCTTGTGTTTTGGCTACTGGAAGAAGTATGCTGATCACGAGGGCCGCTTGGACAGTGTTGACAAGGTTGTGGAGGTGTATGAACGGGCTGTTTTAGCAGTGACCTATTCCGTGGATATTTGGTTCCACTACTGTGCATTTGCAATATCTACATATGAAGATCCAGATGTTGTTAGGAGGTAACGATTATTAATTTGTTTTTTATTTATAGTCCCTAATGCAAAGAATCTAGTCACTGTTATAAAATCGGATTAATCAGTGACTGAGTGACGTATTGCAATTCTCCAATTGGCCGCATAATTGCAACTATATAATCATGTTCATCAGTAATAGGTCCTTGACTGAGCGCGTAATGAAACTGCTTTAACATAACATCTAAGCTATCTATGATTCTTCTATAATCACCAAAGTTATTTTGGCATCATGTAGCAGTGATACGTGCATTTAGAATAACTGTTTGTTGAATAATGCTTCCATATAGAAAATATTTCATAATGTGACACTTTTATTTTGGTCTGCTTTGCATACTTGTTTTTATCATTTATTAGTCTAGGGTAACTTGGAGGATGCTTCTTATGGTGTAAACTTAGACTACATATGATAAAAGAACAGGTCATCGTCTTGGCTAGGAATATGGTTCTAACTTTAGAATGTCGATGTGAGTGGTTGATAGCATAGTTTGCGGTATCGTCCGATACCGATACAATACGGCCAATACGAATCGTTTATGGCATGTCCCAATCCGGTAACGACCCGATACCAACTTTGGGGTCTCTTTTCCAGTCCGGCAAAGAAAAATTGAACAAAGATATAAGAATGAAAAAATAGTGTCAAATACAATGATTCAGTTGTGTCAAACATTGACAATGTTATACTATCTCAATAAAATTCATTATCGATAAATTACAATTTGTTTGATGCAATTGAAAAAAAAAGGAAAATAGTCCAAAGCAATCATTAATAAATAATGAAATTTAATAACCATCACCATTTGTCGAAATTGGATTTCTAAAATTCACAACATTCATGCATATCAATATTATTCCATTCAAAACTATTTATTGTGGCTTATGTCTAAAGGCAAGTAAATAAACAATATTATTTATTGCAACTGGAATATTATTCCATTTAAAATTATCAAAAACAATGTATAATATATTAATTTATGTCTAAATGTATCAATTATTTTGTAGCTTTTTAAACTACATATCATTTTTGGCTTTCTAAAACGAAGAACTCGATACTCTGAGCCAAAACAGCCGAAACTGCCGATACCACCGATACTGATACAAATAGGAAGGGTCCGAAATCGATTCCGGTACACCGATATTGCGAACCTTGGTTGATAGGCTGTCTGAAAAACTCGATCAGTTATTTTTCTAGTCATTGAGTTGTGCTGTTCCCTTTCAACAATGGTGAGTTTTCAGTTGTATCACTCCATCTTCATATTATCCCTCCATTGTATTACAAGAATATCTTTAATTAATCTTCTGTTGTTGAGTTTATGCCAATTTAACTGCAAATCCACTATTCTTAAGGCTATCCTAGGTGAATTAACATACAAATTGGTGACTAGAAGGTCATGCACGATTGTGTTAATTTACCCATCACGCTTTCTTCCATTGCTAGGACATAGTTTTCTAGTAGGAACGGGCAAGGAGTCCAATATACCATTTCTGTTGGATTCACAATCTTCTTCTTGAGAACCAAACATTTACCTTAATGTTTTTACTTGTTTTCTACTGTTTTGTTTTAGGCTGTTTGAGAGGGGATTGGCATATGTTGGAACAGACTACCTATCGTACTCTCTGTGGGATGAATACATCAGATATGAGGGGGCACACCAGGCATGGAGTCACCTGGCAATAATCTACACCAGGATACTAGAAAATCCTATCCGTCAGCTGGATCACTATTTCCACTGGTATAACTCTATTCTCCTCATTGCTTACACATTTCTTGGGGTTTACTCATATTGCCTTTTAAGCTTATTGTACTATTATCTATGTTTTTAATACTTCTAAACTTATAAGCTCTAGCTTCTGGTTTTGATGAATTGTTACTGAATTATATTACACGTCCTTGGTATATATAGCATGTTCCTACTGGCAATATCTTCAATTCAGGAGAAATATGGTTTATTTATAATGTTTTACACTTGGCTGTTTGATAGTCACTCAATTATGTGTAGTTTTTTTAGTCTTTAAGATGCAGTGTCATGTCCCTCCCCCTTTGTCTAGTTCTTTCAACTTACGAGCTTAAGCTATGTTGTCACATGCGACGTCTAGGCGGTCTAGGCGTGCAGGTTGGAGAGGACTCGCCTCGACCTGGGGACAATTCCCCTTGGTGAGGCGATGCTTGCCAAGGCGCCTGACCCTGGGAAAAAAAGACCCGCCTAGGGTCGCCTAGGGCTGTCCAGTTATGCTTACTATCTTCACATGATGTTGAACATTGGTTATTTCATATTTTTTGCTGCTTATATTACTTTTATGCTTATTAGTTATACTACATAATTGTTGTATACATACTTGCATAATTTTTTGATTCAAGAGCAGCGGATCCTGGGCGAGCGCCTAGGCACACTTAGGCGAGGCGGGTGGCATGTCGCCTCACCTCACCTAGCGCCCAGTACAACATAGAGTTTAAGTTAGTGAAACTTTTTACCATATGAAACCCATTCCAACTATTGTGGTCACCAAAGTAATGAAATAGTCTGAGAGAATGTGACCTTTTGATAATTCATATGATAGTTATTCTTTCTTTTTTGAGGTTTTTTTTTATTTGTTTAACCGTGAAAACTTGTACTGACATTGAAGAAAGGTTGAAAAGGAGACATTTGATATAAGTGTGATTTAGAAAATTGTGAAAACAAGTCTGTAAGGAGTTTTAACTTACTCTTTGAGTGCTTCACAAATTGTTTTTTCATGTACCTTGAAAAAGTCCTACAACCTTATGTTATGATTCTTTCTTTCGAGAAAATGCATTTTGAATTTATGAAATAGAACTCCAGCAATGTATAATTTTTTTTGTTTTTGTTTTGAAAGTTATGCATTTTCTGAATCATCACCTTTTTCACTTTATCTGAACTGGGAATATAATTAATATGTTGAGCCAATCTTTCCCAAAATGATCCATTTACATGAATCATTTCATAGGAAGAGGTTAACAATTATTTGTGAACCAATCATTTTCCTTCTCTGCTTTTTCCAATAAAGCTTGCAGGTGAAGGATTTCTTGTGCTTTAATGTGCAGGGTCTGCCAAGGTAGACTATATAATTTAAAAGGACTTTGTTTGTGGAATTCGACCCTCCATTGAGTTTCATTTAAGTTTAACTAGAAATTTTTATAAATATGTAACGATACACGCGTATTTTAGTAAAGTTATCCGTTCCTTGAAAATTTTAGGATTTATTTTCATATAAATGACAACGTTTGTTTTACTGTATTTATTTATCTACAAACAACTGCCACATTTTCTGGACCTCATGGTTTATAAAATTTGACGTGCGTTCCTATTGCCATAAGAAGCATTTGTTTTTTATTTTTACTTATTTCATACCTATCAAAAGTGACTGATATGTAATATGTTCCATACTTGCACGATTGCTGCAAAATGCTTGCCGTAATGGCTGTCATTCCATACATGCATGGGGAAAGGATTCCCTTACGTTTTTCTTGGAAACTACACAAGGTCCGTCACCTCCCTCTGTGATCCCTTAGGTACAAAAGATGATAGTTATTGAAGAATACTCATGCTCACTTTTAATCTTAATCGTATTCGTATCCTAGGACAGGTTAAGAGGGAATGCATCATCGCTAACAAGGTCAATTTGTTACTGTCACTAGTTCTCTAAGAAGCGCAAACTCTCCAAACTTGTTGTAACCATGACAAATACAAAGTTAATGTGCCAAATTGTACTCGGACATGCCAAAGTAGTCGGCACATCCATGTTAGCTTATCTGTACTCCTGCAATTGAGCCACATTTAGTTATTTTGGAGAATAAAACTTTGTGTTAGGCTGAGTCATCTTTGTGCCTGGTATATAGTGTACTGCCATATACACCAATGGCTGAACATGTAGCTATTACTCTATGACCTAATATCTCTTCTAGTAATGAATAAAAGCAGTGGATGGTTACTTGTGGGACATTCATCTTTAGGGCTCGTTTGGATCAAGTTTTTGTATTCCTAGGAATAGGTTTTCAATTCCTTTCCCATGGGAAAGGAATTCAACATTTCCATACCCATGTTTGGTTAGGTTGAGAATAGGTAGTTCAAAAATTTAAAAATTTTCATCTCCATGTTTGGTTTATAAAGGGATAGAAATATTAATTTATTTAGTTTTCCTTTAATACCCTTTCATTAATTTCATGATGATTTACATGTTTGGGATAGAAGTTGAAAATTTGAAAATAAAAGAGGGTATAACCGTCCAAACAAAATAGCCAAACATCATTCCTAGGAAAGCAAATCTATTCCCAAGGGGGGGCTTGGGAATAGCTTTCCCAAGTCAATGGGAATAGCTTTCCCCTCTAAGTCCCTCCTATTCCCTCCTCATTCCCAATCCTGAACATACCAAACGTGGGTAAGGAATTCAAAACCCATTCCCAAGCCACAAAAACTTGAACCAAACGCCCCCTTAGTCAAAGAGCATGCTAATCACTTAATTATGTTTTTGATTATGTTTTGGTCATGGTTTAGCCCAATATGAGATATTTTGAGCATCTATTTAGAGTGATGCACTTGGGTCTATGGATCGACATGCCTGGTAATTATGTACACTTGAGTCTACTTTACCTTAAGTATGCTTCTCTTTAGTGGCCATTTCTTCAATCATCAATGTTATACATGCCCGTTTTTTAGATAATAAAAGATTTCTTAACACTATTACACCTTAATTTTTTGAGTGTGTACTTCATTTGTTTGATTTTTGTGCCTAAACTTGGTCAAGATGATATTACAATCGGAATAGTTGGTTTTCATCCCTTGTTCACTTAAGTAGATGGACTGGTGATGAACTGTGCATCTTCTTTCCCATTGGAAAAAGTTATGAGCATGAATAACTCTGTTATGTCTCAGAAAAACTGTTAGATTTCTGTAGGCTAAGTATTTCATTGGCTCTTTAGACACAGTTTCTTTTGATGAAGCCTTCATCAACAGTAATTTGCTTGGCTAGTTGCATATTTAGGTTTTATGATTCAGGAAATGAACTAACTCTCTTAAGCCGAGTTTGGCAAAATTTCTGAAAAGATAGATGTTGCCTCAAAATACTGATATAGGAAGTGTGACTAGTAGAATATTATATGATTATGTCTTTCTTGTTATTCTATATTTCATGCTTTATGCATCAAATAACAATATAGGGTGTCGCTTGGCACTACGTAAGGTTTGTTTCTTGCATCCAGGAGGATGCTGGTTTGAGTTACGAAAGTAACCTCTTCATATATATATTTTGGGGATGAGGCTGTATATGTCCTGCTCTCTAGACCCTGCATAAGTAGGAGCCTCGTGGCAATTGGATGCTCTCTTTTATGCATAAAATAACAATACGTGAATGCAATGCTTACACCTAATTTACTTTCTTACTTCCTCTTGAATTATATAAATAGAAGCAGGGACGGACCAGTGGGGGGCCAGCTTGGGCCCTGGCCCCTCCAAAGATTTAAAACAAACTTAATATGAGGCTGTAATCTTTGGAATTTATCCCGAAACAAACATAGGCCCAATTTGGATTGGAGTTATGTTTCATCCGGGACTCATTTGGTGCCAACATAAGAGGAGAGCCGAATGGTTTCCATTATGAATTAGCGTTTTTTTTCAAGTGTGCCATTCATTTTGGGGCTCAAGGGTGTTTCTGGAATGGTACCAACGAGTGTTGCTGAAATGGGCACTTGAGCAAACACCCACCCCTCGAACTACAATCCAAACAAAACCTTATTCATCCATCCCACCCGACATCTGTACTTGGCCCCTCCAAATATTTTAAAACCAAGAAACTACGATAATATAATCCATGAGAATTTTTTTTTTAATAACAAATCTTATTCGCCAGCCCCACCAGCCTCTGGAAATATATTACCAACTTTTTTATGGTCCGCCCTATCAATTAACCCAATTATAACGACCTTTTAACTACCTTTTTTTTTGAAATCATCTCTAGTTTCTTTTCAATCTTTGCTCCTCGAAGTTGAAGTTCTCTTAAACAAGGTATGCCTAAACCATTCTTATTTTTTTGCTAAATTTTGTGATAGTTATTTGTTTGGAGAGTTTTGATAACGATTCTATTAGAAATGAATTTGATGATATGCAAAAGCATTGTGCACAACTTTGCTAACCTTTGTAAACTGTTTTACTTAATTTTTTTAACTGTTCTGGTCAATAATTTTAGGAGAGATGCAGCAACCAAATGATGTAGAACATATTTTGCATTTTTATATTGTTAAGGTTTGAATATTGTTATTTTGTTGTCAAAAACTTTTTCCGTCTTGGCCCCTGCAATGTTTCTCTCAATCCCTGGATAGAAGTCATGCTATGATCTGAAAATTTGGCATGTTTCCGTTATATGCGCAAAGCATGCCTAGTAGATAATAATAATAATAATGAGCTTATGAGCTGAACTGTTATATATTCTTACCTCGATAAGATATGGGTTTAAGGTTGTGTTGTTTGTTCCTTAACCCTTTAGTATCATCTGTGTTAAATTTCTATTTTGCACCTTTGTTGATACACCTTTTTGATCAGCTTTAAGGAGTTGGCTGCTAGTCGACCTTTATCAGAAATAAGGACTGCCGAGGAAGCTGCCCTGGTGGTTGCTTCGGTGGAGACTGATCCCCAAGCTTTGGAGAGCGAGATTCATCGTGAGGGTGTGGAACAATCTCCTTGTCCTGTAAGTGCAAGCTTAACCGAAGCTGAGGAGTTGGAGAAGTACATAGCAATTAGGGAAGAGATGTATAAGAAAGCAAAAGAGTTTGACTCTAAGATTGGTGGTTTTGAAACATCTATAAAAAGGCCATACTTCCATGTTAGAGCTCTCGATGATTCTGAGCTGGACAATTGGCACAAATATCTGGATTTTATTGAAAGACAAGATGATTTGAACAAGGTATGATTCTGATTTTCTTCTAGAAATTTGATTTCTAACTCATGAAACTTGTTAATGTAATTCCAATTCTGCTTCAAATGGTTATGAACTTACAGTGAAGTTATATTGGCTGCATTATAGCTATAGTGGCTAGTGTGTTCGATGAAGCTACCTTTTAAATTGGGATAATGAACTGAGGATAAAGCATGGACATATTGTTTGGTTTCAATGAGGCTAGGTACTTCAAACCCTCATTTGTCACTGGACATTCTGGGTTAGTGATATGTGTCGTGAAGTAATATTTACTTTTTTGAATTTGAATCTCATACATGCAGGTCTTATCCACCTAACCATCTATCTATCTATCAGGAAGGAGGGTCCCTTTTGAGGGACCTCCTTGATCAGCTAACGGAGTACTTCTTGTGCACTTCTCTGTTGGGAATTGCATTTCTTCAACTCGTGTTCAACTTTAGTTTGTTTCTTTTTCTTCTTGTTCTATTTTTCATGTGTATATTCTGTTTCAGGTTGTCAGGTTGTATGAAAGATGTCTAATTGCCTGTGCCAATTACCCTGAGTATTGGATCCGATATGTATTATCCATGGAAGCATCTGGAAGTATGGAGCTGGCAGATAATGCTCTAGCTCGAGCTACCCAAGTCTTCGTGAAGGTATTTATTTTCTTTTTCGTAGTCTGTGGGCCAGGTTGCCAATCATATTATCTCTCATCTTCAAGAGGGCATACCGTATGTAAAAGCTAAAGTATTGCAACTTCACTGTTTGCTGATTTTTGAAGGACAACCGTTTTTCTGGATTTCCACAACTTGTTCTTGTGATCTTTCCCTTTTTCCCAATAGTGTACTTTCTACCTAGTATAGTTATGCCTACACTCTGCTTCTTTTTATTGTTCCGCCATTTACATTGCTCCCTCTTGGCACGTGTAAACACAATAACCAGTAAGGTAGCTTACCCTTCAGATGGCCTCCTTGGTTTTGAGGCAAGTATCCTATCCCTTTGTTTTTTGCTGCCTCGGCTAGAAACTTTACATATCAACTACTAATGTCAGGTTGACAGGTTGATAACCAGTTAAAGTAGTTTGGTCAATTCTTTTGGGGTCTTTCTTGACTTCGACATGTGCTCTACAGACAGCCACCTTATGATAAAAGAAAGCTTGGATGACTATAGTGATCTGATGGCAATAACGATGACAGTGCTGCTGATGCCATTTTCACATCTTTGCATTTGATTTTAATACTGTGCTTAATTTGTTAGGTGTGCTAAATTCCTAGCACATATTTAGTTAAAATTTGTTTTTTTTGGGTTTTCCAACAAATTGAGACATTAGGTTGTATATATGTTAAAGATGTAATATGTTAGGAACGGCAAATCCTGAGTAAAAAACAATTCAATGATGCAAAAATCACAAACCTACCTGAACTCTAGATGTCTGTCCTTGTATTCAACACTTAATACTTTATAATCTAATGCTGAACCTGAACAATAATTGTCATACCAAAATGTGTCACTTGCAGTTAGAATAAATACCGTTTTCAAATTATCTTCCTATATTGGAACCAGTCTCCTCCCAGATCATGAGGATAATACAAGGTCCCTTATTTTTGGTTAAGTCTTTGTTCTTGGTATTTTTTTCAACAGTATCAAGTTCCATATCAGTTAGCTAAGGGTGCAGTGCCTATTTCTTATGTCCCTTGAACCCAACCCCCAGCAAATTCAGTCTGGTGCTTGTACTATGTTATGCATGAATTACTGTTTTGTTGAATGTGTTGGATAAATGCTTTATTGTTGTTTTATGATTAGAATATGGTTGATGCTTATTTAGTGATTTTGAAGTTTTGAACCCAGAACTCTAGCAATTTTAATCTTGTACATTAGTCTCAAAAGAATTTAAATCTAGTACGTGTACTATGATCATGGTTCACAATATCGGCCGATATGGAAATAGCCTAACTACCGAAACCGACTGATTCAAATCCATCAAACCCCCTGAAACTACTGATACTGATACTTATTAGAGTCCGATACTGATTCCAATACTACGAACCCTTAACCAAGATATTAACTAGAATTACTCTCAAAGCACTAATGGTAAAGTTATGATGCATCTTTTTCCATACACATCTATGCAGGGCAAGATGTGGAACTTAACAAGAAGTTTCAGGCATGCCCTTATCCTTGTTGTCCCTTGAATCTACTGTTAGGCTGCTAACAGTTGTGTAGAAAATTTATAGGATGCTATGAACTTCCCAGTGCATACCCTTTTAGGATATATAACATAAATCTTTTGTCGCACTCAGGAATATGCAGAATAATAATATGCACAACTCTTTCGACTACTTATGGAGTCGACCAAGCTTTGGAAATTCAAATGATATCGATACACATATGCTGTTTTAGATGAGGTTCGCGTGCACCCATTTGAAACTTACAGATAATGTAGTCTAGGCCGACAAAGTACAATGTTGGCCTCTTTGTAAAAAATTGGTTAGTTTCTGTGGAATGTGCCCAAAATTGCCCAAAACTAAGACATACAAAACAAAAAAGAAGCCAAGTAGAAGATCATGACATTTTTTTAAAGCAAAAACATGCTCATAGAGAGAGAGAGAGAGAGAGAGAGAGAGAGAGAGAGAGAGAGAGAGAGAGAGAGAGAGAGAGAGAGCAAAACTAATCTGTAGCTCATCATGGCAACTCATTGGCGATTCTGCTTCTTATGCATCCATGCTGTGTTGGGTGATGAGTTACCCATCTAGTGCACCTACCCTCATAAGAACCCTCTTCTTGAATCTCTTCCCATTTTTTTTCTCAAGACTTTGAAGAGTCGAATCCTATAAGGCATGGCTATATATAGGTGTTTGGTCAGGCTCAGGCTAACTTTACTTTTTACCAGCTGAAAATGAGATAAAACATGTGTGCGTGTCTGGGTGTTTGGGTCGGGGGGGGGGGGGGGGGGGGCATATTAAGTCGGTTTTGACCAAGTTGATTTTGAACTGGTGGAGACCATAACTAAATCATTAGTAGAAAAAGAGTTTGTGACTGGGGGTGGGTTTGAGTCAAAGTCATTTGGATGGGTCTTCTTAAGGTCTACTTCATTTTTGCGGGTCAGTTTCAGGTCTAATTCACCTAAACGAACTGGGTTTGTCAAATTCATTACTAGGAACAATAAATTTATCTCAAGTTTTGACCACTAGAGTTGCCAGTCTTTTTCTTGATTAAAATAACAATGCAATCTACAAATATCTTGATATTGCTTATAATTTATAAATGTCATAAATGTGCCCTAGTAATTTGCAACAATCTAGGTAGCATGGGTTTGTCAGGAGGGCCACGAAAAATACTGCGTTACAGTTCATATTGCGGTTCACATTCGGACTATTGAAACCAGTGATATTTTTAGAAGGGTTTAGCAGCGATACCTGCTGAGTTTATGAACCTTTAAATCAGCTGATTTGCTCATTGTCTTCTAAGAAGCTTTTAGATCTATGTATATTAGTTAACTAAATAGAATATCAATATGGTTTTATTAGTTTTACTATCAATCTTATATTAAGCTGTTTCATACGTGTTTTCCCCTGTACCAGTTAATAATTAATGACATGGTTGATTAATTGCAGTTCTGTGGCCAGTTTGAGATTTGCTTATTTGGCACCTGGTTAATCTGATAAATAGTCCACTTAACTTAATCAAGTTTCGCAATATTGGCCGATTTCGACAAGTATCAGTCATATCATATCGTTTTTTACAACGTCCAATCCGATACTCACCCTTGCCTATACATCCGATACTCACCCTACCTATGCTAACTGATACCTAAAATGTGACTCTATTCCCTGGTCGATTCAACAAGGAATTTTTTTTAAAGAGACAAAATATGGAAAAACAATGTCAACACGATAATTGGATCATGCCGAACATGAACATGCTAAAGTGTCTGGATAAAATTCTACATCGACACATTGTTTCCATTACCAGTTGTCAAAGCTGTACACAATAAATTTAAAATGTTTATACATCTTAATATTATACTATTATTGCATTCAAGTCTATTGTAGGCTGACTTTGTCTAAAAGCAAGTAAAATTAACAACAATTTCATTGCGGGTGAATTATTCAACAATTTTGAATAATAATCCATTCGAAACTAAAGGGAAGCGTCAAATAATATATATGTCTGAATGTATCAAATATTTTTTATTTTTTGTGTGGACAATTTCTTATTATTCTTGGGTTTTCAGAAACCAAGTCCTTCAAAACTCCAATGCAGTACCAAAAAAAACATTGAAACCACCAATACTGATACTCATACGAAGGGTCTGGAACTGATTCATCTTGCAATTAATCACTAACCAGTCCAATTTTATCAAAGTGGCTAATTTATGCTACCTTTTCCCAAATTTGTTGCCTACCCGTTATAATGCTTCCTTCTCCTACCCATTTTCCCATGTCTCTTCTAAGTTTCTAGTAATTGGTATGTTAATCAATTAAATGTTTTTACTATTAGTTAATTGGAACAGTGATATTGTACATGTACTCTTTCTTATTTTGTATTTTGTTTCTTACCTGTCGTTTTGGTTTGCTTTATATAGAAACAACCAAAGATTCACCTTTTTGCTGCTAAATTCAAAGAACTGAATGGAGATGTTGTGGGGGCACGTGCACAGTACCAGCTTCTTTACTCCGTTGTATCTCCCTATCTACTGGAAGCCATTGTGAAGCATGCAAATATGGAATATCGACTGGTACTCGCCTGGATTGACTTTTAGAATTTACTAATTTCAGTGTAACTTAGTTCTTAAGCTAAACTTCCTGCAATATGGCAGGGAAACAAAGAAGCTGCTTTCTCCATATATGAGAAGATGATTGCTGCTGCACAAGAAAAAGAGCAGTTCCAAGTCTTGCCATTGCTACTCGTTCAATACTCGAGGTTTCTATATTTGGTAGGCATTTTTACTTTCAAATTTATAGGCTGCTAAGAGAAATCTTGATGTTTAGAAGAATGATATAATCATTAATTGTCACTTTTGGTATGAGATAGCTCATGAAAGTGCCTGGTTGTCTAGTTTTGTTTATGAAGTTTGAGATATATCTAGCTTATGGATTCTAGTAAGCATACGCAGTTTGGGGCCATCTAACGTAGATAAGCTTGTAACCAATCATATGATCTTATACTACAAACCCTTTGAAAATCTAATTTACTCAACCATTCTCAGAGTTAATAAGCATCCCATCAATCTGTTGAACAACATTCTAAGAAAAGTAATGCAGACGAGCTGTTTATAGCAAAACTGCAATGCTTTTCTTATGTCTGTTAGCTGTCTAGTGGTTTATGGTTGAATGATACTTAACAACTAACTTAACTAATATTTTGTCTGGTTTCCCATTCTGAATATTTGATGTTCTCTCTTGTCCATGAGACAGGATCACAGGAACCAGGTCCACAAGAGACTTGGCTAGAGAATGTCATTTGTAGGCTTGTAGCATATTGGATTTATTATTGAAGTGAATTTAGTTTTAAATGCTACATTATAGGGGCATACGTTGTATCATTTGCCAATATCAAGTTTTTGATATTCTTTGTAGGTTGCCAATGATGTGGAAAAGGCAAGGGATACACTGTCTGGTCTGTGTCATCTGCAATTATCTAAACCTCTCCTTCAGGTCTGTTTCCTTCATCCTTTGGTTGAGTAGCTTTCTTTACCTGTACGTTTTGATTGCTTTGTTTCCGTAAATAACCACTTATACATGTTTTCACTCGTACAGGCTGTCATCCATCTGGAGAGTATTCAGCCACTTCCAAAGCGTGTAGAATTTTTGGACTCACTGGTGGAGAAGTTTATTACCCCTAATCCGGAAATTCCAAACATGTCAAGCATCAAAGACAAAGAAGAAACATCTTATATCTTTATGGAGGTAATTCTTTAACAAACTTGAGGGAGCTATGGTACCTTAAAGGCTTAAACCTTTAGTTAATACAGAAAATTGTTCGACATCATACACCTTCATCTTTAGTTTGCTATGAAAATTATAAGTATTAGATATGAAGTTGTTTGTCTTAATGTTAATTTTTATATTAATTAAATTAGCTTGATATTTCTAAATTGTACTAGTAATTTCTACATTTATATGCGCAAAAAATAGGTGGCAGTAGGTGATGTTGAAGAGAAGATTCAGTTGTCTTATTCTATTAATTTATTGCTTTATGCAATTTTCTTTTCTAGCTAGGTTTAGTGATGTCATTAGTGAGCACATAGATTGATTGGTCTGTATATTGTAAAGCCAAGAGGCCAATAAGTATTATCCTATTCTAATCACAATGTAGCCTCCATTTCGACATGGTATGAGAGTATGGTTCATCTTGGACCTAATTCTCCACCAAAACACTAGCCTCCATCTTCCACAAGCCCTAGCTGCCTCCAGCCAAAACCCATCAACACCTAGCCCTACCCAAACCCTGACCCTAGCCTATTTGAATCATTTGGTTATTATTCCTACCTTTTATCATCATTTAGACCCGTTTACACTAATTCTGGACCTATTTACCCTACTATGCAGCTATTCCGAACCATTTTGTCCATCTACTAGTTCATTTCCAACTCCGCTATGATGTTCTCCTTGAGCCCGATGTCTTCTTTGATGGTGATGATGACTTCTTCGATGTCATTTACACTTGCCACTTTAGCTTGGACTTTCAGATCGTGCCCTCTTTTTTCATCTACTTGGATTCCTCCTTGGCGATGTTTGCAGCCACATCTTTGTTGGTTGCTTCAAGCACATACTATTTGTTGAGTTTATTGCGAGATTTCTTCCAGGATTTCTTCGATACGCAAAGTCTCAACTTTCTTCCCGCATTTCTTCGATACGCAAAGCCTCGGCTTTCGCTTGTTTTCTTCCATGATTTTTTCTATACATGAAGCCCTGAGGTCTTTTGTTTCCTTCCAAGATTTCTTCGATAAAAAATACCCAACTTTTTGTAGTTCATTTTCTGTATAGCTTTGGTTTTCGAGTCACAACTCTCTTTAGATGATCTCTTTTGGGTTTCTTCAGTATTTAAAGTCCCAACTATCTATGATTTTGATTCCTCCAGGATTTTTTTTTTTTTCGAGTCTTGACCTAGTTTGGATGTTTTCTTTCGAGGTTTCTTCGCTTTTCGGAGCCCCAACATTCTTTTGACTTCTTTTGAGGTTTCTTTGTTTCTAAAGTCCTGTCTCTCTATGCATAATTTCTGGAATTTCTTCAGTTCCTCGTTTCCAGCTTTCTCAACTTTCTTGAGATGGTTTCTTTTGTTCTTTTGGGAACTCGGTTTTGAAGCCTCGACGTTTTCAGCTATTCTCCAGTTTTTCCCTTTCTTTATTGCTCCAAGATGTACTTTCTTTCACCAACTTTCATCTTGTGGGGGTGTGCCAAAGAGAATATTCAGTTATCCTATTTTATGCATTTCCCTTTTCTAGCTAGGTTTACTGATGTCATTAGTAATGTCAAATGGACTGTATGCTTTATTATATTGCAAGGCCAAGATCCTAGTTTGTATTATCCCATTATTGTCACAATGTAGACTCCATTTTAACATGGCTATATATAAATCCAGTAATTCAAATTGCATTGCATGGGTTAATATCAAGAATGAACCGGGGCTATACAAGCATTAGCAAAGTTTGAGGTGGTTATGTTTCTTCTCTTGGCTGGGGATATGCCAACCAATATGTTATTAGATATTGGTACTTAATTTTCATCAGATTGTTAATTATTCATGGACTTGAGATAATTTGGAATTAAATATTTAATGAGTTGGATGAGGAAGATCTGATTAGGCGATTTAATTTAAGCTTACTTTAGATGATTCTATATTTGAACAGGTACGTATTATTCATGCCTCATATTGGGACAAATTATTTGGTCACACATTCTATTATTATTTTTATTTATATAGAGTAATAGATCATAATCCATTCAATTGCTTCTGACATAATTTCTTCATGACAAGTTAATTTCATTAGAACATAATGGTGGATTATGTTCTTGCTAAGATTTGTCAACCTTCAAGTATGACTGTGATAACCTCAAATATCTCAAATATGACCAAGTTGTTAATAAGTGTACATCACGAATTACATTGTGTTTCATGTACATCATTGATTTTGAAGCTGTGTACTTACTACATGAACAAGGCTACCACCAGTTTGTTAAAGGCCTCCCATCTTCCCCTTAGGCATTTCATATATTTGCTTTGCCATCTTAGGCTGCCGACTTCAGATCGCATTAGCTTAAATGCGATCCAACCATGGCATTTTTTTAATATGGAACGTGGCCCAGGGTCAATAACTTTATAGATATTATTTAAGAGAGATTAAAGAAGAGGAAAGAGAGAATAACCTATCCTCTTTGTCTTAATCGATTATTTTCCCCTTTTGTGTCAATCCTAACCCATCAAATGTCATCTTCATCTCCGACTCCGAGGTCCACTGCTAGACACTAACATGTAAGTTTCTCTTTCGATCTTTATATCTTGCGCTATCATTGATTCACACACTGTATTTTTCTTCTCTCTATGTCAAATTAGTGATGGTTTTAACAGTTGTTCTTGATTGAACACATCATTCAGTTCATATTGAACTCTCAAACTTGTGTATGAAATATGAATAACTAGATTTGCATGTTGATGCTTATAGTTTCTTAATTCTATACGTGTATCATCCAAATTAGGAGGAAACCACAACACAGCCAGTCATAAACCACAATCTTGTCCCACTTTACCCCTAATTTTAGTCTTGATTCTCTGTCTAGATCTTTTGGTCCTCATGGCCTAACCTCCTCGTGCTGTGTCAACAAGATTGGCAACCACAGGTAGCCAAGATTCTTGCAGCAATTTCTAGATTCATATTATAATGCTGTTGGTGTTATTATAAATTGTTTCATGTATTGGGATGCATCTAGGATGTACAGCCACTCCAAAATACACTAGGTTGCCGCTGCATGCCAAAATTGGTCTCATTTCTGTTTCATGTCGTATTTGTTCCCATTTGACATGTGGATGCATACATAAATATAAAGATTAGGACTAACTTGGACTTTTCAGCTTTGATCATCTGTCGCCTTAAAACTATCAGCTTTCTAGAGCAAGTTTTGTGCAAACAATGGAATTTAACAAGCACAATGCTATACAACCAAACTAGCCCACAAGTAAGAAAATAAATAGGATAGGAAAAGGAATCTGTGGAGAAGGCTTTTACTAATAATCACATTTCATACTTTTATGTTAAGGCAAGCTGATCTATTATGTCATCCCAGATGACACTTCGACACAGGTCTTAAGTATTAGCATTATCTTCATCATATATAAGTCAATCTGTATAACCCAAAATGTTCTTTCAATGGCCTTGGATGCTTATGCTGTGCATGTTTGACTTATCATAATTTTATCTGCATCCAGTACTTCATTTTTTTTTTTCATTTTCATTTAAAGTTGTCTACTTTGGTTTCTTAAACGGTTCTGCTCGCAATAGCCCTTGGTATCTCTCTCTCCCTCTCTCTCTTTTGCTAAAAGCCTAAAATATTGGCCAACATACTTTTGTCATGATGCACTAACATAAAAAGTTTTGAGATACACCTTAGCAATAAGTGGGAATATACTTCTATTGATGAGCGTACTCAGTATCGTGATACACTGAAACAAGTAAGATATACATCTGAGCAATAAGTGGGGTGAGGTTAATGAGCACTCTCTTTTTTATTTGATTCTTGTCATTTAACCTCATATAACTTCTTGACTATTTGATGAGATATTGGGCTCATTATCATGCTTCTCTGCTGGGGCCTATTTCTCAGTGTGGATCTCATCCTCATATAGACCTCTTCTTCTGACTTCGGGGTTGTTCATGATCATGGAAATTTCTAAAAGCTTTCATGATAGACTTTACCAATTTTATGAATAGGCACCAGATTCAACTTTGTGTTGGTCCCATATTCTTGGATGGGAATCTTAGTATCTTACCTTGGTCAATTGATGATGGGGGGCTCACTACTCCAGTTAGTAATTAGTTGCTCTTCCTGTTAACACAATCAACTTGTGGTATATAGAACTGCATTTTCCTACATGGACAATATAAGCTGAAACTAAATATTATCTTCCACGAGATCGTGTTTATGTATATTTTTCATAAAGGAGAGAAATTATAAGATTTTCTGTAGTGAATTTCAGTTACCTCTTTGGGCCATGAATGGTTTAAGCAAGAGCCATACTGGTGCATTTCTGACTCATGTCAATTTCAAATCATAATCCAAGTGGGAGGTACGGTTGGCAATTAATATGGGTTAGTCAGGTTCAGGTACCCAAACCTGTTATTACTCTAGGTCAAACCCTGTGGTTTATGTCTGACCTAGGCTAGACATGAACCTGATTCTACAAGTTCAGGAGAAAACCCAGAAAACTGTGGAAAAATATTGCCTTCCATCTTAGTTACATCCAATGCGAAGCCTGGCAATTCCATGCAATGGGGAAGAATGTATGTCCAATAGCCACTAGCTGGAGATGCCTAAACTGCTCTTTCAACATCGCCAGTGGAAGCTTAGTGTGTTTCCATAAGATCTGGCGACACCCTTCCATCTTTAGTTTAAAAGGTGCTAAAAGTGGCAATTCCGTACGACGGGGAATGACGGATGTCCAATCACCACTAGCTGGGAATACCTGAACTGCTCCTTCAACATTGACAGTAGAAGCTTAGTGTTTTTCCAGAGAAGCTGGTGAGGGGAGGTCCTTTGGTGTTGGGCGACTTGTCTTATTCTTGTTCTGTTTTTGCTTTTCAATCTGTTTCAGGAGCTTCTCTTATTGGCTCTGTGCCAACATATGGAATAGGTTGAACTTGTTGACCATTAGTCATCCCTGTTTATTCCAATAATGACTGTCATTTCACATATTTGGGTATTTCCGTATTCTTATTCAGGAAAAGCTGCCTTCAACCTCTTGATTTCCTCTAGGCTTGGTTTCTAGTCTGGTCGAATAGCATCTTGTTTACCTTGCACCAGCGCTGCTCATGAATATGATAACACCACTGAGTTGGAGTAAAGCACAGCCTAACTTCACTCGTCCTAGATGCCAAGCTTTTACTAGCACATGTGCTCTCGTTGGAAGGGTATTCCACGACTTGGCCACCATGATAGTAGTAAACCCTAAAATTCATCACTCTTCTCGCATACTACCAAGAGGCTGGTAGTTCACTAGTTCAAAACCCTCCCATTTTGAATTTGATATGCGTGCTTCATTTGATGTTGCTAGAGGAGTATGCGTGATGATAGTAGCCATGATTTACCTACCTACCCACGGAAAATGAGTTAACCTGCCCCAACTCATTTGGTTCGTTTAAGATCAACAATGTCAGCCAGGGAGAGCGGGTGGGGTGACAATGACATGTTGGTCGGCCAACAAGGACGGTCATAGGAGAAAGAAGTAACATGTTATGGAGAAATAGTCACGATGGATAGCAGGTGACGTAAATGGAGCTACACATGGAAGAGGTGGAGGCGGCACAAATGTTGGTCATGGTAGATGTGCGAACGTAGGTGGTAGACAAAACAAGGCGGCGTGGGTGTATGTGGGGTTCGTCAGATAGGGGGAGCAGATGTACGATTGAAGATTACATTTCTGGAACACGCCTCTTTTTAGATGAAACCTCATTTTTTTGCTCCAACTAATTGAAGTGGTGGTCAAGCAGAAAGGGGATAATTTGCTTAGTGCTTACTTCAAGATGATAGTAACACTTGTCCTTTGGTGGCACTTGTTGATTAGACCAATAATGGCATGCCAAATGGCATGAATTAGAAAAATTGAATCTGATTTCTTTACGAAAGGGGTCAAAACAGGTGAAGTTGGTTGCCCACTAAACCCAAGTCCAACCCGTTTATTAATCGGGTTAGGGGGGTTGACCTGTTTATACCTCACCAAATCCATCTAAGAAGAAAGTTTGGCAGGCTAGGTAATTGGGTTGAGTCAAAATTGTCACCCTTAGCGTTAGGTCCTTCAATGAGGCTTTTGTAGCATGTTCATGTGCAAAAGGAAAGTCAGAGAGAGAGTTTTTCTATTTTATTTCAATATTAAGTATTCTGTATCATTGTGCAATGTTAAGTGTCTCCTTAACAATGGTAATCTGGAAGGAGTTTGGACTCTTGCTTAAACCTAGAGGAAGGTTTCAGTTAAGGGTGTGTTTGGTATGAGGAAAAAGTGGGAGAAAGAATAATGGAGGAGGGAAAAGGGGAAGGAATGATACATTTTCTCTTGTTTGGTATAGAAGAAAAAGTGGATGGAAGGAAAAGTGGAGGGATTAGTTTTCCCTCATAACCTAAGAATATCAATCCGTCCAAAAGTGGGAGGAAAATTGGAAGGAAAAGTGGATGCTCATCTTAATTTACAATTATACCCTATAAGAATTATATTATTTTTCAAGTAGCTCAATAAAGTCAAATGGTAATAAATATTGTTAGTTGAGGATATAATTGGTAAAACCTATATTTTTGTTTTCCTTCTTTCCACTTTTCTTTCCATATAAACATAGGAAAGTATATCACTTCCATTTTCCTTCCATCTCTTTGCTTTTTCTTCCACTTTTCCATCCTTCCTACCAAACATAGCCTAAGTGTGTACTGGTCGGTGTGTTATGCTCCATAGCCGATCTCATTCTGATGGGAGAAGGGTTGGATGATGATGATGATGAACTTGTCGATGTGTGGATAAAGACTGGAGCAGGCTACCTAGTTGTCCTTGACGAGGGGAAGGGTTAAGTAGCACTTGCTCATGCAGAACTTTTGATGCCATAAAAGTTTAACCTGATTTAATAAAGAATTGTGTGAAGATGGTAGTCTTAAAACTAGTATATGTATCTCAAAATCAATGGGTTTGGGCTGCTTTAACATTCAGGTTAGCGATGCCTCAGTTAAAGACTTGTAACCTTTCACCAAAACGTCAAGGGTCCCTGTTCACTTAACTGACAGGGAAACTGTTTAAGTGCAGGCTTTCCAGCTGTTGCATATTAACCTATTTTTGAATCCCTATGTTATTAGAAAATGCTGGCAGTCTGCAGTGTTCAATTGCATTTTTTTTACCACCACTATTTTATAGTAAGTGAGAGTTCTTATCAGAGCATGAGTCCAGTGTATGTACCAAATTGGCAGTCATTGATCATGGCACTTCATGTGCATCTCTTCCCATGATCAGTGAAATGTGTTTGATTCAAGTACTTAACTACGAAATAACCTTTTAGGAAAATATGACTCTTACTTATTTGGGTTCCTACACAGTTTCCCTGAACTGACAAGTAATTACATTTTCATCTCTTTGCAGTTTTTGGATCTTTTTGGAGATGCACAGTCAATAAAGAAGGCGGACAATCGGCATGCTAATCTCTTCTCGCGTCATAAGAGAAGTTTTGGATCAAAGAAACGAAAAGCAGATGGTTTCCTTGCCTCGGAGAAAGAAAAAGTTTCGAGGACAGACACAAATGTGCCTTCATCAGATCAATCTATGATGGGAACATATCATAATGCACAAAATCAGTGGTCGTCTGGTTATGGACAAATTCAATCTTGGCCTCAGAATGCCCAAACACAGGTGCAACCATGGGATCCTGGCTACACACCACAGGTAACGGTAGGTTCAGAAATGGTTATTTAAGATATGCTTTCTGCTAACTTGCACCCATACATACGGGGAAAATAAGACTGGCACCACAGTCGAGGAATCATTGGTTTTTTGAGTTTAAGTTGTTGCAAACCATGTACACCTGTTCATAATATGTTTCCGATTCTTAAATGTTTTATTCATTTACATGAAACCATTTTGTTTTGCCAGAGTCCAAGTGACGTGATTCTCTTTACAGTTATTGTTTTGTCCCAATCTAACATTTAGTAATTGTAAAGTTTCTACCTATCATTTAGTAAAAGCCGGTCATAGTAATCTGCCAAATATTTTATGGAGCTTTAGAAATCTGCCAAATATTTTTTGGAGCTTTCTTATGCTCCACAGCGGACCCCATTTTGATGGGAGAACACTTGATGATGATGATGATGGTTATAAGTTTCTAGTTATCATGTAAAAGCATGCATGACATCCTAAGATTCTGATGATTGGCTAAGGACAAATATTTCTTTTTCTCTCCTTTTATAATGATCACATGCTATAATGGAGTGTATACTTTGGTTTTTCAGTCTGGCTATAATGTATATGCAAACTATGGCCCACCACAGATGCCCACTCCAGCTCCTCAGAGTGCTGCATATGGTTCATATGCTCCAACATATCCAGCCCAGGTACCAATTTCTTCAACTTCCATCGTGTTGAAGTTCTCTACTAAGTTCAAGATTTCATTGGATGCTCGACTGCTAGTGAATTGTGTTTTTTGTTGCACTTGTCACTTACATCCTTTTACTGCAACATGGATGATTGATGTTTATTGTCCCATATCCTGCTAGTCGTTAGGAATGTTCCGTGGATAGTTGTCCTGTCTGTGCTATAAAAAGCATGGATGTAGAGTCAGGAAATGGGCAAGTATGATGCAGATTCTGTTGATATGACATTTTCAAAAACTATGACAGTGGTACATCGGAAATTATACTTCAAAAGCCTTATGGTAAAAAATGCATGCAGAAACTTACTAGCAATTTTCTCTTACAAGGTCTAACTTGCAAAGGTGTAATATTGTCATAAATACACCTCGGATGTTGAAATCTGTTTGAATTTCAGGATATGAAGGTGTATTTGACTACTATTCACCAAGTATAGTGTCTACTCGTCTTTAGGATAGTGACTTAGTATAACACCTTTATTGAAGTGTGTCATACACACATCCTGCTTTTCGATGTCGGAATTGCAAAGACTTGCATGTATTAACTATGATGCCATAGTAAAAGCATAGAAAAGCCTAGTGGCAGACCCACATGTAGGTGTGGGGGGACTCAAGGCCCCACTGGATTTTTTGGAAAATAAAACCTCTGTTAGTTTTCGCAGATAATTTTGCCAAAATATAGAAATATATACGAGCCTCTAGTGCTAAATTGATGTTAGAATGTAGTCCAGTTGGTAACTTTGTGAAGGTTTATATGGGAGGCCCTACGTTCAAAGCTTCCACTTGTCAAAGTTTATGTTTCTGTTTATTTATGTTTTCTATTGCTCAAAGCTTCCTTTTGACTCCACAACTCTTAGTTGAAAACTTGTTTTGTCATTTTTTGTATTGCTCAAAGTCCCTTTTGACTTCACGACTTCGAGTCCCCACTAATTAAATTTCTGGATCCGTCAAATCAACAGTCCCCCCCCCCCCCCCCCCCCCCCCCCCCCCCCCCAACACACACACACACACACAGTCAAAGTTGATCAAACGTTTTCACGGTGTGATATCATTTTGTTCGATTTAGTTAACTAAATAATTGCATGTTTTCATGCTGTGATATCATTTTGTTCATGCGCCGAACAGTTTTTCTCTCCCTTGTAACTTATATAGTGTTATATCATAATGAAACACACTTAATAGAGAAATCATCAACATGTATTCTATCATTATCATGATTTTCATGAAGACATCATTAACATTGTTTCATAATGAAACACACTTAATAAAGAAATCACCATATCTATAATACAAATTTGAAATTTCAATATTCTAAATCCAAATCCAAACAACATATCCACAATACAACTAAGATAAAAAAAGATATTAAAAAAATCTTAAAATTCAAACAACCGCACATGGCCGAACATGACCGCACAAACCCGCTGAAAATGGGGTTTTCTGTTCGGCTTAGGGCCGCCTACCGCCTAGGCGATCGCCTAGGCCAATTTTAGAACGCTGATTTAATTGACTGTATAATGGCCTGATTGTTGAAAAACATCTCTTAGGGGGTTGACTTAATGAAAATGTGGAAATGTGCCAATAATATCAAATAGTCAATCCTGATTGATTTATTCTCTTAAAATATATCATACAGTATATGAAGTGATAGATCAAAGTTATAGCAATAGAGTTAGAAAATTCAGTGTAGAAATATGCTCTTCTCAATCAATTTATGATGTACCTTAAGGAAAGTTCCAAGTAATGGAGACTCGATCCCGTCAGTCTAGAAGGCTAGGTTGGCAAATAAAATTGATATCGTTGACACGGCAAGATCTAGAAGGCTAGGTTGGGAGCAGGTGTACTGGTGTTGTTGATTAAAGATGGATGACAAAAGTACAACAGAGTTTCGGTTACCTCTTAAATGAAGTACTTTGCAAGGTGCAGGAACTGAGGGGGGTAACACAGGATTAGATAAAGAACTAATACTCAACACCAGTACACTTGCAAAGTGATATCATTTTGTTCAATTTAGTGAACTAAATAATTGCATGTTTTCATGGTGTTATATCATTTTGTTCAATTTAATTCAGTGTTCTAAAATTGGCTATGCGGATTCGGTGAGGAGGGACGCCTAGCGCCTAGGCGCCGAACAATTTTTTCTCTTTCTCCCTTGTAACGGCTTATAGTGTTTATATCATAATTAAACACACTTAATAAAGAAATCATCAACATGTATTCTATCATTATCATGAAGACATCATCAACATTGTTTCATAATGAAACACACTTAATAAAGAAATCACCATATCTATAATACAAATTTGAAATTTCAATGTTCTAAATCCAAATCCAATCTTAAAATCCAAACAACATATCAACAATACAAATAAGCATAAAAAATATATTAAAAAATCTTAAAATTCGAACAACCGCACATGGCCGAACATGACCGCACAACCCTGCCGAACATGGGGTTTTCGGTTCGGCTTAGGGCCGCCTAGCGCCTAGGCGACCACCTAGGCCGATTTTTAGAACACTGATTTAGTTGACTATATAATGGCCTGATTGTTGAAAAACATCTCTTAGGGGGTTTGACTTAATGAAAATGTGGAAAGGTGCCAATAATTACTAATAGTCAAACCTGATTGATTTATTCTCTTAAAATATATCATACAGTATATGAAGTGATAGACCAAAGTTATAGTAATAGAGTTATTCAGTACGGAAATATGCTCTTCTCAATCAATTTATGATGTAGCTTAAGGAAAGTTCCAAGTAATGGAGACTCGATCCCGTCAGAGTCTAGAAGGCTAGGTTGGCAAATAAAATTGATATCGTTGACATGGTAAGATCTAGAAGGCTAGGTTGGGAGCAAGTGTGCTGGTGTTGTTGGTTAAAGATGGATGAAAAAAGTACAACAGAGTTTCGGTTACCTCTTTAAATAGAGTACTTTGCAAGGTGGAGGAACTGAGGGGGGTAACACAGGATTAGATAAAGAACTAATACTCAACCGTGATACAACAACATAAGCATCAGAACAGGTCATATCCCTCTTAGAAACAGTTATATTTGTGAACTTGCATGCCATCGTGCTTTGAACAAACTGTTGCCTCAACTGTGGAAGAGGATTACTGATCAGCGATTGGTGAGATGGCCAGGTCATTATTTTCCCAAGTAGGCGACCTGAATTCAAGCCAAGCCACCATGCCTAATTGGTGTACCTTAAAAGAGAGTTTTTTTCGGACCACTGCATGGGGGAGGGTCAGCATGTGCCCAGAGAATTAGGCAGGGGTCCTCTTGGAGATCTGGACACTCAACACCCAGTATCCAGATTCCAGAAAGCTAACTGGAGTAAGTGAAATAAGAGGTTGATGTCACGCATGATCCTTATGTGCCATCTAGCTCACTGTGATACGATAACTTATTGATTATGTAACTTATAATTGCATGCAATGAGTGCTTCAAGTTGGCCTTTTCCTTTTCCTTCAACTTCATTGTTAGTATGCATGACTTTCTTTTTTGTCTTTAGCACAAGGATTGTTGTATTTCCTGGTCAAATCTTTTTGGCAACATGTACATCAGTTAACACCTTCATTGTTTTTATAGAAAGAGTATCTTGCACCGATGTCCTTTGTACATCTTCAAAATGTTTTTAGTTGATTCCATATTCGTAGGGGTGAGTTACAGTTTTAGTTAATTCTGTTTTATTCGATTCTTTCAGAAACCTGCATGATGAATCAGCTCATAAGAAGGAATTGTGCATACTTTTCTGAGTAATGTGCTCAAAAGTTTTCTCCTCTCTTTTCCTTCATCTTCTTACCCTTTTCTTGTTTTGCCTCTGGTTGACCCTCATTCTCATATGCATCTCTACATACTTCTATTCCCTCCAGTCTTGCACATGTCCTGGGGCTTTGTATGTATAGATTTTAGATTCTTGGTTATTTTCCATTTCAAAGGGAGGCCAGACATCCAAAGGCATCTCACATCTATTTTGATTCTATTACAAGTCCTATACAAGTGTGCGTACACACAAGTGGCTAGATGTCCAATCAATTCCGTTGGTTTTACTTTTAATATGTATTGTATATCTGGCATAATATGGTGCATTGATACCCATAAATGATGTTTCATCCCTGGTTGTCTAACACAATATAAGACTAAAGCTTATATTTATGTTACTGCTTGTTATCTACATATCAAAATTTCCTAATCCGATTGTTTATCAAATTGGTTGTAGGCTTATCCAGAGCAAAATTATGCCCAGCCAGCTGCAGCTGTGGCAACAGCATATCCTCAGCAACAGGCACCGGCTCCGCAACAATATTATGGAACTTATTATTGAGCCAACCAATGTTTTTTTTTTTTTGTAACAACTTTTGATAGATTAGGTGAGTTATTTCATTCTCTATTGATCATAAGTATATTGTACCTAAAAATTTGGGCATTTATTTAACTGAAATAGTTAAGCGAAGAAATCTCTTCATAGGACCATTTGAGCCCCTCAACTTCCTAACACGAAATTGCTACTTCATTCAGTTATATGTAGCATAAGCCTGAAGAAGGGATCTAATTTGCTGTTCCATAGGTCCTCTTGGCGGCTGTTGCTCTCTCAGCATCCAACTACTTTGATCCTTCCGAACTTCCTTGGATAGCATGCATGCAACATCGATGCCATCCGCTGTATAGAGGGGTGAAAGATCGATCGCTGTATGATTTGACTCGTACCTTTCTTCATGTATGGCTACGTTGGAATTCCACGATTGGATACATATAATAGCCTGATTGTAGAACCGAGAATTTTTTGATATATTTTCCAGCTTACCAGTATAAATATTCTTTCTTTTGCCTCTAGGTGATTTCAGATCTCCAGATATTGCTACAGAGAGATTGTAATGTTAGGTGTGGATGTAAGAATGATTGTGATGATTCTAATGGCCGATCTTAAGGTGAATATGAAGTGTTGGCATCGGAGCAATGCAAGAGGGGATATTATAGGTATATTGGATAATGATTATTCTTTGTGGTAGGGAGCCTTGTTAGCAATCACCCGAATAATACTCGTATTATACGCAAATTTTTTCGTATCTTTCATAAACGTATAATATTTGCGTACTTTTGGCAGATCCAAATCAATACATAAATTTTAAGCATGCGAAATTTTAAACGTGTTTTGTATAAATTATTGACAAATTTGGCACAATAAATATACTGGGAATCTGTTTAATTAACCAAATTTGACAACATATTTAGGAATGTGAAGTTTCTAATCTCAATATTTTTATTTTTTGAATATTTGACCGAAAATTTGAACGTATTTTATTTGCATGAAGCCGATTTATACTCGTAATTTTGCTGTTCCGAATTTTTTTCGTTTGTCGAATTGCTAACAAGGGTAGGGAGTTCGTAACATCTTCCTTAATGAAGAAAATATTTAGTCCGCGCTCGTTTCGCTTGACTAATGTGTGTAAAGGCTGCCCGAGTGACTTATTATGTGCACTTGTGAAGTGGTAAGTTCATTTTTTTTTTAAATAATACAAATATTAACCCTCTTAACTCACCAATATTTGCAGGTTTTGATTAATACTATGGGTTTTTTTTATAAAGTGACGTGGACTTTAGCATCATACGATAACGAACGGGTTTAGATCTAGGTTTAAAATTTTTCCGTGTTTAAGTGGATTTGAAAAATAATATCGTTATGTAAATTCAGCTTTTGGCCAAACTCACAACATTAGGGACAGAGTCGGTTGTTACCAGGACTCTGCGTTTTACCTGAAATCCGCTTAATGTAGATTTGATTTTGTAATGTTGGAGGCCGTTTGCTGTGTACCATTACATTATATGTTTAAGATTTTTTTCAGGCACTTGAATGAATCTTAGCCGTAGAGATCCCGAAATGATTCTCTCCAGTGGTGTTTGGTATGCAATTTTCGGAAATTAAAATTGGAAAAAGATGAAAAAACTGAAAAAAAATACCAAAAAATAAAACGTCATTTCCTAAAAGTGAAAAAGAAAAAAAAAAACTGAAAAAAACAAAAATTCTAAAGAAAATGTGCACGTGCATTGCACATGCGAATTTTTTTTGGAAAAAAATTAAATATAAGTTTATTATAAAAAAACTAGTACACATGCACGTGCAAGTACCTGGGAAGAGCAAACAATCTCCTTAGTTTTTTTTTTTTTTTCTATACGTAATTACATAACTTTCCATATTAAATATAATGAACAATTTTAATTAGTAAATTAGATGAGAATATTTTTGGAATAAAAATTTTTATTGTGAAGCCTGATTTTCTTATTATATAATAGACTAGCCATTGTGCACGTGCTTCACGTATATTTTATGCTAATTTATTACATTATAAAAAAAGAGATGTTGCATGACAAGTTGCTTATAATTAATTGAAGAAAATATTTTATAATTGATCAACTTTTATTATGCTATTTTATTTCTATTTGAAAAGTCAACATTTGTAATGAAATATATATATTTTTTGTGTGAAAAATTGAGGTATTTGTAAATAATTAGTATTTATACCTTTGTAGTTTTATAAAAGTAAAAGATGGGAAGAAACATGATAATGGATACTATGTGTTTATTATGGTAGTGGTATTAATGATGGTAGTTGAGATTAGTGATAATTGTATTGTAGTTATGATTACACCATTAATTATATTTTAAATTAATCAAAGTAAGTAAGTTAAGGGCATTTTAGGAATCCTAAAAGTTTCACGGTAAAGCCTTTCAAGTTTTCTTATAATAAAATAGATAGATAATTTGCATGTTGTATGCATGATTTGCTGCATGCTAATTTTGAAATACTCTAAGAACTATACATGTATTCTTAGGCATGCATTAATCAGGATCTTATTTAAATATGCTATTTTAGGAATACATTATAGCGTTTTTGAATGGTGCATCATTTACGTGCAAATTGAGTTATTCCTAATTAACACTAATTAGCACTTAATTAAATTTGTTATTTTAGGAATGCATCATTAGCAAGTATATCATGTATCATGCTATTTTAGAAAGACAATAAGGTACTATACGTGTATTTTTTAGGCATGTGTTCATTAGCAACTTAATTAAATATGTTGTTTTATGAATGCATTATGCGACTTTTGAACGATGTATCATTTACGGTTAGAATTCAATAGTAAGCTGCAAGCATTCATTAGGAATGTATCATTAGCACCATTAGCATTCTGAATTAATTAATTAGCATATTAATAAAATGTGCTATTTTAGGAATGCATCATGAGTTTTTTGAAACCTGCATCATGAGCAACATTAGTATGTTGCATGCTGATTTAGAAAGATTAAAATGCATAATAGTTTTTTTTTTTTCTTATTTTGATGTAGGATTTGTAAGTACCTAACTATCCTTAATATAATAATTTATTTTTAGTATAAATGGATATGCAAAGGCATTTGTGGAATGAAAAGTTCCACGGTAAAGCCTAAGTTTTTGCATTATATAGTTGAATAGATAATTTGCATGCTGCATGCTAATTTTGAAATACTGTAAGGCACTACACATGTATTCTTAGGCATGCATTCATCAACATCTTATTTAAATATGCTATTTTAGAAGTACATTATAGCTTTTTTGAATGGTGCATCATTTACGGTACAAATTGAGTTATTCCTAAAATAACATTATTTAGCATCTTAATTAAATTTGTTATTTTAGAAATGCATCATTATCAAGTATTCATGTAGCATGCTATTTTAGAAAGATTGTAAGGCAATATACGTGTATTTTTAGGCATGCGTTCATTAGTAGCTTAATTAAATGTGCTATTTTAGGAATACATTATGGATATTTTTGAACAGTACATCATTTACTGTTAGCATTCAATATCATGCTGCATGCATTCATTAGGAATGCATCATTAGCACCGTTAGCATTCTGAATTATTAATTAGCATCTTAATTAAATGTACTATTTTAGGAATGCATCATGAGTTTTTGAAATGTGCTTCATTAGCACCATTAGTATGCTGCATGCTGATTTAAAAAGACTAAAAGACATAATATGTTTTTCTTATTTTGATTTAGGATTTGTAAGTACCTAACTATCCTTAACATAATAGGGGTCCGTTTGGTTTGCAGGATTGGACAACGTAATATAATTGGCATTACGTTGTCAATCTAACTTGAATGTTTGGTTGGACAAAAAAAAAATTAGATGTAATGTAATTGCGATTACAAGTTTGATTACATTACATCAGTTTCTTCGAAACTCAATTACATCATAAAACCTATGTAATCGCAATTACATTACAACTTAAGCGGAAGATTGGTATGCTATAATTTGGTCGTTTTGTTCGTTTTTGGTTATTTTTGTCGTTTTTGTTTATTTTTTGTCATTTTTTGCCTTTTTTGTTCGTTTTTGGTCCTTTTTTTTTGCCCTTTTTTGTTTTTTGCCATTTTTGTTCGTTTTTATTTGTTTTTTGTCGTTTTTGTTCATTTTTGGCCGTTTTTGTTAGTTTTTGGTCGTTTTTTTTTGTTTTTTTATCATTTTTTTGCCCTTTTTGGTCTTTTTTCGTTCTTTTGCCATTTTTGTTCGTTTTTGTTTGTTCTATCTTTTTTTTTTTTTTCCTTTTTTTCCCTTTTTTTTAGTTTTTGTCGTTTTGTTTGTTTTTTATCGTTTTTGTTCATTTTTTGTCTTTTTTATTTGTTTTTTCGTTTTTTTTTGCCATTTTTGTTCGTTTTTTATCGTTTTGTCCTTTTTTGTTCGTTTTTTTGCCTCTTTTTTTCGTTTTTGGCTGTTTTTGTCGTATTTGTTTATTTTTTTATCGTTTTGTTCATTTTTTTTTGCCGTTTTGTTCGTTTTTGTTTGTTTTTTGTCCTTTTTGTTCGTTTTGATCGTTTTGGGCCCTTTTTCGATTTTTTTGCCGTTTCTGCACGTTATTTATCGATTTTTGTCGATTTTGTACGCTTGTTACCACTTTTCACATTTTTCTCATTTTTGTCGCTTTTTGCTGTTTTTTGCACGATTTTATCGTTTTTTGTCGATTTTGCACGTTTTTGGTCAATTTTGTACCTTTTTGTTATTTTTTGTCTTTTTTACTTTTTTGTCGTTTATACTCATTTTTTTTTTGTTTGTTGTTTTTGTCGTTTTTGTTCTTTTTTTTGTCGTTTTTGGTCTTTTTTGCAAATTTTTTTAATCTTTTTTGTCGTTTTTTTGTTCGTTTTAATTCCCTCTTGTTTTTTTTTGTCTTTTTTTGTTTTTTCGGTTTTTGTCATTTATGTTCCTTTTTATCGTTTTGGATCATTTTTGTTTGTTTGTTTGATCTTTTTTTATCATTTTTTGTCATTTGTAATCTTTTTTTGTCGATTTTGGTCCTTTTGTTCGTTTTTTGTCGTTTGTTGTCGTTTTTTGTCGTTTTTGGTTTTTGGTCGTTTTTCGTCTTTTTTCATTTTTTTGTTGTTTTTTTTGTCAATTTTTTTTGTTTTCGGTCATTTTCTTATCATTATTGGTCACTTTTGATGGTTTTCACCTTTTTTTGTCATTTTTGATTTATTTTTGTCGTTTTTCTATTTTTATCGCTTTTTTTCGTTTTTGGTTTTTTTTTTTTCCGTTTTGTTCGTGTCATTTTTGGTATTTTTTATTTTTTGTCGTTTTTTTTTTCGTTTTTGGTCTTTTTTTAGCTGAAAACAAACCATTTTCCCCCTTTTTATTATTTATTTAATTTTTTTTTCTTTTTTTTCTTAAAATTTTTGAAATTTTTTATTGATCAACTTTTTTAATTTTATGTTGTATTTTAAAAAAATATTAAATTAAAAATTTAATTATATTACATGGTAAACCAAACACATGAATGCAATTAACATTACATTACATGGTTTGATTACATGTTTCAACCAAACATAGCAGTGCAATTGTAATTCCATTACATTACAAACTCAATTACATTACAAACCCAATTCCATTACGATTACGATTACATTACAATGAACCAAACGCAACCTAGGTTTTTATGAGTGCTGTTATTAGCACTCCTAAAATGTTATTCGGTACTCCTCATTAATTTTTTTAACATTCAAATTACGAATTTGTCCATGCATTAATATTATTGACACTCCTAAAATGTCATCCTACACTCCTCCCTCCATGCATGCACAAATTAATGTTATATTTATTGCAGGGATAGATTTGGAATTTGAATGTTAAAAAAATTAAAGATGAGTGTCGAATGACATTTTAAGAGTGTTAATAGCCGCACCCTTTTTTATTAGACTAGATAGATATGTAAAGGTATTTGTGGAATGGAAAGTTCCACGGTGAACTCAAGCAACCAAAAAAAAAAATCTCCTGTCTTAACCACTTGAGTTAGAATTATTTAGTTATAAATAAATCATATTAGATAATTAAATATTTAGTTACATTTTTTTAATAATTTACGGAGTATCTAGGTAGTTCTTTAGTTATTTTTGTTATTTTTTAATTTATTTAAATGAATGATGATATACATACGGCTTGAAAGCTCATTTTTGAGCCGTTTCCATGCCTTACCCAAATATAGATTTCCTCTACAACCACCCATATCATATTCCCTCTTTATATATATATATATATATATATATATATATATATATATATATATATATATATATATATATATATATATATATATATGGGCTTCAAAACGGTTCAAGTTTGAGCCGTCTAAGCCGTGTATATCATCAACTATTTCTTTTAAAAAAAAATAAATTATGTAAAATATTGTTGAAAAAAATTTAAATTTGTTATATATATTCAAAATGGAGAATTGAACTCAACCAAACATGAGAAAACCTCTCACCTTAACCACATGAGCTAGAAAAAATATTTGACTATAATTAGATAATATTTTTATTATAAGTTATCAAACGTACAAAACACATGCATTTACTAGTTCTTAATAAGAGATGCAGACACAGACTAATGCTATTCGGCTATTAATACCCTCTTTCCTTTTTTTTATAACAAAGTTATCATCACGAGGTCATCCCCATCAAACTCTCTTTCCCACCAAACTAGAAACCTTAATATACTAATTCTTCTTCTTCACTAGGTTGATCTGAAGCCAGAATGTGATTTTATTGAAAATTTATTTTTATTCTTGTTATTTATTTCATTGATAGATATGAGAATTTTCACAGTAGTATTTCTTTCTTTTATAATCGGCCATGTTTAATTAGATCTTAGTTGGAAGTGACTTCAGAACTCAGATTTTATTTATTTGTGCATTAAGATAATCATCGTCTTAAATTTATAGATTGATTTGGATTAAGCACGAAGTGAAACCACTAGCATGCATCGTTTTTCACATAGTTGCATTACTGTTTATTTGTGGATTAACCGAATTATATTTATATATGCCAACCAAATTCACAAAATTGGTATTGATATTAAATGATTAAATATAACAAAGGTACATAATTCCTTTTGTTTGCAAGTCCACCGACGCCAGATGCACATGTATGATTAGTATTGCTTTGCTCATTGGAGTCTTGATTTTTGTTACTTCCTTCTTAAAACTAATTCCTTAAGGGAGAAATTTTTTTTTTTTTTTTTTGTAATTATAATTACCATTAAAAGTGTTGGCATTTGTTGGGGTTCTCAACCTATATGGAGAATACCTATGAGTGCGACGAGAGTCTTTCGTATGTCAAAAAAGTTCGAAAACTGCATCGATTGCTGTATATTTGAACATATATGGTAAATAAATATATAATTGGATTTCTATCTTTGACTTTGTTCAAATATTTATTATTGGAACTTTCATATATTGACCTTACATATAATTCGATTTTCAATTTATGGCAAGCCAAATTATGATTGAACTTCCATTAAATATATAATTGATAAATATTGGATTTTTCATATATATTGGGATTTCATATATATATATATATATATATATATATATATATATATATATATATATATATATATATATATATATATATAATATATATATATATATATTGTAATCCTAACTCATGCAAGGATTTATAAAAGGTTGATCATGTAAGTTGATGTAGAATAATAATTTGAATGGTTACAATTTTTGAGAGAGAAATGAGATTGAGGGCTATTGTGAAGGAGAGATCGTTCGGGATAATTATTCTCGAAATCTCTTGGTCTTTGGAGTTTGTAATCGGGTTTTCTTCTTTCAAGTAGTTGGGGTGATCCGTTTTGGGTCGGTGAGAAGCTTGTAAGGAGTCAATGTATTTCTTATTCCAATAGTGGAGGCCGATCGTCCCGTGGTTTATTTCATCTGGATTTTTCACGTAAAAGTCACTTGTCTGCGTTTGGTTTCTTTTTTGTGATTTTGGCCTTTGATTTTATGTAACCTTTTTTCCTGTTCTTTCGCAGTCATTTTGGTTTGGGAGAACGGTTTTCGAATTTCGTTCCTAACAGAAAAAGCATGATTATATTAAAAGCATATCAAAGATTGGGGAATGCTATCCACAGTCACTCTTGAGCGACTGTAGATATACTTTCTTCCACGTGGCTTTACTTTCTCCTGCAAACCAACAACACATTTTCAAAGACCATGACTGCATTAAACAAAGTTGCTACTCATGCATGCAAATATGAATGAGGCTCAAAGTGGAGTCACAAAGACCTATAGATGAGATATATGTTGTTAATTGGTGTTCTGAAATGTTAAACAAGGTTATCTAGTATGTGATATGCAATCTAAGTCAATTCTAGGTCAAACTAAACTTCCGAGGTCAAACTAGGTCAATTTGACTCAAGGGTTGACTTTAGGTCAAACTGGTCAACCTTAGTCAATCGAGTCAAACTAGGTTAAGTTAACCTATTCCAAGTTATTACCTAGCTAGGTACATGTAACTACCACTTTTCTAAAATGAGGGTATTTTTGACTTTTTATGAAATGGATTATTTTAGTTATCATTTAGATGATTAAATTGTGTTATTGATAATGTTTTGGTCAAACCTTAGAACCTCATTGATTAGATGTTAGTCATGACCAAAGGAGGACTAGTTAGGGAGATTAGACAAACCTTAAATTCGTTTCTACTTAATTAGTTAAGACTCTAACTTAGCTAGAAACCATTTAGGATTTATTTGACTAAAATACTAAGTGAGATTGGACCCTTCCTTAAAAACTTGTCATGACAATTAGAGTGGAGCTCCTTAGACTTTCCCCATTAAACCCAAATCCTAGCCTACATCATGTGGCCGGCCACATTAGCCCTCCCCTTCCTATTTATATCACAACTTCATCTTCTTCCTCCTCCCATTTCATTTCAAGTCCTAATTTTAGGAGTTTTTCTCCAAATTGTTCCTACATCCATTTTTATCCAAATTCTCCTAAACCAATTGCAATCACTTCCCCTTGAAGAGGAGAAGCCTCTATTGGCTAGCTTGGGAGCTTTTAGAGCAATTTGGTCCTTGGAGCTTGAAGGGGATCTAATCTAGGGATTTTACATTGGGAATCCATCTTCCAATTGGTAAGAGCCCTCTAAACCCTCTAATTTTCCTTTCATTAGTGTAGATGTATTCATTTAGGATCCCAATTACTCTAGGTATGCCTTGGGCCATATTTGGATCCATTTGGGGTGCGTATCACAGGTGTATCACACCGTATCGAATACACACACCAAGCATTTGCCAAAATGACCATTAGGGCATTTAATACTCTATTTTCACTTATGAACCTTGATTTGGATTTGTTTTGTATTAGGATGCCATATATTATGATTGTAGGTGAGTTAAGATGGTTATGATGTATGGTATGACAATTGGGGGCTTGGCATTAGAGTGTTCTGCCACTGTGATGTATCAGCCCATCTCTGAGTAGTCGAGCCATCCCCTGGTTACTGTTTGGTATCAGTCGAGATTTTGTATCAGTCAATTTCCTTGTATTGGTTCATCCCTTAGCCTGTGACAGTCATTAGGAGACCAGTTGGGGTTGGAGGCTTGGTTGGCTTCTTGATGTGCAGTCCCTTAACTGGGATTATCCCACACCATATCCTGTTGTTAAGTCCCTATTTAGTTTAGCAGCAGTTAACCTAGGAGTGCAGTCCATGCTAATGTTAGTTCGGATAATGAACTCCTTGTTCAGTCTTTTTAAGAGAACTTCACATCCTATCATAGTTTATATATATATATATATATATATATATATATATATATATATATATAGGGAAAAAAAATATATATATATAGGGTTTGTTCTCCTCGTTCTGTCACTGTCCTGCATATCTAATTATGTTCAGACCATCCTTACTTCAGTCACTGCATATTCATATTCAACCTTGGAGTGATCGAGCAGTTGCAAGGATGATGAATTCCTTACCTACCAGTGTATCTGTCATTCCATTCATTACACTTCTGTTCTGACCACTTGAATTTTGTATGTTCAGTGCACATATGGACAAGTGGCCCATCCTATTGATCATCCTAACACTCAAAGGTGCAGTCCACAAGCCATCACTTATCACACCCTCTTTGAGACTTATGTATCAGTTAAATAGATGCACTATTCCTTGTTAAGGTCTGCCTTGCATATCCTAATAATAGGATAGTCCCAATACGTACCAAGTGTTCAGCCATCTTTGAGTTCAGTCTTTGAGTGAACTCTATGGGTTCACTCCATAAGTAGAGGCTCGAGTGTGGGTGACTCAGTCCCATTCATGACATGTACAACCATCCTACTTAGCTAGGATCTGTCCTATATATTAGAGTTCAGTCCATGTGCTCCCTTCAGTCCTTGGTTAGGTGTCCAGTCCCTTCGAATAGAACATTATCCCCCATAGCTCTGTCATGTCTATTCACTGCATGTTTAACATCCAGTCCCAATAGAATGTATCGGTTTTTCACATTCCTAAATATCTCCATCACCCTTTTGTTCAGTCAAGAACATATTTATCAATTATAGAAGTATGTTCTGTCCATTATATTGATGTACCCGTCCTTTGAATATTTGAGATCAGACCATACTACTGATAGTTTAATATTGAATACTCCGTTAGTCCCATGTCACGTGTACCTTTTCCTCATTCAATTCTCAGTTCCCTGCATCATCTTGATACAGTCCATGAAACTTTGCAATAGCCCACATACTTTAGTTTACTGCATTCTCTATTGTGTTGTCCTGCAATTGGGTCAAATCCCATAGGCATATCATGTTCAGATCATCTACCTAATGTTCAATCCAATTCGTAAGAAGGTTAACTTCAGTTCTTATCCATCATATATATATGTGCTTCCATCCAGTATACCTTGTTCAGTTGTGTATCAGTCCATTAGTGTCCTGGTTTTGTTCAGTCTTTTATATTGCTTCCCTGTCCACTTGAGTGTCAGTCCATGCTTAATATTGGTTCAGTTCACATTCCTTTACCTATCAGCCCATCTTTCCTTTGTTATTGTTCTGCTACCTGTATTGACCAATATCCTATATTACATCCATCTACATCTCATTCTCAGTCCACTTTATTTGTAGTAACAATCTCCCTGGAAACCTCTGTATCAGTTGGTTGTTCAGTCTACCTGAGGGTGGTATCAACCAATGCAAGAGATGGCTACATGTTTCAGTGTTCATCCCCTTGAACAATGTCCAATACACTGTATTTTGAGTATCAGTCCCTTAATTTTTGAGTACAACCTTGGCTAGGTCAGCCTTTATGTTTATGTATATGTCAGTGGGGGTATACACCTATAATGTACATGCATATATTATATGTATAGGAGAATGGTAGTTGATGTTGAGTTGGCTTTGGTTTGTAGTTTCACTATAGGTAGGAAGATGAATAGGATGTAAAGGTGTGTGAATGTATGTAGTTGGTAAGGGTTGTAGGATATATATACCCTATAGCTTTAATATAAGGATGTATATATATTGATATGTTAAATCTAGGATTTGATATGGTTTGATACCACTTGTCACGAACTCACTCAATAGTCTAAATTAGACAAACCTAGATTAGGCTAAACAAACCAAGTTTTACCAATAGTGGATTATTTGACTAGGATTGACCAAGTTGACTTCATTAACCTAGATATGGCCTAGCAGCATATAAATATCATATTTAAATCAACTGTTTAATCTAGAACACTCTGTAACCTTTAATTCTCATCAAAGGTCTCTGTTACTCCAGCTCGGATACCAATACACATCTGTTGCTCAGGATATTAGGCGAGTACATTTTCTGATTATTTTCATTCATGATAGTTTCTATATTGCCTGCTCTAGACTACTTTACTTGATGCTGACACATTGTTAACACGGACCAGTACTATATGGATCTTGTCATGAGATGTTATCCCCTTAATGGGTGCATCGTATATTTCATGTTCATGTACTTTTTCATGTAAGTTTTGTACTCCTTGTATTCATATTATTCATGTACACTCATGTGCTCTCATGTACTCTCATGTTCACATGTGCTTCATGTTCAAACTAACGATCATGTACGTAACATAACTTGATCGGATTCTTGTGTATTGATTGGGTAGGGGGAGTAGAAGTAGTTATGTGATTAAATCCCTCTAGTGTACTAATGTATATGTCGATTATACCCTCACATATAATGGAGTTACCATATATTACTCATGTACAACCTAAACCAATCACATTACTGCCTTGTGCTCTGAATCACTTATATTTACTATAGTTCATAGATTCTCTATTCTATTTCATGTACTCACTTTACTTATCTATATATCATGTATTCCTGTACTTCATTGACATCATGTCATGTATCTTATTCTATTGCTAGTTCTATATTTTCTACCATGTTTTGGAACTGCTTTTAGAGTTATGTACTTCGCTCCAATCCTGACTGGATATGTTGACAAAATTTTACAGAGAACAGGATCCAGCTAGCCTAGAAAAGATGCCAGTAGTGCTTAGAATAGATTGCTGGGATATTGTCTGGGTTGTTTTAGTTAACTTTCAAGAGTTGTATATATAATACTTCTATTTTGGGATGAGATGATAACACTTAAACTTAATTCTAATTTGGTTATATTGCACTTTGATATCTTTCTATCAAATCAATATCGTGCTGTTATTTCCTTCTTAGCTTTGGTGATTGAGTTGTATCTTCTGAGATTGTCCTCCGTATGGAGAGTATATACTTGACAGGTATTTTATATCATGTTTAGTTATTTTTAAGACCTAGGACATCGTTCTACCGCCGACACTGCGGCGTAGGCTGGACGTACCTACGGTCTCGTACCCTTTCACCGGGTGCGGGTCGTGACAGTACATTATATATATATATATATATATATATATATATCACCAATATATTAGACATTACCTATTCTAGGTATATACAACCTATAATCCATTACCTATCCAAGGTAACAGTCTATTACCTATCCTAGGTTCATAGGTAAACTCACATTACCTATCTAGGTTATCTACTTTGGTAGAACCCGCCATCTATACATGTTATTATCCATTACATTACATATACCTTAGTTAATGGCATTACCTATCCTATATGTAGGTAACCTTATAACATTTACTTTGGAATTTCCTATCCTCCTTACCTAGGTATAGATAACTTCTCTTATTCCTATAGGTGATTACCTGTTACCTACCCTGCTCAGGAAATCCTATTGCTTATTACCTATCTAGGGTAATACTTTCCCTTTACTGTAACACCTCACCAAGACACTCAAGACACCATGCCCTATTTAACTTCAAGGTAACTCTCATACCTCCCTATACTTAACCACCGAACAGTACCAACCAACTAGCCTATGGCCTAAGACATGCTGCTAGCACTGGCCTGACCATATAGCTTACTGCTATGCCAAGCATAGACAAGCCAACCACCCTGCCAAAACTTTGTTCAGACCCCATACACTCCTACCTGTGCCTCTACTGCCATGGGGCTTGTGCTTGCTGCAAGTGCCCGAGCCCCTGGCCAAACTGTAGTGCAGGCAAGTGAGCTTGCACACGTATGCAATGCTCCCTCTTGAACCTGTGTGCAAGGGACACAAGTGAGAAGTGGCCAGCAGGCCTACCTGCCTGCGCCTAGGCTCATGTCTATAGCACAGGGGCCAATTCCCTTGTTCAATAGTGCCTGTGGCCTGTAGCTGTTTAGGAGAAAACTCCCCAATCTGCTGTTCGTACAGAGGGGGTGGTAAACTCCTCAAACTTTATGACAGACCCCATTCCCCTTATTTCTAATCTACTGCATACTGGCACACTATGACACTCTATACTAGCACAAGCACACACTACATTTAGACTCACATTCACATAGAGCCACACACTAGGATTGGACACACACACACACACACACACACACACACTTATGCAAATGACACTCTCACTTAGACACTATAAGGACACTTGACACTGCTCACTGATACTTTACTGATAATCTACTCATGCTTTGCTCACTGTCAAAGACAGTGAGCTCACATAGTCTAAAGGCCTATGGCCAATGATATACCGCCCAATAAGGCACTGCTCACTGCAGTAGGCGCGACGGCCTACTGCCTACTGCTCTCGAGCAGTGGCCAAATGGCTTGGCCACACTGTGCACACACTGTCACATGTGATAGTATCCCTTTCTCCTCTCTAACTGGGCACTCACTGGTTTCAGTCCTCTCACTCACTGAACTGAGATAGGACACACTTAGGAAATCCCCTATCACTCACTGCCTTCAGACCACTTATTGGTTACCTATACATCATCCACACTAGACCACTTGCCAAGACAAGACACTAGCACATGTACAACCACTTATGACACTCAAAACAGGACACTCAATGGCAGTTAACTCCATGAAGCCCAAAACAGTGAACAAAACCCAAATAAAAATACATGCATATATATATATATGCCTAGATATAATGCTAGAAATCATACATACCTATTCTAATGAGCAACTAAACTAACCATGAGTGTAAAACTAAAATGATGAAGCTAAAACGGTCTATTTGTCATTTTGACAAACACTTGGTGGGCTCTTCTCGGATTTCTCCAAAGATGTTCCAAAAACTCCAAATAAATTCTATCAAAATGAAGGATAGAGCCTTGCTCTTCTCTCTATGGATATCCCTAGTCTATGTGTGTGTTCCTACAAGTGTCATACATGAAAATGGAGCTAAAACTATGAAAATTAAATAGCAAGAGTTTACCTATTGGGAGATGGATTCCCAATGAAACTCTATTGGGAGGCTCTAGTGTCAAGTTTGACACAATCTTTCAAGCTTTGGACTCCTCCCCCGAGCTCCTTGGTCTCCAAGCTCCATGTCTTGTAGGATGAAGATTAGGAAAAGTTTTGAGGGATTTTGGAGGTGTTTTGATGGAGGAAAGTATGGGAAATGGAAGGGGCTTGTTGAGACCTCTAACTAGGATTTCTTGGAGGCTATAATTAATAAAGAAGAAGGAGAAAACCCTCTCCATATGACTGCCATAAATGTGCCCTAAAACCCACTTTGAAATGTCCAAAATACCCCTCAAGTTGTCATGAACACTTAACTTAATGTGGGTTAGTTGTGCTGTAAGTGTTGGGTTAATTTCTATTCCTAATCTTGACTCAACATGACTTAAATGTGGCTAGTTGTGTTCATCCTAGAATATAGGTTCAAGTGGTCATGTCTAGTCCAAGTAGGTCCACTAATCAAGGTACAATAATTAGGCTAGTCTACCAATAAATGCAACTTTCTCAAGTAATTAATTAAATAACTATACATTCAAAATAATTAATATAAAATGATAAAATAACCATATCTATGATTGTGGTAGTAACAAATCTACCCTCCTAAAAAAATTCTTCCTTGAAATTAAAGACAAAAGCTAGCACAAAAATACAACCAAGAACATAGAGAACAATACCTCAAGGCTCGAAGAGATAAGGGTGTCGCTTCCGCATGTCGTCCTCCCTCTCCCAGGTAGACTCACCTAGGGAGTGATTCTTCCATGTGACATGAACCAAAGGAATAACTTGGTTTCGGCTTACCTTCTTCCGACGATCCAGAATCTCCACAGGCTGCTCTGGATAGTTGAGAGTAGGACCCACCTCTATTTCAGAATGATCCAATACGTGACTAGGGTCTGCCACATACCGTATCAACTGTGACACATAGAACACATTGTGAACTCCCTTAATGTATGTGGCAAGTCTAGTTGATAGGCTACTGCACCGACACTCTCAAGAATGGTGAAAGGTCCGATGAACTGCGAACTAAGCTTCCTGCCCCTGCCAAAGTGAATCGTGCCCCATCTCTAAGAAATGCTCAGAAACACCATATCGCCAATCTATTCATGAAACAAGACTCAATACAAAACCTAAAGCAAACAATCACAAGCAAGAACAATCAAGGAACTAAACTATACCTCAAACTCTAACGGTCTCCGGTGGCTACTGGCCCAATGCCGCTGCCTATTCTGTGCCACCCGAAGTATATCCCTGATCAGCTTGACTTTCTCAACTGCATCCACTACCATCTCTGGTCCAAGCAATACCCTCTCGCCAATATCATCTCATGACAAAGAAGTGCGACACCTCTGTCCTTAAAGAGCCTAAAATGGCAACATCTCTATCTGGCCTGATAGCTGTTGTTGTAAGCAAACTCTATCATATAAAGATGGTCCTCCCAAGAACCCTCGAGATCTAACACACAAGTGCGAAGCATATTCTCGAGTATCTGAATGGTCATCTCCGACTGCCTATCCGTTTGGGTTGATATGCGGTACAGAACTTGAGTTGGGTGCCCAAGCTAGCCTGCAAACTCCTCCAGAAATAAGAAGTAAAGTGACTATCCCGATCCGAGACTATGCTCACAGGAACTCCATATAGTATGACTATCTGCCTTACGTACATCTCTGCCAGCTTCTCTGTAGACAATCCTACTTTGAAAGGCAAAAAGTGGGTTGATTTGGTCAATCTATCAACGATGACCCAAATCGCGTCCTTTCCTTCTGGAGATCGTGGAAATCCGAACACAAAATCCATAGTGATATGTTCCCACTTCTACTCTGGAATGGGTAGCGGTAGAAGCAAACCACCTGGCCTTTGTCTCTCGGCTTTCACCTGCTGGCACACCAAGCATCTAGGTACAAACTGTGCCACCTCCCGCTTCATGCCATACCACCATACGTGCTCTTTCAGGTCTCTGTACATCTTGTTGGCATTAGGATGCATAGAGTACCGAAAACAATGCGCCTCCTGAAGAACCTCCTCCCGAAGCTCTCTAGTCGGCACACATAGTCTAGTACTGTGCCTCAACGACCCATCTTTGGCGATAAAGAAATTATCTAGCAACCCTGCCAGCACCTGCATCCTGATGCTCCTCAGGGCCACATCATCAAATTGTGCAGATCTGACTTTGTCAATCAACTCAGACTGAATATGTAAGCCCCATAACTGTATCTCCATCCCCGGAACGATCACCTCGATACCCAAACTATCCAGATCTGCCAATAGATGGCGATCTGTCATCAAATACATAGCTACCGGATACCTGCTCAAGGCATCGATAATTACGTTAGCCTTCTCTGGATGATACTGCAATGTGATAATGAAGTCCTTCATCAGCTCAAGCCATCGCCTCTGTCGCATGTTCAACTCTTTCTGAGTAAACACATACTTCAACCTCTTGTGATCTGTGAAGATCTCTACACGCTCTTCGTACAGGTAGTGCTTCCACAGCTTCAGAGCAAAAATAACAGCTGCCAACTCCAGATCATGGGTATGGTAGTTCTTCTCATGAGGATGTAATTACCCTGGATGTATAGGCAATCACCTTCCCGTGCTGCTGAAGAACACAACCCAAGCCTTTTCCAAATGCGTCACTGTAGATAGAAAAACCACATGTCCCCGATGGCTATGTCAAAACGGGAGCTGTGGCCAACCTCTTCTTCAACTCATCAAAGGCGGCCTGACACTCCTCGGTCCAGATGAACTCTACGTCCTTTCTGGTGAGTCTAGTCATCGGCTCTGCAATCCGGGAGAAGTCCTGAACGAACTTCCGGCAGTAGCCTGCTAGACCCAAAAAGCTCTGAATCTCGGCAACTGTGCTCGGTGTGGACCAAGACGTAACTGCTGAAATCTTTTTTGGGTCTACTGAGATCTCCTTTTCGGTCACAACATAACCCAAGAACTCTACCTGCTCCAGGAAGAACTCACACTTTGACAACTTCCCATATAGCTGCTCCTTTCTGAGGGTCTCTATCACAATCCGTGATGCTCCTCGTTCTCCTCTGGCATCTTCGAGTAGACCAAGATGTCATCAATGAAAACTACCATAAACTTATCAAGGTACAGATGAATACCTTATTCATCAAGTTCATGAACACCACTGGTGCATTAGTCAACCCAAATGGCATAACAATAAACTCGTATTGGCCATACTGAGTCTGAAAAGTTGTCTTCAGAATGTCTTCCTTCTTCACCTTTATCTGATGGTACCCGACCTCAAGTCTATCTTCGAAAATACCTTTGCACCGCTCAACTGATCGAACAAGTCGTCAATCCTTGACAACGGATATTTGTTCTTGATAGTATGGTTGTTGAGCACTCTATAGTCAATACATATGTGTACCAACCCATCCTTTTTCGGTACGAACAGAACATGAGCGCCCTATGGTGAAGAACTGGATCTGATGAAACCCTTGTCCTGCAGCTCGTCGACTTGCTTCTTCAGCTTTACCAACTCGCTGTTGTTGATCCTATAGACATGCTGCGAGATAGGCTCAGCGCCCGGTACCAAGTCTATAGAGAACTCAACATCCCTGTCCGGTGGCATCCCCGATAACTCATCAGGGAAAACATCCAAGAACTCTGCTATCAATGGGTGTGGCAATTCCTGCCCCTCCACCATAGCTCCACAGAAACCATCTCTCTGCTCAGCTGCTCCTCTGAAGAACTCGAACTCTGGCTCTCCTGACGGACTAAACAGAACTCTGCCTCCTCTACAGTCTATGCTAGTATGGTGTTTGCTCAACCAATCCATCTTGAGTAAAATATCATAGCTCGGAAGTGGCATTATGAGCAAGCACGCACTCAGAATCTGGCCTCCCAATGTAACTCTTTGCCGCTTGTAAACGTCATTGACTAGGATAATGCCTCTACCGATCATGATCTTGTAAGTCCTACCTAGTGGTTCAGCAATAATGTTGTCTAAGAGCAAAAGAGACGAATACAAAGCTATGTGTAGTACCAGAGTCAAACAAAGCTAATGCAGGAAAGGAATCGAGAAGTACAGAACCTGCTACCATATTTTCTATGGGCTCAGCCTCCTCGACCGTCAGTGTGAACACTCTACCCTGAGCTGCTCTCCTCTAGTGCTGGGCGAAGCGCTACTACTGGGTTAGAAGCAGTGGACCCCTGGGCTAAACAACAAGTCCCGCTGGAGTTCTAGTAGGAGGCGCTCTGGCAGGACCTCCTTGAGCTGGACGGGTAGGACAATCCTTCAACTGATGGTCGGGTGATCCACAGAACAGACAAATGCCCAACCTCTTCTTGAAGACCTTTCGAGTGTGCCCTGGCTTTTCGCAGAAAGCACACTGAGGGGCCTGCCTCTACACCTGCTGAAGATGTGTACGGCTGGTACATGATGCTGCTGCTGCTGAAATAACCTCTACTGATAGTGAGGATGCTTGGCCGATCCTGTACAGAAACCAGCATCCATCGTATTGCTGCTCCTCTTGGGCTTGAAACCCAAGTTCTCATCGACGATCTGAGCATCAATCAGGATGTCCTCGAATGTCGCCGTACGACGCCCAGATGTACGAAATCTGACCTCGCAACTCAGTCCCCTCCTGAACTTTCGGGCCCGCTCATCTGGCTCCTGAATCATGTCCTTGGCAAACCAGCTCAGACAGGAATACTCAGTTGCATACTCGTCTACTGACATGTTCTCCTGTACCAGCCATACGAACTAGCCCTCTAGTGCACTAAGAGCCACGTCTGGGAAGAACTTCTTCTTGAATAGGCTCTTGAAGGTATCCCATGTCAGACCCGTCATTGCTAGTCGAGGGTCTGTGTGATACCATGTAAAAGCGATATCAAACAGCTGGCTGGCCGCTGACTCCACTTACAGGTGCTTCAGGATCTATGCCAGACGCAAGGTTCGCTCGATGTCCTCCAGCCAGTCATCGGCATAGAGGATACCCTCCGTCCCCTTGAACTCTCTAAGGAACATCTTTTTGAAGTCCAAGACCGTGCCAGGCCTCGGCTGCTGATGTTGCAGCTGGGGGGAGCACCCTGAGTCTGGACGACAACTACCTTCTCTACAACAGTGAGAGCCATCTGCCTGCCTTTATTGGGACTCAGCCTGTGCTTGTTGTACCTCCATCATCTGCTGGAAGAGAGCGAACATCTGAGTAGCATCGGTCGGTAGCGGAGGTGGTGGAGGAAGAGGAACCGGCTGCATGAGAACAAACCTCTGGACCGGTAGAGAAAGACCCTCGGGTGATGTTGGTACCCCCTCCTGGACGGGAGAGACATTAGGTGCAACCCCCGGAGCTGCAGCTCCCTCGGCTGGAGAAACATGTCATGAAGTAGCGAACCTCTTCGATGCTATAGTGGGTCCAGCATGCTGAGATCTGTTCCCCGCCATCTTGAAGACAAATCAAACAAGAAAATCAATATAAAACAAGATAATATATTATCAAGAAAGGGCAATTAAATTCTAGGAGTAATTGCAAAAGAGTTGTCATGGCAATCAAAAGATTGGAAGTTTTTTCTAATATGTGATTGAGTAACTCTTAGTATAACCTAGAACCTATATCCTAATAGCAGGCTCGTAATAGTACTCTAAGTCGAGTACCATGCACTACGAAATCACACTAATTATGACCTAGGACCTACATAGGCCACCACAAAAATGTGTAACGACCCGCACCCGGTTTAGGGGCACGAGCACGTGGGTACGTCCAGCCTTTGCAGTAGAACGATGTATAGGTTGTCTATAATATCTAACAACTAACAATATGAATATAAACCTGTCATCTCCGTATGGAGGAAATATATATGACATATGAAAAGTATATAACTCAATCACAATTTCTAAATGAAGATAAGCACGATAATGTGATAGATGATAAATGAAGATAAGGTGTGAAATAGTAGCAAGAGTCACAACACAAATAAGTCTAGAAGTCTAAGACAAAAGTAAACATCCGAAATAATATAAAAGACCCAAGTGTATCAATCTGGAGACAAATCCAGCAAAACCTAGCTAATACTAAGTCACTACTGGAGGTGCATCCTCTATGAGCACCGGCTCCACAAGCAAGTCCATATCAGTATCCTCATCTATCCCAGACCCATAGTAGGTCGTGCAACAGGCCTCTAAGTCCTCTGAAAAATAATATCCAGTCAAGACTGGAGCGAAGTACAAATACTAACAAAAGTTCTATTAAATTGACAAGTGCTATAATAAATAGTTATAATGAGGTACACGATAGATATCAAAACTAGAAAGTAAGAAGTACATGATAAACTGGTGTCATGATATGTGAACATGTAGTAAAACTAGAATATGACGTATCATAGGTAATTTGAGTATAATATGTAATATAAATGGCGCCTTTAGATATTAGAGTGTTGTGTTATCGTCTTGGGTCAAGATCAGGCTATTCCATTTGACCGACTATGGACAAGTACGAGTATAAAGGATCAGGCAGGCCATAACGGAATTCTATGTACAAGTAGTATAAGGTCAGGCTACACCCTAAGTATGGCAAGGGTGAGCTATGCACAAGTAAGTAAACAAGTGGGGGTATGATCACATAAGCTCTAATAACTCTCCAATCTCCGAATAGTATAATGGATCCAACCAGGACACGTTATGACACGGGATTTAAGAAGCAGCCCACTCCCAAATCGGTGTCTATACAAGTACAAGAATAATAGCGAGCAAGTACCAGTATACCAGGTTAAACCGGGGAAAACATCTCATGACGAGATCCAACGTATACTAGTCCATGTATCCTCGTGTCGGGAATCAAGTAAAACACTACAACTGAATATATAGAAAATATCATAGCAATGAAAACTATCAAAGAATGTACTCGCCTGCGGTTCTGAGCAGTAAATATGAATCGAGGCTCAAAGTGGAGTCACAAAGACCTATAGATGAGATATATGTTGTTAATTGGTGTTCTAATATGTTAAACATGGTTATTTAGTATGTGATATGCAATCTAAGTCAATTCCAGGTCAAACTATGCTTCCGGGGTCAAACTAGGTCAGTTTGACTCAAGGGTTGACTTTTAGGTCAAACTAGTCAACCTTGGTCAATCGAGTCAAAACTAGGTTAAGTTAACCTATTCTAAGTTATTACCTACCTAGTTACATTATCCATATATATATATATATATAAAAAAAAAAAAATATATATATATATATATATATATATATATATATATATATATATATATATATATATATATATATTATATATATATATATATATATATTTATATATATATATATTTATATATATATATATATATATATATATATATATATATATATATATATATATATATATATATATTATATATTTTATATATATATATATATATTTATTTTTATTTATATATATATATATATATATATATTTTTATATATAAATATATATATATATATATATATATATATATATATATATATATATATATATATATATATATATATCACCTATATATTAGATATTACCTATTCTAGGTATATACAACCTATAATCCATTACCTATCCCTGTGATTCATTTAGGTAAAGCCTCTTTACCTGAGCATCCTACCAACCTAGTTAAACCCTACATGCTCATTACCTATCCAAGGTAACACTCTATTACCTATCCTAGGTTCATAGGTAAACTCTTATTACCTATCTAGGTTATCTACTTTGGTAGAACCCTCTATCTATACATGTTATTATCCATTACATTACATATACCTTAGGTAATGACATTACCTATCCTATATGTAGGTAACCCTATAACATTTACTTTGGAATTTCCTATCCTCCTTACCTAGGTATAAATAACTTCTCCTATTCCTATAGGTGATTAGCTGTTACCTACCCTACTTAGGAAATCCTATTGCTTATTACCTATCTAGGGTAATACTTTCCCTTTACTGTTACACCCCACCAAGACACTTAAGACACCATACCCTATATAACTTCAAGGTAACTCTCATACCTCCCTATACTTAACCACTGAACAGTACCAACCAACTAGCCTATGGCCTAAGGCCCGCTGCTAGCACTGGCCTAGTCATATGGCCTGCTGCTATGCCAAGCATAGGCAAGCCAACCACCCTGCCAAAACTTTGTTCAGACCCTATACACTCCCACCTATGCCTCTGCTGCTATGGGGCTTGTTCTTGCTGCAAGTGCCCGAGCCCCTAACCAAACTGTAGTACAGGCAAGTGAGCTTGCACAGGTATGCAAGGTTCCCTCTTGAACCTGTGTGCAAGGGACACAAGTGAGAAGAGGCCAGCAGGCCTACCTGCCTGTGCCTAGGCTCCTTCCTATAGCACATGGGCCAATTACCTCGGCCAACAGTGCCTATAGCCTGTAGCTGCTTGGGAGGAAACTCCCAAATTTGCTGTTCGAACAAAGGAGGCGGTGAACCCCTCAAACTTCATGACAGACCCCATTCTCCTTATTTCTAATCTACTACTCACTGATACACTATGACACTCTATACTAGCACAAGCACACACTACATTTAGACTCACATTCACATAGAGCCACACACTAGGATTGGACACTTCACACTTATGCAAATGACACTCTCACTTAGACACTATAGGGACAGTTGACACTTCTCACTGATAATCTACTCATGCTCTGCTCATTGTCTACGACAGTGAGCTCACATAGTCTAAAGGCCTATGGCCAATGAGGTACTGCCTAATGAGGTACCGCTCACTGCAGTAGGCCCAATGGCCTACTACCTACTGCTCTCGAGCAGTAGCCAAATGGCTTGGTCACACTGTGCATACACTATCATATATGACAGTATCACAAATCCCTTTCCCCTCTCTAACTAGGCACTCACTGGTTTCAGTCCTCTCACTCACTGAACTGAGATAGGACACACTTAGGAAATCCCCTTTCACTTACTACATTAGTCCACTTATTGGTTACCTATACATCATCCACACTAGACCACTTGCCAAGCTAAGACACTAGCACATGTACAACCACTTATGACACTAAAATAGGACACTCAATGGCAGTTAACTCAATGAAGACCAAAACAGTGAACAAAACCCAAATGAAAATACATGCATATACATATAGATATATACTTATATATATGCCTAGATATAATGCTAGAAATCACATATACCTATTCTAATGAGCCACTAAACTAACCATGAGTGTAAAACTAAAATATGAAGTTAAAATGGTCTATTTGTCATTTTGACAAACACTTGGTGGGCTCTCCTCGGATTTCTCCAAAGATGCCCCAAAAACTCCAAATAAATTCTATCAAAATGAAGGTTAGAGCCTTGCTCTTCTCCCTATAGGTACCCCTAGTCCATGTGTGTGTTCCTACAAGTGTCATACATGAAAATGTAGCTCAAACTATGAAAAAAATGGCAAGAGTTTACCTATTGGGAGATGGATTCCCAATGAAACTCTCTTGGGAGGCTATATTGCCAAGTTTGACATAATCTCTCAAGCTTTGGACTCCTCCTCCCGGGCTCCTTGGTCTCCAAGCTCCAAGTCTTGTAGGATGAAGATTAGGAAAAGTTTTGAGAGATTTTGGAGGTGTTTTGATGGAGGGAAGTATGGGAAATGGAAGGGGCTTGTTGAGAGCTCTAACTAGGGTTTCTTGGAGGTTCTAATGGATAAAGAAGAAAAAAAACCCTCTCCATATGGCTACCATAAATGTTCCCTAAAATATACTTTAAAATGTCCAAAACATCCTTCAAGTTGTCATGAACACTTAGCTTAATGTGGGTTTGTTGTGCTCTAAGTGATGGGTTAATTTCTATTCCTAATCTTGACTCAACATGACTTAAATGTGGCTAGTTGTGTTCATCCTAGAATAAAGGTTCAAGTGGTCATGTCTAGTCCAATTGGGTCCACTAATCAAGGTATAATAATTAGGCTAGTCTACCAATAAAAGCAACCTTCTCAAGTAATTAATTAAATAACTATACATGCAAAATAATTAATACAAAATGACAAAAATAATCCTGTCTAGGATTGTGGTAGTAACACATTTATATTCCATATTTAGGTCTTCGAGGCATCGTATCAGATACTGTTGACATTTTATACCGGATCTCAGGCGAGTACATTCTCTAATAATTTTTCGTTTATGATATCTTCTATGTTTCTTGTTTTTAGTGTAGATATCCTTGATTTCTTGACACATTGGTTACACAGATTAATATTTTTGGATCTCGTCATGAGATGTTATTCTTTGCATACTTGGTATAAGTTGTGCAAGCCTTGTTGTTGTTCTTGTGTATTATAGGGACACCGGTTCCTGCGAAGGCTCGTGACCTCCTTAGAATATCTCGTGTCATAACATACCATGGTTGGATTCACTATACTAGTCGGGGGCGGAGAGTATTAGCATAGATATGTAATCAATACCCTCCTTGTATCAAGTCTTGAACCTTGAATAGTGTTAATCTACACGCACGTATGATTAACCAGGCCATAAACTCTTGTATCAAGTTCTTAAGTCGACCACATATTGAAAATAGTACTCACATAGATAGTATTGTTCTTGATTCTTGTATATGATATATCCTGTTCACTTGCTCTTGCACTCATTTATAGTTTACTTATGTCTTGCTATATTCATGTACATGTCACTTTATCTTGTATATTCTCTCTATTTACTACTACAAAGTCTTTATCATTTAATGGTGCTGTTATTAGAAATGTACTTCGCTCCAATCCTGATTGGATATATTTTTAGATGATTCTGGTGATGGTTGCCCCACCTACTAAGGCCCCCAAGATGTATTAGGCGTAGACCAGGAGACCCTGATCCAGGAGGGCTTAGCTCCAGCTGAGGAGGCTTTAGTAGCGACTCAGTTAGACTAGGTTTTGTACTGGATATGTCTTCAGCCTTATGACTGGCATGTTTATGATTTTAGACTTGTATTGAGATAGATGACTCTAGACTTTAAACTTGTATTATGTTATATTAGACTTCTAGATATTCTCTTTATGTCGTTATCTTTATCGTGCCATTTATCTTCCATATAGACTTATGATTGAGTATAAATATATCAATATTTATCCTCCGATTGGAGATGAGATATCTTGACAGGTTATGATATACACTATTAGTTAGTATATAGTAGACCTAGACAACGTTCTACCACCGATGCTGTAACATAGGTTGCGTCTCTCACTCGTGCCACTACATCGGGTGCAGGTCGTGACACATTATTAGTGGTGGCCTATGCAGGTCAGGCTTCACAATTAATGCGATGTCGTGGTAGTGCAATGACTTAGTCGTACTACTGCGGGCATGTGATAGGATATAGAAAATTGGATATTAGGATGAGAGGATATTCAATCACAATTAGGATTCCTTGAGAGATTCCTGTGACGACTATGAAAATCTCAATATAAAATTTATCTCGGAGTCTGTTTCCACTTGTCTTCGTCTATCTTCCTTATTTGTTGTTGAATTTCATTCTTGTTGATCGTTGTTAAAATTCATTCTTAGAGTTCATTGTTGACTTTGATTTTTATATCAGATGAATTTTACGGACTAAATTAAGGTATATTCTGATGACATATTCGATGAGGAGAGTGTGAAAGGTAAATGTCTGCTTTAGTTATAGAGTCTAGAGTTTATCGCAGCCATACTAATTGGCATGGCGAAGACATAAAACCTGACTTTGGATATACTTATATTAGTTATGGAATTTAAGGTTTCTTACAGCCATACCGGTTGGCATGGTAAAAACTCTAGATAATATGATTATAGAAGTATATACCTCAGTCATAGACTCTATCATTTATCGCAGCTATGCTTACTGGCGTGACGAAGATTCTAGGTAACATGATTACGGATGGATATATATGATTATCAGATTATATCTTCAATTGGTTCTTAACATATCATTTCTATCATTCCATTTATGTTATAATATAATTTATTTCCATCACCTTATTAGCTCAGGATATAAATATCCTTAGTTCTTCTAGTCCAGTTACTTATAGGGTTTTATTCTGTTATTTCTGAGGTTCTTTGGATGGTGTAGTAGCTTGATAGCTCGCAGATACGTTTGTGTCTTTGAGTATCAACGTTGATGGTTAGGAGTATAGCTTGTGGGTTTGTAAGTGATTCCTGGTTGGACATGTGAGCTATAGGCAACAATCTAGAGATAATTCATAGTGCGGTACCTTGGTAGAAATAGTTTTACGGTAAGTGTCAGTATAGTTAGTATAGGTACCAAGGATAGAAGTTGCTATATATAGTTATATTGTCAAGGTTCGGGTAAGTATCCTAGAGTGATTGTTAAGTGCCAGCATATTGGTTAGTATTAGGATACTAAGATATGAGGAGAAAACCTCTAGTACCAAAAGTAATCAAGATATGAGTAACCTAGTGGTTGATGTAATAAAGATAAGCCAGATCCTTGAAGTACCTTAGTAAGAGTGTAGCCCGTGAGTGTCAAGCATAGCAGTTAGTGCCATGTGATGGATAGTGTTAGAAATTCAGGAAGGTATCCGACAATAGTAACTTAGAAGTGTTAGTATAGCATCCTTAGTGGTACGTATCAGTGAGTTAAGGATAACCCTTGGTCTATTTTAGTTAGATTGATGTGAGAGAATAATGAGAGCGAGTATCAGAGGTAGATAAGGAGTCTAGCTAGGCCAGGTGTGGCACCGCATCATGCCCGCACCAGTAGAGGGAGACATCCCATTAGGGCAGGGCATTTACGATGGCGGTCGAAGACACCAATACTGTAGGTGATAGGTTAGCAAGTTCTGCTCTTTTTCTTTCTGTCTGTTAACCTGTTTGATCATTAGTACCTTGTGGCTGCATCAGAACTTACTAAGTTAAACCCATAAAGAGGCTGCAAAATCTTGCCTAATTAAGTCCCTAACCATGCATGTTGTTCTCTCAATAGTAATGTGTGATTTAGATAGGACTTTTTTGGACCGTGATTGTTGGAAGCTTGACCTAGAGAAGTGTACAACCAACTCAAATTTCGAGGATAAATTTTTTCTAGGGCGTAGGATTGTAACTACCTAAATCCAGGAGAGGGATATTTTTTCAATTTATATTATATATATTATTGTGCCTAATTATTTATTTATGTTGTGTATATTTACTATTAATATTGTGTTAGTTATCAATTAGTGGCTAGCCTAATTGTTAGACTAGTGTTAGTGAATCAACTAGCCTAGATACTTGACTATAGCCCAATAATTAGTATGACATAACTTATGAACCAACTCATTGGACTAGGCCCATTAGGCTCATTTAGTCATGACCAATTAATTAGAATAAAGATTAAACTATTTACCGAAATAGGTACAAACTCTTCCATACAGTTAATTAGCTCTCATGACAACAATTAGAGGGCAAATTAGACATTATGGTTTAGCCCTAACCCTACCTATATGGCCGGCCATGTGGAGAGGGAGCCTCCATTCATTCATTTTATTTTATTACTCTATTCTTTCTCATTTTGGCATTCTTCTTCATTTTGAGCCATTCCTTCACCATTTCCTCTCAAATCTAACTCAATCCCTCATCAATCTCTCTTATTCCTTATACTAGAAGGATCCTAGAAGCTTGAAGACTAGGAGCACAAGAAGAGGAGCCCACTTGTCAGGAGCTACGCGTCCGAATCGTGTCTATTTGACTTTTCATTGGAAATCCATCTTCTAATAGGTATACATCTCATTTTTCTCTCTAAATAGATTCTATTTGTGATATATGACCCTCAGAAATTCACCCATGGACTAGGACCACCCATAGGAAGAGCTTTGAGACCCAAATAACTCTCTATTTGAAAGTAACAATGGATTTTGTGCCATTTTTGGAAGAATTCTGAGAATAGAGGCACTAAGTATTTGTTATTAGGTTTGTTAGATCTATTTAGTGTAGATTTGGTTGTGCGTGTCGAGATTCGTGTCCACAAATGGATACGTGTAGGTCGTGTCATGATACGGGAGGACACGGGGTTAATTTGGAGGTTTTTGCCTACAGCACTTGTGGTGCACATGTCCTATTACACATGACACTCGACACTAGCCTAGAATTGCTCTATTTATGTTTATGTATGTATTTTACACTTGTCTATGTGATTTGGTAGGATTCGGACAAGGGTTGGTATAGGCATCCTAGGTGTATCACAAGCTTATGCACCAAGTATTTGATACGTGCTCCCAAAGAGATTTTCGTGTCCTTTTTTAGTCGAGTATGGGTGTACGTGTCCTAAATAAGATACATGGTGTGGTGTTATGATATCTCATGATATGTATGGTTAGATTTAGTATACATGTGTGTGTGTACCCAATTGTACACTAGAATATGTTGTGTGATGGTTGAGTATTGTGTACGCCCATATAAGTCACATGTGTTAGTTTTAGATAGGATATGTATAGGTAATAGATAGAGATATATATATTTATATAAAGAGAATGGTGTGTGTGTGTGTGTGTGTGTGTATATTTAGATATAGGTATGTGTGTATAGAGATGAGAAGTGCCACATGAGTATATATTTGTGTGTGAGAGTGGAACCATATGTGTGTATCTATTTGGTAATAGATACACATGTGTCTAGTGAGTTTGTGAATGTGATAGAGAGTGCGGGTGTTGTGTAATGTTTGAGTGATGAGTCTTATGAGTGTGTAAGTTGGTTGGATAGGAGAGAGGTAAACAGATAGATGGGTAGATATATAGATAAGAGGTTCGACAGATGAGAGTGTGTATGGTGTGGATACTTGTGTGGTATTGAGATAGGAATATATGTTTAGGCAATAATTAGATGGAGAAGTAGATTGATAGATAGATAGATAGATAGGAAAATAAGTATAGATGAAGGAGAAGAAAAGAGTAGGATGTAGGCTCCTGTGTACACATGTGCACAAGATATGTGTTTTGGCTGCAACAGTGTTGTTGTTGGAGTGTTAACAACAATCTAGTGAGGGGGGGACTTGTTGCACCTGTGTGCAGGCAATATAGGTCAGGGGAAGCCTGCCTTGGGCCAGTGCACACTAGTACACTTGACACAGAGATCCGTGCAGGCCAATGGAGCCTCTACACTGTTTGGGGCAGAATTTAGTTACTGTTGTTAGCAGTATCAGTTAGGCCAACAACAGGAAATATAATCATTATGCACACATGTGCCCTGTTAGGGTATGTCAGCCTATACATTGGTGAGTGTGTGTTGCAACACTTGAGTGCAGGGATTTCAGCGAGAGAGGGGTTCAAGTCTGTGCAGGGCACATGTGTAGGAAGCCCAGGGGTACTTGCACATTGAATGATTGGAGTGTGTGTGTAGTATCCTAGAGGGCACATGGGTATGTGCAGTAGGTCATACAAGTGTGAAGTACAAGGGATGTAGACACAAGTGTAGGTATTCAAGTAAATATGGATTTGGGTTTGGCACTAATGTGTGCTAGTTATATATGGGATAACTCATAGGATAATGAATATGAGTTGAGGTGACTCATGGACATGTGTGAACCTATGAGATGTAGGATAGGTAAGGGTATGGGATACAAAGGTAAGTTTTAGGTTATTGTGTGATAGAGAATTGTGGGAAATTTGGGCTTACCTTGTATTATGGTATTAGGTAATAGAATTATTTTATGTTATGCATATGTAGGTGTTATTTGGTTATAAAGGTAAGTTACTATATACATGGAGTGTACATAGGATAATGGGTAAGAAGGTTAGATATTGCATTTTGGAGCATAGGGGTATACCACATGAGTAGATACATAGGGTTTTGGCCTAGTATGGGCTAAGATACCTTGGTAAGACAAGGTATGGTCCTAAAAACCTAGATGTGACCTAGTTTAATCTAATTTAGCAAGGTGTTGACCTAGTTTGACCTAGAAATGACTTGGAGACCTAGAATTGACCTTGTATAGCATGTTTACGATTCCAAAACACAAATTAACATTTATATTCCGTATTTAGGTCTCCGAGGCACGGTATCGAATATTGTTGATATTTTACACCGATTTCAGGCGAGTACATTCTATGATAATTTCCCGTTTATAATATCTTCTATATATGTTTTTTGTATTTAGTGTAGATATCTTTGATTTTTTGACACATTGGTTACACGGATTGGTATTTCTGGATCCTGTCATGAGATGTTATTCCTTGTATATCCTTGTGTACCTTGTACAAGCCTTGTTGTTGTTCTTATGCATTGTATGGACATCGATTCCTGCAAAGCCTCGTGACCTTCTCAGAGAATCCCGTGTCGTAACATATCCTGGTTGGATCTACTATACTAGTCGGGGGTGGAGAGTATTAGCGTGGATATGTGATAAATACCCTTCTTATATCAAGTCTTAAACATTGAATAGTGTTAATCATATACCACACGTATGATTAACCAAGCCATAAACTCTTGTATCAAGTTCCTAAGTCGATCACATGTTGAAACTAGTGCTCACACACATAGATAGTATTGTTCTTAATTCTTGTACATAATATATCCTGTTCTCTTGGTCTTGCACTCATTTACAGTTTACTTATGTCTTTAAATTCATGTACATGTCATTTTATCTTGTATATTTTCTCTATTTACTGCTACGTAATCTTTATCATTTACTAAAACTATTATTAGAAATGTATTTCGCTCCAATCTTGACTGGATATATTTTTTAGACGACTCTGATGACGGTTGTCCCACCTACTACGGCTCCCAGGATGTAGTAGGCGTAGACCAGGAGACCCTGATCTAGGAGGGCTTAGCTCCAGCTGAGGAGGCTTTATTAGCGACTTAGTTAGACTAGATTTTGTACTGGATATGTCTCCAGCCTTTTGACTATGGCATGTTTATTATTTTAGACTTGTATTGAGATAAATGAGTCTAGACTCTGGACTTGTATTATGTTATGTTAGACTCCTGGATAGTCTCTATATGTTATCTTTATCGACCCATTTATCTTCTATATAGACTTGTGATTGAGTATGAATATATCAATATTTGTCCTCTGATTGGAGATCATGAGATATCTTGAAAGGTTATGATATACACTGTTAGTTAGTATAGTAGACCTAGACAGTGTTCTACCGTCGATGCTACGACGTAGACTGGACGTCGTCTCTCACTCGTGCCCCTACACCGGGTACGAGTCGTGACATAACCCATTTTCCATCTTCCCTTCTTTTTACATGCAAGGTTGCTTTACAATCTATTTTGAAGGAGGGCCGTAGATTAGAGGCTTCACTAGTTTGTTTGTTTCCATGCCTCGTACAAGCAAGTTTCACATCTATAAATTCTTGAGATTTCTTTGATCGTCGAGTAGCTTTAATTGAGGCACCAAAACCAGAAAATTTGGTATACCTTAAATAAAATGATTTTGCCTCTTCATACGAAACAAATTCCATTCCGATGTAAGGTTCTAATACATCAACATGCTCTTCAACATCAATTAAATTTTTATTTCCACATGCATCAAGCTCCTCATCCCGCTCTTTAAATCGATATTTAGGCTCATATACCTACATCAAAGCACAAAAGTTTACGTAATTACAAATATTTATAGAATTATCACACAATCGAAATCTATACTAGATGACACAACCAACAAGCATGAGACTACTAAACCTAGGAAAGTGAATTTCATCTATATACTGAACATAAAAAAGAGTTTACAGAGAAAATTTTCAAAAGTGACAAGTGAACATTACCTTATAGAAGGATAAAAATAAATATTATAGAATTCTTAATGACTCTACTTTGGGATTGCACGCATCAAAAAGCAGTTCAAACAGTACTGAACATTTGACAATGGAAATGTAATCTTATTTGCAGGGAGGGAAAAATGTACATGAAGGGAAGCATTAGGAAGGTTCTATTTAAATGTATATGGGGTCTTTGGAGGGAAAGTTATTTTGTTTGATGGAGGGAAAGAGAACTGCTATGTTGCCCGCATGCGGGCCAGTCCGTCTGTCACGTGTCACTGTCCCATTGGTAGGTCAACCGACGTGGGACCCATGGATACAGGGAGAAAATAGGGGTGCGACCACGCAACAGGCGGGCCAGCCTGCCTACAGGAAAATTAGTTTTTTCGGGAGGGAGAAATATACGTGGAGAGAAACATGAGCATCTACTCTATTTAATGCATGCATGGTGACCCTCGGTTTATGGGACATTAAAAAAATGAATAACTCTACTTTTTTTTAATGCGTGCATAAATATGCATCCATGGTCTTTGAAAATGTGCGTGGTCTTTGAAAATGTGCTGCTGGCTTGTAGGAGGAAGTAAAGCCACGTGGAAGAGAGTATGTGTAATGTCGCATAAGACCATCTCCAATGATGATTTCTAAAATTGAGTTTATCCTACTTGGCATTGTACTTTAATGAGATTTCTATCCTAGTTGGAAGAGTTTCTACATAGAAATTGTAGACATACAAAAAATGCTTTCCAATGGCTCTCCATTTCTATCCTATGTGTCACATAGTAAAAGTACTAATTTAATGGTGTGTGGTCCAATAATAATTGTCATGAGAGATAGGAGAATTTCTATGAGAGTTTCTACATGTAGAAACCCTCCTAGAAAGTTTCCATCCTACATCATTGCCACCTAGGATAGAAATGATGATAGAAATCACCATTAGGAGAATTTTTTTCTAAAATGAATTTCTTCCATAGAAATAGGGAAGATAGAAACCCCCATTGGAGATGGTCACCATCTCCAATGGGGGTTTCTATCTTCCCTATTTCTATGGAAGAAATCCATTTTAGAAAAAACCTTCTCCCAATGGTGATTTCTATCACCATTTCTATCCTAGGTGGCAATGAGGTAGGATAGAAACTTTGTAGGAGGGTTTCTACATGTAGAAACTCTCATAGAAATTCTCCTCTCTCTCATGACAATTATTATTGGGTCCCACACCATTAAATTGTTCCTTTTACTATGTGACACATAGGATAGAAATGGAGAACCATTGGAGAGCATTTTTGTATGTTTACAATTTCTATGTAGAAACTCTTCCAACTAGGATAGAAATCTTCTTAAAGTACAATGCCAAGTAGGATAAGAACTCAATTTTAGAAATCACCATTGGAGATGGTCTAAGAGTGACTGCGGATAGCATTACAATCTCCCTTCCTTGTCTAAAATTGATATGCATATGCTACGCATATAACATCTTTTAGAAAATTATAGAATTCATGACATTGTGCTAGTTTACTAATTATATTATTGGATCACCCTGCCTGGAATATCTTTGATCCCTATTATTATTTTTTAGTCACAATATGGTTATTGATATGTTAGTCGTAGTTTCATTAGGTCATTTGAACTGCTTACAAGTGTCAAAGTCTGAGTTCTATAGTAACGAAGATCACTCGTCCAATAATCTATGTTAAATATTTAACCCCTCAAACTGTGTCATTGTTTTCTTAAAGTAGTAACACTTTCTTCTTTGATATTTAGACTGATATTCCTGGGTGCAACTCTGGCGGACTAAACCCGAGTCCGATAGGATAAATCCGTTAATGGGTTGGATTAGTGTTGAAGATATTCGGGCTCGGGTTAAAATATTTGAACCCAATCAAAAATCGGGTTGGTCTCGGGTTCATGTGTCGGCTTACCCAAACAATCCGAAATTCGACACACACACACACACACACACACACACACACACACACACACTCTGTTACATACTTCTTAAATAAAAAAATTAAACCCTAAATTTCTCAACCCAAACTCTTCAAGTCCTTATCCTAAATCTCATTTTCACTTTGTATGTTTTTTTTTTGATTGTAAAGGCAGGAACTTTTATTGATCATGGGGGGAGCTTGTAAAGCTGAGTACAATGCTTGAAGAATCATTAACTAATGCTTGAATGATACATTCAGGCGGAGAATCATAGCTAACACTTGTAGCTGTGTTGAGAGTGTGCTTGGCCAGGAGATGGGCTAGTTCGTTTTCCGTTCTACGCATAAACTGGAGCGATAGATTGCTATGTTCCTGAAGCTCCTTTGAGACATCAACAAAAACATCCTGTAATCTCCACGGCACCAGGCTAGCTTCTCCTTTGAACATTCTAGCGATAGTAAGGGAGTCTCCTTCAATGATGGCGGATCCGCATTTCAATCTCTTAGCTAGCATGGAACCTAATCGAACAGCTTCCATCTCGGCTTGGAGACTGCTCTCGTAGGAAGGATGCTCATTAGACGACCATGATAATGCAGTAAGGAAGCCCCCGGTCGAGTCTCTCGCTACTGCTGCTGCTGCTGCTGCTGCAATGGAGGAGTGCGATGTTGCGCCATCAACATTTATCTTGATTGAGTTGGCGGGGGGGCGGAGTCCACTTAGTAATATTGTCGACCACATCTGACCTCATCCTGTGCAGTTCGCTTGTGCTGGCCTGTAGATCAGGAGAGTAGGTGGCGTGCATGCACTTTGTATGTTGTAGTGATTGAGGTTTGATTGCTATTTGATTATGTATTTAATATTAATCTTGTTTAAAATTATATCAAATATCATATTAGAGACTGCTAAATCCGATGGACCCGACCCAACCCGAGAAACCTGAGTTCCTTTTCTACTGCTTTGGACTCGGGTTTGGACTTCATATGTTGAACCCGAGGTCGGGTTGGACTTGGGCTCGAATTAGGCTTATGATTCATCGGGTTGGGAGCGGGTTGAGCTAAAGTCTGACCCAACCCGTCCGAGTTGCACCCCTACCAATCAAACTGTGTCATCGTTTTCTTAAAGTAGTAACACTTTCATCCTTGATAATTAGACCGATATTCCTGAAAGTTTGGCGTTGTAAATTTGAATCGAACAAATTATTCCTAGATGGTGCATTAGAATTTGCCGAGTTTTATTAATTACTCATCTCGAGACTATCTCTACTAAGAGCTAGTTATGGAATTGAATAAATGGTGTCAAACACATTGACTAAAATGTCTACTAACGTGCCTTATCATTTTTGTGTTAGATTGATTATTAAATGAGACCAAAGTTCTATCATGTTGTTTATTTTTATCTTGTTTCATTGTTTACATCTTTTATTTTTAATCTTCCATCAAGTCTTTCTGATCTCGTGGCTAATTTTATGATCACTTTGCATTCCATGTTAGTTGAATATCTTGATTTGCATTTTTTTGTCACTCATATGTGCAAAATGATCTGCATAGATTAGTTATATCGTATATTGTCATCACGTATTTTAACTTGTCACCCAGTAACATTTTTTTTACCAATAGATGATAGCATATATGACTTGCGGATTAACATAATTTATAGCAACTAGACAACGGGAGTTTTGTTAATTTGATCTAAGATTTTGTGCCTATGAATTCTGTAAATGCTTACTAACTTAAAATGAAGATACAAATTGCTTCCTTAAGTTTTATCATCCAAATGGGTTCATGCATGACAGGTGTTGTGCTGCATGCCAGTGGAAAACCAGTCGCCTCGAATTGAATTTTGCTGGTCGCAGCAGGTTGCTGGCCGCCGAAAGGCCACAAACCTAATATTGGTATTACGAACTATCATAGTCATGGAGTTCTATTTTTAGAATTAATTGTTATTGATTAATACTCTCTTTATTTACAAGATATTATCATATCTAGGAAATGAAATTCATGAAAAATCTAAATAAAGATAACTTTTGCCTGCTTGATAGTGCTACCACTCACACCATCCTTAAAAATAGGATCTTTTTTCTCCAACATATAACTACTAGTGCAAACGTAGTATCCACGATAGTTGGTATTGCTCACATTATTGAAAGCTCTGGAAGAGCACAATTGATTTTATCCAACGGAACCCACCTAATTATGTAAAATGCCTTCATAATTCCAGGAGAAATTTACTGACTTTTAAGGACATAAGGGTAAATGGATATCATATTGAAACCATGAGTGAGTAAAATAAAGAATATCTTTGCGTAATCTCTAGCATAGGGAACTAGAAGTTTGTTCTAGAGAAATTCTACAGCTTATCACTAGAGATCTACTTCACTCACATTGGAGTAGTCGGATCTCATATCTCATAAGCTAGCAGCTCATCTCTAATCGAGGACCTATCCTTGACAAGAAACCAAAAGATATCCTAAACTATGAACTTTGGCATGACCGTTTAGGCCATCCTATGACTGCAATGATAAAAAATTTATAAACAATTTCAGTGGTCATCCTTTAACAACTTGTAATATACCTAATGGTCATTTTTGTGTCCCATGTTCCCAGGAAAAACTCATTATAAGACCTTCAATCATGAAAATTAACTCTGAATAACCTCATTTTTTCTATAGAATTTAGGAAGATATTTGTAGACCAATCCATCCCTCCAATAGACCTTTCAGATACTTTATGGTATTAGTCGATGCTTTATCTAGATGGCCTCATGTTTGCCTTTTATTAATACGAAACTTGACTTTTTCTAGTCTATTAACCCAAATCATAAAGCTTAGAACCCATTTTCCTGATCAAGCTATCAAATCAATAAAACTAGATAATGTAGCTGAATTCACCTCTCAAACCTTTAATAATTATTTTCTATCCTTAGGAATAGAGGTTGAGCCTCATGCTCCTCATGTCCATACCCACAATGGTTTGGCATAATCCATAATCAAAATATTCCAATTGATAGCTAGACCTCTACTTATGCAGTCAAAATTATCCATCAGTGCTTGGGGTCATGCAATCTGATCCATGCTGCATCCATAAACAAGTTAAGGCCAACATCTTACCATGCGTTATCTCCTTCACACTTAGTCTCTAGACACCAACCAAAATTTTCTCATCTTCGAAAATTTGGTTGGGCATTATATATATGTCCCCATTCCCCCACCTAAGAAAACCAAAATGGGTCCCCAAAGAAAATTAAGAATATATGTCGGTTTCGAGTCTCCTTCTATTATTAAATTTTTAGAACCCTTGATAGGAGATATATTTCCCGTAAGGTTTGTTTACTGCCACTTTGATGAGATAGTATTTCCTACGTTAGGTGAAGATAAAAAGGAAGATAAACGAATCGTTCCAGAAGAAGTTTGTGAATTATCGTGGTATACTCCAACTTTATCTTATCTCGACACTCGAATTCCCTAATGTAAACAAAAAATAAGAAAAATTATTCACTTACAGTCTATTGCAATTGAAGTACTCGATGCATTCATTGATGCTGCAAAGTGACTAGGTCACACATACTATCTATAAATGTACCTACTAAAATAGAAGTACCAAAAGAATAATATAAAGCAGTAAGTGAATCAATGTTATGTCAAAAACGTGAGAAACCTAAAGGTCAAAAGATTTATCTCCACGGAAGAAGAGACCGAATAATATAACATACTCTAATGCTCCTGAAGAAGCAACTCTTTAGCATCCCCTATATAGGAAGTCCATAACGGTCTGAAAGATGTCGTGAACCAAAGATCCAATTTTTCCAAAATAAAGTGTATTGCTACAGTGAAGGCATACCTTGGATCCCAGAAAAGACTAAGAAAGAGGTACCTGTACCCAACAATAACAAAAAATATGTGTTTTGCACATACTCGAAAAAAATTTGGAATCGAAAAGAATTTGTCATGGATGACATTTTCTCATATGCAGTGGCAGATAAGACTAAAAAGGGTGATGAAAATGAGGAAAACAATGGAACAATCCTTGAATGTTGAAAAGAAAAAATTAACCAAAATGAAAAGATGTGGTTCAAGCGGAACTAGATTTTCTCGTAAAAGGTGGAGTGTTTGGTCTTATTGTACAAATTCTAAAAGAAATAAATCATGTAGATTTTAAATGTGTGTTGGTAAGAAAGACAAATAAAAATAATGAGATCCAAAGTTATAAAACATGATTAGTTGCTCAAGGATTCTCACAAAGACCAGGAATAGATTATGAGGTAACATATTTTTCGGTCATAAATACTATCACATTTAGATATCTGATAAGTCACGTTTGTTTCTGAAAAACTGGATATGAGACTCATGGATGTGATGACAACATACTGTATGGAAACCTAGACAATGAGATATACAAGAAAATTTCCAAAGGATTTCAACTACCAGAAGCCAAGTCTACTAATACGCGCAATATTAAATTCAAACCAGTCCTATATGGACAAAAAAAAAATTCAGAAGAGTTTGGTACAATAGGCTCATTGTAAATATTTGTCTAGGGAAGGATATAATAACAGCCTTATATGTTCGTGTGTATTCATTAAAATTCCTAAATGGATTCATCATAGCAGTCGTTGATGTAGATGACACAAACTTGATAGGATCTCCTATATGGACTAAAAGAATTCGCTAGCTATCATAAGAATGAATTTGAAATAAAAAAAATTAAGTGAAACAAAATTTTGTTTCGGCCTGTAAATCGTGCATAGTAAAAATAAAATTTCACTCCATGAAGCCAAATATACTGAAAATCTTCTAAAGATGTTCAACATGAGTAGTTATCATTCACTGATCAGCACACCTATGGTGGTTAGGTCATTAAAAATTGACTAAGATCCATTTCGGCCAAAAGGAGAAAATGAAGATGTTCTGGATCCTGAAGTACCATATTTAAGTGCAATAGGTGCACTTTTTTTATTTAGCCCAATGTACTAGACCTATCTTTTTCTGTGAATATGTTGGCTAGATATAGCTCTGCACCTACACGTAGGCATTGGAGTGACATAAAACATATTATTAGATGCATCAAAGAACCATTGACCTTGGTTTATATTATTCATATGAACATGCTAACCTTGTTGGATATGGAGACACCAGTTACAATGCGGCATGTATAAAACAAATTCAAAAAAGGCTTTATCAAAGGAGATAGGACGAAGCACATCTCACCAAAAAATTTCTTCACCCACCAGATTGAAAAAGAAAAGACGATTGATGTAAAATATATCAAGTTTTTAGAGAACCTTGCAGATCTGTTCACAAAATCCCTCTCAAATTCTATATTTCAGAAGTTGATTCACCGGATTGGTATGATGAGAAGAATCCAACAAACATGCATATAAACATATATAAGGTGATAAAAAATTTGGTTGGAATGTAATAATGATATGTTTGGGGTGACTTTTTATTTATATTAATTTAAAATCTAAATATAATATTTTTAAAATAATTTTGAGGGAAAGCATCCTGAAGATGCTAATGAAGACATTTCGAAGTATGTCTTTGCATATTGTACTATTTTTCTTCGATGATTTTTTTTTTTCATTTGATATTTTCTTCCAAAGGTTTATAACGAGACAGTGTAAGTCGCATCCACTTGGATTCCTGAAGAATCATATTCCTGAACAATATTATTGTATATTTTCTTTTACTATGGATTTTTTTCAAAGATGATTTTTTTAGAAAAGTTTTTATGACACAATTATTAAAATGGGCCCAAGTGGTCGGGAGTTCGAGCCCCAGTGGAGGCGAGTTCACCACAATTACCCATTGCTTCAATAAATAAATAAATAAATAAATAAATATATATATATATATATATATATATATATATATATATATATATATATATATATATATATATATATATATATATATATATATAAACTATCTTGCTGGTTTTGTATTATAGAATCAGCCTATATTTTATTAATTTGATTGGAAATTAGTGGTTGAGATTAAAAGGTGTAGACCCCACCACCTTTTAAAGTCATTTAAGCTCAACCAGGCAATTACAATCCAACGTGTATAACATAGGTTGGTTTCATAATACAAAATCAGCCGGTTGGTTCTAGAGCACTCCTCTCTCTCTCTCTCTCTCTCTCGCTCCCCCTCTCTCTATATATATTTCTGGAACCGCAACTTTATTGAAGAAATAGGCGCAAAATGCCGAAGCCTATACAAGTAAGCGCGCTCAACGCGACAAGAGCGAAAGAAAACAAACTACGTGGGATACGCACGAAAAGGAACCGGATCTCGGCGTTGACTGGCAGGAGAAGCACGAGACGCCCAGAAAATGGCCTAAGCAAGGACCTCCCAAAAGGTGTTGGGGCCGTGAGAGCAGCGCCTTCTAGCTTTGAGAATTTGTCTGATAACCTCTCTGTACAATTGTGGAGGGAGTAGTTGACGGCCTTCATATCTGAATTTGTTCCTGTTCTTCCATAAGATCCAAATACCAGCGGCTATGACGATCTGATGTCTGTAGGAGCCGCTCCAGCTGGCCAGAAGATCGTGGAAGCCCCTGTCGGGGGGATAAGACTAAGTCTATTGTGTATATTGAACCAAATCCGAGTTGCCAACTCACCAGAAAGAAGGACGTGCTCTACCGTTTGTGCAGTGTGCTCCACGCAATAGTGGCATCTGGACGCGAGGCTAAATCCGAAAGATCTGGGAGGCCGTTGGCCGCCGGCTGGCCAAGCCAATCTCTGACCCTCTCCCAGTTCCATCCGTTACTTTCCTCCCCCTCTCTCTCTCTGTATATATATATATATTTTATATATATATATATATATATATCATTTATATATATATATATATATATATATATATATATATATATATATATATATATATATATATATATATATATAGGAACCGGATCAATGGCCCCGCCCGCGGAGCCCCGTCGAAGCCCCGTCCCCCCTGCACCATCGGATCGCGTGGGGCCCGTGTGGGGCCCGCTCGAGCCCGCGCGATCCAACGGCTGAGGATCGCGGGGGCTTCGGCGGGGCTCCGCGGACGGGGCTCTCGATCCGCTCCCATATATATATATATATATATATATATATATATATATATATATATATATATATATATAATAGTCATTTAAAAATATATATATATAATAGTCATTTAAGCTCGCGCGACCGCTTGATCCAACAGTCGAGGACGACTGGACTCCTGATCCGTGTATGTGTGTGTGTGTCTATATATATATATATATATATATATATATATATATATATATATATATATATAGGAAAATTCTACAATACATCCACCCATTTTGGATGTATCGATACATCCGAAATCTGGACCGTTGGATGTTAATCCAACGGTTCAGATTAAATTCAGATGAAATAATGCATGAGACATCATTTAATGCTGTTTTTGACTTTTGACCTCTTGTTAACTTGCTATAGCAGGTCATTCTTCAATGCAATTTTTTAATGAACACCCTAAATTAACTCATATTTACTTTCTCTTTCGTCCAGGTAATTTAATATTTTGTGCAACTACGTATATAAAACAATAATTGTGTGTCGGCCGGAAAGGAAGGACACAGTGTGTCCAGGTCTGTTTTTGACTTTTGACCTCTCGTTCTCTCAAATCTCTTCTTTGTGTAAATTAAATCCAAGGAGGATACAATCCCTAAGGACACAGTGTGTCCAGGTCTGTAGGCGATGTAGATGACACCACTGCTGCTGGCGATCTAGATGAGGACACCGACGATGAATGGTATATTTAGGACAGAGAATGGTACATTTAGGACAGAGAATGGTACATTTAGGAAGGAGAATGGTACATTTAGGACGGAGAATGGTACATTTAGGAAGCTGATAAAAGCTCGTTCTCTCAAATCTCTTCTTTATGAAAATTAAATCCAAGGAGAACACAATCCCTAAGGACAGTGTGTCCAGGTCTGTAAGCGATGTAGACGACACCACCGCCGCTGGCGATATAGATGAGGACACCGACGATGAATGGTACATTTAGGACGGAGAATGGTACATTTAGGACGGAGAATGGTACATTTAGGAAGCCGACAAAAGCTCGTTCTCTAAAATCTCTTCTTTATGTAAATTAAATCCAAGGAGGACACAATCCCTAATTTTAGTTATTGCTTAGCAGTCTGTTTAGTTGTTGTAAAATTGTGGTGTTGCTTCTGTGACACTTTCATCTTTAATCTCATATTTTCTATGAATATGTGTTCTGTTTGATTTTGATTTAGTAATCTTTCCGTAATTAGTTTTTTTATTTCATCTAACAATTTAATATTTTTGTTATAAAGCTACAGGCCATGGTGGTGGTGGTGGAAGGAGAAACGGAGATGAAGAAGGAAAGAAGAAGAAGTTCCGGTTCGCGACGGCTTCGTCGAGTTCCTCAATCAAGTGGAATTAAACCTCTTATTGAGTTCCTTAATTGAAGTTGATCATGATAACCTTTTGTATTTTTTAAACGGCTAGTAGAATCTTCCTCGAGCCCTCCTCAATCAAACGGCTAGTAGATTGTTTGCTAGTCTCGAAATTTATTTGTCTTTTTATCTTACTCACTTTTTGTACTTCTCTCTTGCTATATATACAATAGTTTTCTTGTTTCATAGTACTATTATTCATTCTGAAATACATAGAATAGTTTTCTGAAATACAATAGTTTTCTTGTTCTCAAGATGTCTACTCGTGTGGTGGAAAATGTAGAAGACGTAGAAGATTGGTTGCCAGCTCCAAATAAAACCTTCATTCCGCGTATGTTGTGCAGATTGAAGAACATCTATCGACGATTTTAGCTGAAGTTGTAAAAATTAATTCTAAGCTTTGTTCATTAGAAATTGAACAAATGAATTTATCTCGGCGTTTTGAGAAGATTGAAGAATCTCCAGCTTTGAAGAAGGTATCTTCATCTGGAGCATTTAATAATGTGAAGGTGGTTTCCGTTGAATCTTCTTTCGATGAGGAGGACGTGGAGCTACAGTCTCGTAGTAAAGCATTGGACCGAATTCTCGTATTGTCCCCTACAGAAGAAACTGACTTTAGCAGTTCTTCTAAAAGAATGCGTGCAAATTTAGATCCGGTCACACCATCGAAAAGTTTAACAAGGGGTTCAACCTCGAAGCCTAGCAATTGTACTAGTGGTTCTTCGAGTTATTACGACTATATTTTTGCCGATGATAGACCTGACGAGTAAGTAATATGAGTTTTGATTTAATTCCAACAATTTTTTTTTCTCCTAATTTATTCGTTTCTTTTCTTAGAGAAATAATATCATCTTGCAACAAAATCTATGTGTCTCGGTTTGAGATGAAGACCTTAGTTCCTTTAACAAAAATTAAAAATGGGGTATGTATAGATAGTATATTTTTTCTTAGATGCCATCTATGTTTACTTCGATTCCATCGCTGACATTTTTAACGATTTATTCAGATTGTAGGCATTGTCTCTGCTCTTCTCACCGCGGAAGAACGGAAAAGAACATCCAATAAAGCTAATGTATGGTTTTTACCAATAAGGATATCGGTGAGTGAGCATTTTATTCTTCAATGCATATGCATTAACAATTTTCTCGTTTGTTTGTCCTTCGTAATGTATTAGTTGATGTGTATGTAGAAAGAAATGTTACCTCCATCCGACAAAAAGCTTCATGAAATATGGAAGAAGTTCAAATATTTTCGGGATTACATGGGATCTTTAAGCACTTGTAACGAGGTATTAATGTATTTCTTTTTAAATATTAATCCTAATTTTCTGAAAATTTACTAATTTGTTTTATCTAATTAATCCTGATTCAGATATACATACCCATTCATTTGGACGGACACTATACTCTTGCAAGAGTTCTGGTTAAAACAAGGACTGTTGAAATTTGGGACTTACTTGCATCTAAAGAAGATCCGATTCAAAACAAAATAGTCATAAAAGAAATAGTAAGCTCATATTCATCAATTTTTATGAATTGGGTATAAGATACGCGGCATACTAATACATATTGTATTCTGGTAATTGTAGCGTTCAAATTTGGATCTCTTTCTCGAAGAAGGGATTTTGAAGTTGAGAGATGCTAGGTTCAGCTTTTCTACTTTTGCAATAAAACGTTATTCTTATGTTCCCCGCCAAGGCAATTATGTTGATTGTAGGATTTTTGTAATTGCATTCATGAAAGACCGATGTAGTCTAGACTACCGTTCTATCAATGTAAGTCTGAAAATATGTCGTAAAAAACTTACAGTTTTTAGAGCAATATTTTTGATGTTATGTTTGTTATATGCAGTTTGATGCGGGAATGGAAAGACGCAAAGCTGCTGAATGGATTACAACGTCAGGGCATAATGAAGAGCTAAAAGAAGTCCAATCTGAAATGATTGAATATGGAAGACGATGATTTTTTTTCTTCTTCTTTTATATCTAATGTATGGAAACCCCTAATGTATTATGTTCATTTGTTTTGTTGAGTTGTAATGACATTTTTGCCAAACGGCTTCGATTCTTTTTTATTAAGCAGAATTATTTTTGCCCTTCAAATTAATATAATTAAGCAGAAAGGAGTCATTTATCCTTCCATCGAATGACATTTTTGCCCTTCTAATTAATTCAAAACACCCCCGAACCCTTTTATTACAAAAAAAAAAAGAAAACCGTTTTGATTCTTCCTCTTATTCCATACTCCACTCTGTACTCAAACCTAGGTCATTCTCCTCCAAAATTTTCAAACCTTTCTCCCCATTCGCAATCTTCACACCATGTCGGCATCAGCGGCAGAATCATCACCGGCAGCATCACTAATTAGAGAAGATACATCAATTACAGAAAATCCAAAAGGGAAAGACGGAGAACAACCGAAACCCTATTCTAAGAAAGTTTCACAGAAGAAAAAGGAAAAGTTGTTAAACAAAAAGAAGTGCAAGAATAAGTGCAAACAGAAGGTATAACTTTGAGTTTATGTTCGCAAATTCTGTATATATTACACGAAGAATGACATTTTCCGTCGTAAAACGCATTTTAATGTCATTCTCCGTGTCATTTGAAATGGAGAATGACATTCTCCATGTTAGTTTACACAGAGAATGTCATTCCCAGTGTTAAAACCCATAAGAATGGCTATTCTTCGACCTAATTTTTTGTAGAAAAAAAATCTGTCAGGAATAAGGATTCGATTCAAGACTTTTCCGTTCTACCTTCAAGCCAATGCTAAATCTTATGGAGGAGGTCAATCAAGATGTTGGCCTTTTACCTGAGCCAGTTATTAATTCCTTGAAGAATACCGGTTTCTGGAATTTTGTCGAGATTTTCTACCAAAACAGAGTCCACATCTCCGAATTGGCCAAGGTAACGGAAGGGTTTGAGAATTTAATTACAAGTTACACAGAAGAAGAAGATGGCGTCGGGTGCTTTGAATTGAGCACCACTGTTAAAATTGCGCCAAGCGTCGTCGATATGGCAGTCATCTTTGGTCTACCGCTGAATGAAGAAAGCGATAATGATATTTTTTACAGAAGATTGATAAAGAAAAAATAACAGCAGCCCACACCACCAGCATCATTGAGCCTGTGTAGAGATCACTTCACAAGATTGCTGGCTAATTCTAAGGGCAAACACGCAGAAGTCACGAATAAGAAAGTGAGAGACAAGTTCTTTGAATTGTTACGACGGCTTCGTGGCGGAGATAACACTGTTAATCCAGATGATTTGGCCAAGCTAATAATCTTCCACTTGTGCCAAACATTATTCTTCATAAAGTCTGGCGGTTCAAATTTGCCGTACACATTCTTGGCCTTGGTAGACAGTGTGGACGTCATCAACATTATATGCTAGCCAAGGTTAATCCTGGCTTATGTAATGGATAGCATAAAGAGGAGTAGAAGCAAAACTGAACGGGAGAATTACTCAACGGCTTTCCACAAATTAGAAGGTTGCACAATATACTTCCTCTATTGGTTTGCAGAATATAGTAAATTTGTGGAAAGGAAGTTCGCCCCAATTCCTGATTACCCAAGATTTTTCACATGAAATGGGTACAAAATCTCAAACTTCTTCAAGGCCGAATATCACAACAAAATAAGATCAAAGATGATATTAGAAGATCTGGTTATACCTGTTGGGGAATAAGAAGGGCACAAAGAAGATGAGCCACCTATAGAAGAAGTTGAAAAAGAGGAAGAGAAAGAACACCAAGAAACAGGTGGGGATAATTTTGATGAACAACGAATACCACAGCATCATGAAATGGGCACTGTGATGGACGACTCAGCAAAGGAATTGGAGAATTTGAGAAGACATCATTCTGATATTCTTGCGCAGAATGAAGAACTCAAAGAAAAGTTAAAAGAGATGGAGGCACAAGTAGCACAGTTACGTGCAGCCAACCTTGAGAATGCCATACTCAAAGAAAAGCTGAAAGAGCTCGAGGCAGAAGAAGCGCAACAACGTGCAGTCAACGTTGTGATAGAGGGCTCTGTGCATGAGCTGGAGGATTTGAGAAGACATCATTCTGATATTCTTGCGCAGAATAAAGAACTCAAAGAAAAGTTAAAAGAGATGGAGGCACAAGGAGCGCAGTTACGTGCAGCCAACCTTGAGAATGCCATACTCAAAGAAAAGCTGAAAGAGCTCGAGGCAGAAGAAGCGCAACAACGTGCAGTCAACGTTGTGATGGAGGGCTCTGTGCATGAACTGGAGGATTTGAGAAAGCAGAATTCTGTTCTTATTGCAGAGCTACATGCACAAGGTAAAATCTTTTCTATTTCAAATTTTTGATTTGTAATCTTCCAGGAGAATGACTATTCTCCGTGGATTATAACACGGAGAATAGCATTCTCCGTGTTATTTGAAACGGATAATTGCTATTCTCTATCATTTCGATACTGGAAAGGTTATTCTCCGTGTAATTCCAAACGGAGAATGCTATTCTCCGTATTATATTACACGGAGAATATCATTCTCCGTGTTAGATTCACATGATACATTTTATTGTTGTTTGTTTTATTTTAGTGCGAACAACCGAGCAACTCAGAGAAACAAATAAAAGGCTCGTTGAGGAGAAAAGGGAGCTTCAAAATAAAGTTGAATCGTTCAGTATTGAAGTCACTGAAAAGGATATGAAAATCGTTAATCTCGAAGCCATGATTGTAGCATTACATCATCAGGAGATTGAAGTAGCTGCTGAACTTGCTGCTCCAAAAGATGCCAAAAGAAGAGGAGGATCGGAGGGAAAGAGGTTCAGAAAACCATCATCGCCATTAGCCGTTGAAGATGTTACTCCCTTGGAAAAGAATACAGTTGGAGAGGCTAATAAAAAGCAGAAGATTAACGCCGCTCCGAAATCCAGAGGAGATGCCAAAATGGCTGAATTAAAGAAGAACCGTGTCATACTAAGGGAATGCGATGAACTCTTACTTTGGAAAGATGCGGATGAAGAGCTGAAGAAGCAATACATCGACATCGTAATTCCCACAAAGAAGTGTCCAGAGTATGTATTCTGAACCCTTTTTTTATTTTGTTTTTTCTAGACTTTTTTCACAATTATGTAATGAGAATCTATCTTTATTAATTTAATCTAAACTAAATTTATGTGCAGTGATATTGTATACTTATTTTTGCCGAAAGAGGGTAAAAATAGAGTTTCAGTCTAGCTGTCGGCAATAGACCTGCAAGACATACTCAACTATGAAGACATGGAGGCTGGCATACTGAACCTAATAATAAGGAAGCTGAGAGAAATTCAATGCATTAAAAGAAGGTGTGCCCCGTCTAGTTCAAAGGACGTGCCATTGATTCAGAAGCAAAAGTCGGCGCCCCAATCACATAAGTGGTCTGCATTCATGATGCCCCACACATTGGTAAGAATCCAAACAAAAAAATCCATATTCATGTGTACACCGATGAAAAATGACAAAAAAAATTACTCATGATATTGTGTTTTATTTTTGGGAAACAGAACATCGTTGAACGTGCCAATGAACCAGACGCAAAATTCGGCGCCCTTGAAGACTTCCAAACAGATGTAGTAAACTTCGTCATGGGTTTGGAGGACGACATAGAGTTGCTATTCATCCCACTCTTTAATTTACCCATCAAACACTATACTCTGCTCACATTCAACTTTATCTGCTACGACTGGACACACTACAACTCCTTGAGGCAAACCACGTACGAAAAGTGTAAGGTGGATACAGAATTAATGAAGAAGACCTTAGAGCCTATCATCAGAAGAAAAGTTGATATGATGAGGGAGAGATGCCCGACGAAGATGGAGTATGAGAGCAAAGTGCTGAATTATTCTCCAAATTGCCTACAACAACGGGCACCCAACTACCTCTTATAAATGGCGTATTATATGAATATGTTGTGCAACACCCAGTTTTCTAAAATGAGGATAATTTTGAAATTTTGTATTTTAATTTATTTAATTATGGTATTTAAGATTTTCCATGATTTTTATTGATTTTTCATCATTTTAAAAACTATTTTGAATCATGACTTATGTTTTGGTGTTTCTCTAGTGTAGCCCTAGAGACTACTTGACCAGAAAACTAACCATGACCTTGGGAGCCTAACCATGTGAGTAGAGTTTCCATTTAGTACATTTTAGCCTAGAGGGTACTTTGGTAATTTTGGGATTTTTTTAATTTAATAGGATTTGTTAGAACTTATTGAATGTATGTGAATAATTTCTTGGTAAGTGATGTGATTAGCCTAACCTAGAAGGACCTACCCTAATAGATTGGACTAACCTAGATTAGCCTTGGTTAAGTTGATGGTCATGTTAGCATTGACTAAGGTTGGTTAGCCATGATTTATGACTTGACTAGTCATGACTAGGATTAGTCATAGTCTTGAGTTAGTATAGCTAAAACCTAGAATCCATATGGACCATAGATCCTTAGTGGGAGATTGAGAGCCATATATTGGGCACTAAACCCTAGGATGACCAGCCATGTAGTAGTTTCCCCCTATATAAACCTTCATGTTGAACTCTTGCCTCTTTTTTATCATTCTTGCAAGTCTTGAAGAAAGAGAGGTATAGACTCCTTCCCCAATCCATAGTTCATCCATTTTGATCCTTTTTTAGCTCTAATATTTTGCAATAGCATCTAACCAATCCCTACTTGCTGTTCTTGTGGAGCAAACCCAGCCTAGGAGCAATTTGGGAGCCTACATTGCTAGAGAACCTCTCAGCTTTGGATATTCTGGAGGCTGAAAAAACTCACTCAGGTTTAACCCTAAAACCCTATTGAAACTCTAGATTTTATTGCATATTCATGTAACCCTAGGTGTCCACCTCGACCTGACCAAGTTTGGTGCCTTATTGTGTCGGATACGTGTCCGTATCGGACACGTATCAGTCGTGACTGCAAGTGTTGGTGTGATGATGGAATGAATTCATTCTTTGTTATTTTCAAATTCTATTTGAATAGAAATCTTGGTTTTGATATTGCTTAATGATTTCTTAGTCTCTGAGATGATTTTTGTGTCCTTTTGTGTCGCATTTTGGTGTTGGACACGGCCTGTGCACAGCCCATATTTTTCCCCTGCTACTCGAACCTCACTGTGGCCACGACAAGGGGTCTTTTGATCTGAAAATTTGTGTGGATTGAGGGGCATTGACTGACTCCCTGCTCCCAAAGTTTGGGAGTGTCTCGTGGTCTGTGCGCGAAGAAATCGGGGCCGTACTGGCCGCGCGCTGTCGCGCACAGGCGATTGAACGCTTGCACAGACACGTACGAACACGTGTCCGTATCCTCTATAGACACGTCGTGGACACGTATCAGGCTATCCCACGTGTAGCCCTACCATAGGCGACCACGTGGGTGTGTGCACGTGACACGAAGTGTCGTGTGTCGTGTCCTATACTCGAGTGCATACGTGCACGACACTGTGTGACACTGGGTGCACCCCACGTGTTTGCAACGTGTTGGACACGTCTGTGTCGTAGTTTTTGGACACGAAACGACTCACATGACACGTGTACATATGCTATACTAGTTATCAACCTATTGTTTGTAATCTTAATGATTAATTAGGTCAATTAATTGAAATCCCAATTTTTCCTGATACTTCACTGATACACATGTGCTGTTCTTCATTCCTAAGTTTTGATTCCTATTCTAAACTGATTTCTTAATGTTTAATGGCCATTTTAATTCATGAACATGTGTAATTACATCCCTATAATATTGTCCACTGATTTGTGTTAATTTTTAAGGTTCGAATTGGATTTTTGATATTGGAATGGGTTTTCGAAAATGTGTGGACTGCAGTTTGAGTTCAACTCTTAATTCCCTATTTTAAACCAGTTTGATGATTAAATAGAAACCTTAAATGCTGTTTAATGTCTGAGATTGGTTCAATTACATATGTATTAGAATGTACAATGTTGAATTATGGTTTTGTGTTTAAATGATCGATTTCAAGTGGGTTGGGACTGAACTGAATGGTCAGTTCTGGAGAAACAGTCCCTTCTCCAAAAATCTGAGTCCAATGATTTAAATTTGTGATGTTAACCCATATACCCTATGCTAGTCATTACTAGGTTGAATTCATGTTAGGTTTTGGGTTTCAATTTGGATTATGAATGTGTTGACTGATGCATGCATTCAGTTTTAAATCCGATTTTGATTTTCCCTTTCAAACAAGTTGTGATGTTTAGATTCCAGGTTAAGCTTAAGTTACATGGTATTATTTCACTATTTTGTTCACTAGGGATTAAGTACTAAGCTGAGTTAGGTTAACTGAAATTTCTGTTCAACACATTCATTGCCTTCAATTCCTGAGAACACAGCCACACCATGCACTGTCACAGGTATAAATTGATATTCACATTCCTACCACTCACTCACCCTTGACACTTAATACAGGTGCACATACACACACATTCCAGTTATTATTGCACATAAATACCTGTCACACTACACCCTATGCCTTGATACCTGAGAGCACATGTAGCTTAGATGCACACACATGCTAATCCTAACCCTTAATTGAAATGTTAGAAATTCAGAAATTGGCTACACATGACCTGTATGCATAGATGAGGATAGACAATTTTCAGATTTCATATATGTGAATACTGCCATGTTAACCCCCTTCTCTAAATGCTTGCTATACATGTATATAGATAGGTAGAGCTATAAATATGCATGTTCTATGGTGTATTTGGCTAACCTAACCAATTTTATTTCTAATACATATGTAGAAGAGTGTAAATACCTTGTTAGCCATACATGATAGGGACTAATTGGATATGTAAATATATATATATACCATGTTTGATATGATAATTAAATTGTATATTAATTGGCCTATATAGGAATGAATGATTTATGCCTAATATAGATGTTTACTGATTAGCCATGCATGTTAAGTACAATTAGAGGCTGTAATGTAAATAGATGTAACCTTATTAACTTGTGCCATGCTCTAGAGTAATCTATAACTAGTGTTTGATTTCCCTTTGTTGTGCACCTCCATGTTCACACACCCATAGCTAATCATGCAATCCTTTCTCCCTCATTATATAATGTTGGCTATAGCTCAATGTGAATGTACCTTTGATGTGTGGCTTGATGTGTTTGGCTTGTATAGTTTTGGATTGGTATGTGAGTGCTAGCCTAGGCTTGGTTAGGCCTAGTGAGACTTATTAGACTTGTTTGGGTTGAGTTTAACCTTGTTGACCTAGTTTGACTTAATTAGACTAGGATTGACCTAGTTTGACTGTTAGGGTTGACTAGAGTTGACCAAAGGTTGACTTTAGCCTGGATTGTCCCCAAACTTTATGTAGATGCATTGTAGTAGTCTATTTCCTTATTTTAGACATATTGTGACTTGTGCTGTTCTATAGGAGACAGACACCACTCCTCGGACAGTAGATATTCTTCAGATACTCAGGACACAGGCGAGTATATTCTCTGACCGTTTCATACTTGTCTGGATTTATATTCTTGCTCTAGATTACTGTACTTGATGCTGACACGATCATTATCACGGATTGGTACTATACGGATCTTCTTCTGAGATGTTATCTCCTTGTATTCACTAAATACATATTGTGATGTGCGTTTCACTTACATATTGTATTTATTGAATACCCTTATCATTGTACACTTATTGTGTATATTGTACTCTCATTATCACATTGAGCCATTGTACAAGCCATTGTACAAGCCATTGTACAAGCCACTGTATAAGCCATTGTATAAGGTAACGTAACTGAATTGGATCCTTGTGTATTGATTGGGGAGGGAGAGTAGAAGTGGTTATGTGATCAATCCTATTGTATAAGAAATTGTATATGTCCATTGTACACTCACGTACAAAGGAGTCCCATTTTATTGTACAATCTAACCCGTTTACATAACCATATTGTACTCTAAATCACAGTAGGCTTACAGTTCTTACTTATCATATTTAGATATTTCCTGTTATCAAATCTCTACTGTTTTACATATACTTCTTTCTTTCAGCGTTTCATGTACCTTACTCTATTGTATGCTTTATATTTTCTAACATGATATGAACTGCGTGAGATGTTTTTTGCTCGCTCCCGTCCTGACTGGACCTGTTGAAAATTTTACAGAGGATGATGAGGAACCCTGCACCCCCTTACTTGGAGCTTGCCTAGTTGACACTCGCGACCTGGACCCCAGGGAAGGTTCAGGCAGCTACTGAGGACGATACCTTGCTTAGTATAGATAGTTTAGACTGTTTTCCTTTTCATGTTTAGTTGTTGTTCTTGATTCAGAGTTTATATATTTTTAGAGATGATAAGACTTGTATTTCTTTTCTGTTGTACCTCAGTTGAGAATTTCTTATCTATTTCATCGTGCTACATTCTACCTTAGATTGTGATTGAGTTGTACCTCTGTGTTGGCCTCCTTATGGAGAGTATTCATATTATGCTAGTTATAGTTCATGACCTAGAATAACGTTCTACCGCCGACACTGCGACATAGGCTGGGCGTTGTTACGTTCTCGTACCCTTACAGTAGGTGCGGGTCGTGACACGTTTTTAGTGGTGGCCCATGCAGGTCGAGTTTATGTAGTGGTATTCGAACTAGAGTATCACTACAGCCTGCAGTAGGATTAGGATATTTTGGAGGTACTCAATCACATTAGGAAAAACTCTTAATCAGATTCCTTTTTGTCAAAAATTGTTGCTTATTGACTTCCCCTTGAATATAAACTGTCCTCCTTTGAATTTTTTCTTCATTCTCAGAAATTGCTTCATTCTCAGAAATTGCTTCTGTTCATGTGCCTCAAGGAATTCATCTTGCTCTTGCTCTGACGATGCACGATAAAGTAATTTGCCTCAAGGAGTCATCCAAAGGTTCCTATGCTCTGACGAAACACGATGAAGTGATTTGCCTCAAGGAATTCCTTTGCCTCAAGGAGTTCCATTCCTCTGACGATGCACGATGAAGTGAATTCAGTTCATCGTGCATCGTCAGAGGAATGGAACGCCTTGAGGAAAAGGAATTCCTTGAGCCAAATCACTTCATCGTGCATCGTCAGAGCATAGAAACTGTTGGATGACTCCTTCAGGTAAATTACTTTATCGTACATCGTCAGAGCAAGAGCAAGATAAATTTCGTGCATCGTCAGAGCAAATCACTTCATCGTCAACGTGCCAAGGAGGAGCTTGAGACGAAGGAACTCCTTGAGGCAAAAAAACTCCTTGAGGCAAAGGAACATCGTGCATAGTCTGAGCGAATCAACGTGCGGGCGCTTCGACAGAGTGTGGGTTGGCAATCAACCCAAAGCTTCAGTCTTCTGAAGGACTTTACCACCAAAGCTTCTTCGAACGAGGAGATCGACAACCAAGAGGAAAGCGTCTTGCCAAGACGGGGGATCGGTAGAGTCCATCTCCACAAGAAAAACTAAGTGAGACGAGAACAAACTCTCCCTATACTGTCACGCCCCGCTCCCGTAGGAGCGATCGTCCTCGCTAAGGCGTGATGCCGCACGAGCCTAGATTGCGCTCGTGCAAGGCGGGTTCCATAACGGCCGATTTCAGCGGCTGCGACGAGGTCGTCGCACAGAAGTCCCGTGCAGAGACATTGATTTATAGCAGCGGAATAAGAACCAAACACAAGTTATTCAAAAGAAACTCTTTATTGATATTGAAACAACGGTTACATTTGGGGCGCAAGGCCAATGTTACAAGTCTCTCAAGCTCACTCAAGCTCACTTTTCTCTCATTACAAGTTCACTCTGCTCTCTCTCTCTCATCTCTCAATATTTATCGATCCAGCGGAAGCTTCGGAAGGCGAGGTCCATACATTATGTCCCGTATAAGTCTTTACTCCATGCGGCCGCACGCTTCGAATCGCCAAGGAACTCCGTGCCTCGACGCATCCAAGCGAACTCCGCGCCACGAGCTTCTACCTGTGCCTGCACATGAAACACTGTGTGGGTGTCAGTACCACTGTACTGGTGGAGTGAGCTTCTCGCCCACCCATACAAAACCTACACGTTCATTTACTTTGTGCAGCTTAATCCCTTTTCGATTGTCTTTCTATTCTTGCCTTAGGTTCAGTTTTAGGACCGGCGCCTTGGCGCAACTTGTGTGTCAAAACCATCCCGTGCTTGCAATGTCAACGTTACTCATACTTTGCCTCTAGACCACTTCTCGTGCCACAACGTTAACCTATCAGGTCGTGCTTGCCTTTCGGCCAGAATCAGAGACGCAACTACGCGGTAGTACCCAATTTCCTTACGACCGTGCTATAACTCCTTCGTGCCGTGCCTCGCAACTCAGTGCGACTTAACCATATCGCCGCCTCGCGGCCCCTTTGTTACTTTGATCGCCAACTGACCCAATCAAGACTTGTGGGTTTAGTGTCACACGACTGACTTTGCCTTGCGACGGTTTCCCGACTTACACTTAAACAACTCAACCAACTTATGCAACTATATGCCGACAACTTAAGACTCAATGCCACATCTTGTGCCGAAGCACGTCGCCTATGTTGTAGCCATTCTTTAAGTCCAATACTTGTATTCTAGCTTGTATACACCTTCGACAACTCAACTCAATCCAAGGGCATACCCGCGGATCTGCCGCTATGCCGACTCATCTATATGATTTGGTCACTGACTCCCAGAGCCATGGTGGACTCCTTTTTGCTGAGTATAGGATGGACCTTCTTTGGGTAGCTAGCCCTATTCCGCGTCCACCGAATACTTTGCCCCAGGCTCAGCTATTTGGCTCCCAGAGCCTTTATGTTTCCTTAGGCCGCAATCGGTCCCGTGGCGCCACAGGTTGCCGATTCGGGGAAACTCTACCTTGTCGACAAGTTGTCCATGACCATGCAAGACCGACTCAAACTGACGTCTCACATAGTCATTCACTTCTGGTGTTACCATCTCTTTTAGTGCCATTCCTCTCTTTTAGTGCCATTTCTCACATCTGAGATCTTGCCTCGACGACCCGTAGTCGCGAGCATTGTTCTTTCTTGCCTCAACGACCCAGTCGTGAGCATTTCTTTCTTTCTTCCCTTCTTTTAACTCAAGACAACAACTTATTTAGACACTTTCCAAAACTCAACTAATCAATCGTGGCCCGTGCCTTTAAAAACTCTAGGATCGTGCAAATGTGCCTCAACTCGACTTCCGCTCTACGCGGCGCTATCGCCCAAGTCATACTTTATATGATGGGCCGTGGGATCGTGGGACTATTTAAGTTGACAACCGCAGAATGAGCGGGACAGTACTTGGAACGACTTAGGTCGACCGGCATAACTTTGCCTAACTTACTCAAGCCTACACTTATCGAGCAAAGGCTGCGTCGAGCCTTGCCTCGATGGAACTTGTCGTGCACCGTTCCACATTGAACAACCAAGTCATTTGGGTACCTAGACTTGCGCCAGCAGTCGTGCGACACAATTTAACTCTTGGGCAAGCCAAGGCTATACCAAGCCCTGGACGATGGGACCGTGCATGCTTTACGAAGCATTTATGCGGGCGACGCTTATGACTTAGGCTATTTCTTAGTTTTGTGTCGAAGACCAACTTTCCTTCTCCCAAGCCACGGGACGAAGGACCGAGTGTCATTTTCAAAGCACGCCGTGCACCAACTCTAAGCCAACCGTGGGACGTTTTCCATGTTCTAACTCAGTTTGACCCATCGGGATTATTCCCTTAGCTATGTGGATTCATCTCTTTTATTATTAAGCCTACTTGTGCAAGTTGAAAACACGATTTATTATGTGAAGGCAAAGATGAGGCAAGTTCACCGAAACTACCCCACCTGAGCGAGCGGTCGCCTTGACCGAGATGTCTTCGAGTCGCCGTTGTAAGGCTAAGTCCGAACGCCGTCGGCGTTTCGATTCCTCCGATTAACTGAACGGGACGGGGCACTACAACATACACCACTCAGAACAAGTCTCGTCCTCGAGACTTACTGAGTACTTACTTATTGACTTATCACCTTACTCAACATTCAGGAACTCTCGCATACATTACGCCTATGCGTTTCCTCAATCCGAGCCACGCTCGCGCTACCCTCAATCTTTTCTTCGAATCTCTATTTCAAAATCCTCAACACTTTTCCATTCCTCAAGTCTCACTTGATTCAATGTATCACTTGGTTGGATCGTGCACATATTCCAGACGTCCCCAAAATACATGCATTTCAGCCAAGCCTTGTGATAGCGAATCCGACATCACCACTCGAGTCGGATCGTGCACGTATTCAAGCGTCCCTGATATACATGCATCTCAACCGAGCTCGCGAGTGGTGCCACCATAACTTCTATCGCTTTGCGCCGGGACGTCCGCCTATTCGCTAGGCTATGTCTTTTGGCTAAAGTCATTCGTCAGTATTGGAATCATAGTTCCCAAACAACAATATCAACACTGACCCCATCCTAAGGTCAAACCAAGTTGATAGTACGGGTTTTTCTACCCAAGCTCGTATCACTCCGATTTCTAAACATCGAGCATCGATTTCCTACGCACATTCCAACATTCGTCGTACGGGGTCCGAGTCATTCGGTAAAGCCATCCTACAACAACTCGCGTCCGACCAAATTCTCCGACGTATCAGTATCGCTCGTTCAACAAACCATTTCGCATAGTCTATCTCTTCGAACACGTTCGACATAATCTGCCTTTACAAATCCTTCCAAGTCAAGCACGTTACTACGTAATTCACCGCTAAACTATAATCCACATTTTACATTTTCGAAGTCGTCTATTCCAATTCACGAAACCGATCGCAAGGTCGTCTAGCTTAATAACGTGTTGCGCCCCGATCTCACGCGAGTCAGATTAACCGCGGTGGGCATGAATCACCATGCACGCTCCCGCGAGATAGTCATTCTCATCGGGACGTAACTCTTGTTTTGTGTCTAGACTAATTCATTCTCGATGCGCGGATTGGACCTACTCAATCCTCAAGTTCATTTCATTCATCGATCACAAGTCAAAACATCCTCGAATCTTCATTCGCATCAAACCGACAAGTCGAGACAATCAAAGTTGCCGCGTCCTGATTTTTCGAGTTCGATCATTCCCGCGACATGAATCACCATGTCAGCGCTCACGCGGAACGATCGCCCCAAATCCGATGCAACGCATGTGCGAGGCTAGAGTTGCGCTCGCGCAAGACAAGATCGTCGACGTTGTGGCCATCCGCATAATCATCAAGACACGATCACTTTCATCCAACATTCATCTCAATCAAAATCCAAAACATAGCATCCAATCGAACAATAACACTTGCACGATCGTCTTTCGCTGAGTTAGAGTACCCCCGAGTTATCGCATAGCGATCTTTGATACGCCTCAATACCATCGACGATATGCGTAACCTGACGATCTTCCTTTGCAACCAAATTCTGAGTCGTGCGAATGGTGCTATCGTCTGACTGGATAATTTTCTCGACATTCATAACACCAATTCCGATCATTTTCCCTCGAATCATTTACAATATCAATTTCCTCCAACCAATTTCACGTATTCTTCATCCGTCCATCTTAAGTCATCGACCAACTTATTTTCCTCAATTCGCATCGTTCAACATCCCTGAGCCTATCGCATACACCACTCAGGAATGAAGTCATTCAACCAATCCTCAACTTATTATTTGATTCAAAATCGACTTCTTCAATCCCGTTCGAACCATTCCTCAAAACCCAAGCACGCTCATCTATATCGCACCGACGACATCGTCGCTCGATAGCACCCCTATCGATACTCATCTTACTTTACTCAATCGAGTTCAACTCATTCTAGCTCGACGCTATTCAATTCCCGCACTCGACTTTTCTAAGGTCGACGCAACTTTGGTGTATATGCCCAGCCCGACATAGCCAACCGTGCTTACGCAAACCATCTTTTGTTTCTTATCCAAAAACTGTTCTCCTATGTTTTGCAAAATAGTTAGACTTATTGTATGGACATCCCGTGGAACAATTGAGAGAGAGCGCACCAACGATATCAACTTGCGGAAGCAACAGAGTTTGCGGAAACAACGAGTTAAAGAATTCAATCGGTTATCCAAGGACGTAAAGCCGTGCTCTAATACCATTATGTCACGCTCCGCTCCCGTAGGAGCGATCGTCCTCGCTAAGGCGTGATGCCGCACGAGCCTAGATTGCGCTCGTGCAAGGCGGGTTCCATAACGGCCGATTTCAGCGGCTGCGACGAGGTCGTCGCACAGAAGTCCCGTGCAGAGACATTGATTTATAGCAGCGGAATAAGAACCAAACACAAGTTATTCAAAAGAAACTCTTTATTGATATTGAAACAACGGTTACATTTGGGGCGCAAGGCCAATGTTACAAGTCTCTCAAGCTCACTCAAGCTCACTTTTCTCTCATTACAAGTTCACTCTGCTCTCTCTCTCTCTCATCTCTCAATATTTATCGATCCAGCGGAAGCTTCGGAAGGCGAGGTCCATACATTATGTCCCGTATAAGTCTTTACTCCATGCGGCCGCACGCTTCGAATCGCCAAGGAACTCCGTGCCTCGACGCATCCAAGCGAACTCCGCGCCACGAGCTTCTACCTATGCCTGCACATGAAACACTGTGTGGGTGTCAGTACCACTGTACTGGTGGAGTGAGCTTCTCGCCCACCCATACAAAACCTACACGTTCATTTACTTTGTGCAGCTTAATCCCTTTTCGATTGTCTTTCTATTCTTGCTTTAGGTTCAGTTTTAGGACCGGCGCCTTGGCGCAACTTGTGTGTCAAAACCATCCCGTGCTTGCAATGTCAACGTTACTCATACTTTGCCTCTAGACCACTTCTCGTGCCACAACGTTAACCTATCAGGTCGTGCTTGCCTTTCGGCCAGAATCAGAGACGCAACTACGCGGTAGTACCCAATTTCCTTACGACCGTGCTATAACTCCTTCGTGCCGTGCCTCGCAACTCAGTGCGACTCAACCATATCGCCGCCTCGCGGCCCCTTTGTTACTTTGATCGCCAACTGACCCAATCAAGACTTGTGGGTTTAGTGTCACACGACTGACTTTGCCTTGCGGCGGTTTCCCGACTTACACTTAAACAACTCAACCAACTTATGCAACTATATGCCGACAACTTAAGACTCAATGCCACATCTTGTGCCGAAGCACGTCGCCTATGTTGTAGCCATTCTTTAAGTCCAATACTTGTATTCTAGCTTGTATACACCTTCGACAACTCAACTCAATCCAAGGGCATACCCGCGGATCTGCCGCTACGCCGACTCATCTATATGATTTGGTCACTGACTCCCAGAGCCATGGTGGACTCCTTTTTGCTGAGTATAGGATGGACCTTCTTTGGGTAGCTAGCCCTATTCCGCGTCCACCGAATACTTTGCCCCAGGCTCAGCTATTTGGCTCCCAGAGCCTTTATGTTTCCTTAGGCCGCAATCGGTCCCGTGGCGCCACAGGTTGCCGATTCGGGAAAACTCTACCTTGTCGACAAGTTGTCCATGACCATGCAAGACCGACTCAAACTGACGTCTCACATAGTCATTCACTTCTGGTGTTACCATCTCTTTTAGTGCCATTCCTCTCTTTTAGTGCCATTTCTCACATCTGAGATCTTGCCTCGACGACCCGTAGTCGCGAGCATTGTTCTTTCTTGCCTCAACGACCCAGTCGTGAGCATTTCTTTCTTTCTTCCCTTCTTTTAACTCAAGACAACAACTTATTTAGACACTTTCCAAAACTCAACTAATCAATCGTGGCCCGTGCCTTTAAAAACTCTAGGATCGTGCAAATGTGCCTCAACTCGACTTCCGCTCTACGCGGCGCTATCGCCCAAGTCATACTTTATATGACGGGCCGTGGGATCGTGGGACTATTTAAGTTGACAACCGCAGAATGAGCGGGACAGTACTTGGAACGACTTAGGTCGACCGGCATAACTTTGCCTAACTTACTCAAGCCTACACTTATCGAGCAAAGGCTGCGTCGAGCCTTGCCTCGATGGAACTTGTCGTGCACTGTTCCACATTGAACAACCAAGTCATTTGGGTACCTAGACTTGCGCCAGCAGTCGTGCGACGCAATTTAACTCTTGGGCAAGCCAAGGCTATACCAAGCCCTGGACGATGGGACCGTGCATGCTTTATGAAGCATTTATGCGGGCGACGCTTATGACTTAGGCTATTTCTTAGTTTTGTGTCGAAGACCAACTTCCCTTCTCCCAAGCCACGGGACGAAGGACCGAGTGTCATTTTCAAAGCACGCCGTGCACCAACTTTAAGCCAACCGTGGGACGTTTTCCATGTTCTAACTCATTTTGACCCATCGGGATTATTCCCTTAGCTATGTGGATTCATCTCTTTTATTATTAAGCCTACTTGTGCAAGTTGAAAACACGATTTATTATGTGAAGGCAAAGATGAGGCAAGTTCACCGAAACTACCCCACCTGAGCGAGCGGTCGCCTTGACCGAGATGTCTTCGAGTCGCCGTTGTAAGGCTAAGTCCGAACGCCGTCGGCGTTTCGATTCCTCCGATTAACTGAACGGGACGGGGCACTACATATACTACTGCCATTTGTAGGCAAGGAACGACTCGGACTCATGCGCCAAGTGGCAGTCACTTCGAATTCAATTCAATTAATTTGCATCAATACCAATGCATCTGCCCCTTCTCAAGTAAAGCTAAGTAAGACTAGAACAAACTCTTCCAACTACTGCCATTTATTGGCAAGGAACAACTCGAACTCATGCGCCAAGTGGCAGTCATTTTAAATTCTATTCAATTAATTTGCATTAATACCAAAGCATCTGCCCCTTCTCAAGTAAAGCTAAGTAAGACTAGAATGAACTCTCCCAACTACTGCCATTTATATGCCATTAATACCAATGAATCTGTCCCTTCGAATTCTGCCAAGTGAACACCATTCTTCGTGTACTGATGCGCCCAATTGGAACGGAGAATGGCATTTATATGCCATTAATATGCCATTAATATGTCATTAATACCAATAAATCTGCCATTATGTGCCATTAATACCAATGAATTCTTCCATTTATATACCATTAATACCAATGAATCTGCCCCTTCGGATTATATTCTCCGTTTTATTTGGAACGGAGAATGGCATTCTCCGTTTACTTGAAACGAAGAATAACTTTTCCGTTTAAATTAAAACGTTTGAGGATTCTATTCACAATTTATTTTGGAACGGATAATAACATTCTCCGTCTGTCTTGAAATGGAGAATAATATTCCCAGTGGTAAAACACATTAAAATGTTCATTCTCCGTTTTTATTTAAACGGAGAATGACACTCTCCGTGTCTTTTGAAACGGAGAATGTTATTCTCCGTTTATTTTGAAAAGGAGAATGAAGATGAGCTTGATGAGAATATGACGAGGTTGGTATGGGCTAAGAAATGATAAAGTTGGTATGGGCTAAGAATTTGCTTTCAAGAGAATATGTAACACAACCAACCTCGCAATGACATTGTAAAACAATAACGTAATTATGTAATTGGGCAAGGAACTTCTGTGTTTTATAATGTCTGCTCTGCTCTGTCTTTTATAATAAAATTATTTTTGAGTTACATTTACATTGTGAAAACCAAGCTAAGTTTGACTTTTATTTACATATGAAAGTCTGAACTACTACACAAAATCCTACTAACAAGAAAAAAGTTGAATTTGAGCTGCGTACGGACATCGTCAGAGCAAATCACTTCATCGTGCATCGTCAGAGCAAAGGACCTGCAAAGGAATTTACTTCATCTTGCATTCTTCCGAGCAATGGAACGCCCTGAGGAAAAGGAATTCCTTAAGGCAAATCACTTCGTCGTGCATCGTTGGACGAATGGAACACATTGAACAAAGGAACTCCTTGCGACAAAGGAACACCGTGCATAGTTCGAGCGAATCAACGTGCGGGCACCTCGACAGAGCGTGGGTTGGCAATAAATCCAAACCCAGGAGCTCTTCCAGAAACCAACATCATGGCACACAGTCGATGAAGTGCACGAAAACAGATAGTCCAAGGCGGGGGATCGGTAGAGTCCATCTCCAGGATGAAGTGAATTCCTTTGCAAGGTGCTCTGCCTCTAGGAATTCCTTTGCAATGTCCTTTGCTCTCAAGAAATTTCTTTGCTTCTGTTCCTGTGCCTAAAGGAATTCATCTTGCTCTTGTTCTGACGATGCACGATGAAGTGATTTGCCTCAAGGAGTCATCCAACGGTTCTTTTGCTCTGACAATGATTCGGTAAAGTGATTTGCCTCAAGGAATTCCTTTGCCTCAAGGTGTTCCATTGCTCCGACGATGCACGATGAAGTGAATTCAGTTCATCGTGCATCGTCGGAGCAATGGAACTCCGTGAGGCAAAGGAATTCCTTGAGGCAAATCACTTCATCGTGCATCGTCAGAGCATAGGAACCATTGGATGACTCCTTGAGGCAAATCACTTCATCGTGCATCGTCCGAGCAAAGGAACTCACTGAGGCAAATGAGTTCCTGTGGCTCTTCTAGCATTACAAAAACTGGAATGCAATCAAGGAATCAAAGGAAATCCTTTAGTGGCAAGGAATTTCTTGAGAGCAAAGGACCTTGCAAAGGAATTCCTTGAGGCAAAGGACCTGCAAAGGAATTCACTTCGTCGTGCATCGTCGGAGCAATGGAACACCTTGAACAAAGGAACTCCTTGCGGCAAAGGAACACCGTGCATAGTCCGAGCGAATCGACGTGCGGGCGCTTCGACAGAGCATGGGTTGGCAATCAACCCAAACCCTGGGGTTCTTCCAGAAACCAACATCATGGCACACAGTCGATGAAGTGCACGAACACGGACAATCCACTAGGCACATCTCAGTCTTCTGAAGGACTTCACCACCAAAGCTTCTTCGAACGAGGAGATCGACAACCAAGAGGAAAGAGTCTTGCCAAGGCGGAAGATCGGTAGAGTCCATCTCCACAAGAAAAGCTAAGTGAGACGAGAACAAACTCTCCCTACACTACTGCCATTTATAGGCAAGGAACAACTCGGACTCATGCGCCAAGTGGCAGCCACTTCGAATTCAATTCAATTAATTTGCATCAATACCTATCATTTGTCGCTTCTCAAGTAAAGCTAAGTAAGACGAGAACAAACTCTCCCAACTACTGCCATTTATATGCCATTAATACCAATGAATCTGCCCCTTTGAATTCTGCCAACTCTGAGGGTTTCAATTTTACTCAAATATTAATCAAATATTCGAAAATTAATACCAATGAATCTGTCCCTTCTTAATTTTTCGAGTATAGAACGGCTCATTGCAAAAAAAAAGTTCAAAAATTTAATCAAATATTCGAAAATGGAAATATTGAGATTAGAAACTTCATATTCTTAAATATGTTGTCAAATTTTATTAATTAATCATGTTTCCACCGCATTTTTTGTGCTATTTAAACAGAGTATGGCATTACAAGAGTTAAAACGAAACAAAATGCTATTCTCCGTATTTTATTAAACGGAGAATAGCATTCTCCGTTTCCAATTACACGGAGAATAGCATTCCCAGTGTTAAAACGATTGAGGATTCTATTCGCCGTTTAATTTGGAACGAAAAATGGTATTCTCTGTCTAACTTGAAACGGAGAATAACATTTCCAGTGTTAAAAACACATTAGAATGTTCATTCTCCGTTTTAATTTAAATGAAGAATGATATTCTCCGTGTCATTTGAAACGGAGAATGCTATTCTCCGTTTTGAATTACACGGAGAATGCCGTTCCCAGTATTAAAACGATTGAGTATTAAAACGATTTAGAATGTGAGCATCTGCCCCTTCAAAATGACTTTTATACATATAAAAAAGATGAAGTGAAAAAGTTGTCTTGGAAGTTGAATAAATGTATTTTTATCTAATTGTCTTCTCAAACTTTTGCATTGGAAAATATATTTTTTATCTAATTGTCTTGTGTGAAAGACATCTTGCCACATAGAAAAGACATTATCTTAAGTAAACGACGTTTCATTTGATTCCATTTGCTCTTTGTCGCTATTTCGCTTTCGTACTTTACAATTACGAAAATCGTAACCCAATTTTTTACAAACTCTACAAGTTCTAGGCTTCGGGATAGTCTGACTTACTGTAGGCTGGCTTGATTTCCCTTGAGAAGGCCTTCCTTTTGTTGCTACCGGATTTGGCTCTTTTAAAGCTTCATGCACTCCATGAACTGCATCAGCTACCATTTGTTCTTATTCACCAATATCGGTCACCATTTCTTTCAACTCCATCAGAACAGACGACATCAACTCCGTTCCCCTCTCTTGAATTTTGCTTGATTTTTTATAATAGTATGTAAACTGATTAACTTGTTCATTAATACCACCATACCTTCTGCTCTCAATACTGTCTGGGTTGATGAATCTTCTTTCTGCGCCAGGTCCGGAGAGATAACTCTCTTTGCAATCCTTGAGCCAACGAGATTTTATCAAGTTCTTTGGAATATCTCCAATTTGTAATCTCTTCATTGCTGAAAAAATATGCCTACAAGGAATCCCCTTGGTCTCCATCCACAAGTATTCACAATTTATGATGTTGTCGGCCGGATCAAATATAACCTTCCGGTTGACACTGTTTGGTGACATATACTTTTGGATAGTGCAAACTTCTGCCTCTCTTATGATGTGATGATGAAAAACAGTATATGCATCAGAACGTGTGATTTCCTTCCTTACCTCTATAAACATCATTTTAGTGTAAATTGCGGCAAATTTATCTTCTATTACGGCCATGCTAGTTTGATTCACAACTGGTGTTGAGAGTTTATCAGTGACATGCTTACTCATCTGGCCGTAACGTAAGGCCGCCAAACCGTAGTCACAATTATGAAGGGCCTTCCATAGTGGCAGCTTCTCATTCAAAAATCTTTTCAGAAATACGTTCATAGATTCACATCTATTTGTTGCAATAGAACCGCCAAAATAATTTCCACGTAGGAATGTGTCCGCCCATCGCTGCCTCGTTCTGTACAATGCAGTGGTCCACTCATTGTTCTCTATATTATAATCTATTAGCATCTGCTGCAAATAGTTTTCAAATTCTTCGACTGAATAGTACCTGTTTAGAAAATATGGACAGTAACTAAAGTTGTAATATTGTAACAACAACATATTTCAAAGTAAAGTAGCAAGTGTGCAATGTACCTTTTAATCAGAAGACTCAATTTATTATGAAAACCCTCTCGGTGTACATGTTTGGCAGCATTGTTTAGGATATGCCATGAGCACGTTCGATGAACTACGCTGGGCATTAAATCCTCAATTGCTTTATTCATGGATCTGCAACCATCCGTGAGAACTGTCACTGGTAATTTGCCATTCATACACTCTTGGAATTTTTCTAGAACCCAAGAATACGTCTCTGCAGTCTCATTATGGATCATTGCAAACCCAAACACACAAGTCATTGCATGATTGTTTGTACCTACTAGAACCACCAACGTCATTTAACTTTATTTATTTTATATGTAGAATCAAATGCTAGTGAATCTTCAAATAATTCGTAATCGAATTGACATGCATCGTCAGCCCAAAAGAGATGGGTCAATCTGGAATCTTCGTCTACCTTGTACGCGTAGAAGAAATCTGGGTCAATGCCCTCCTTAGATTGAAGAAATGTAAGTGTTGTCGTAGCATCAACATCGTCTAGTGCTCTACTATCTTGAGCTAGAGCGTTGTATAAATCCTTTTTCGTCCATCCAACCTTATCCCAGCCACCTTTCATGTGGACAATTAAATTCCATATCGCTCCAGTCCCCATCTCTGATTACTTCATAATCTTAACTTCTTCAAACTCTGCAGGTGATATCTTACGATGGGATCTCAAAAAAACTGATTCATAATCATTCGCCAGGATATGGTTGTGAAGTACATGAAATTTTTTGACGACCCACATCTTTGTAGAATCGTTGTACCCAATACGGAAAATTGCTTTGCAACCACTTCTGCTTTTACTTCTTGGATCACGAACCCTGTTAGGAGCTTCCTTGTATTTCTTGTGTCTAAATCCCGTATTCGAACAACACCAACTACGGACCATCACCATCCCAGACTTGTTTTTCTTTACCTCGTTCTTTCTAATACTGAAACCATATGCTTTTGAATATATCCGGTAGAATGTCTTTGCTTCTTCAATAGAGTTGAATTGTAGGCCAACAATATCTTCTTCTAAGAGTTGTTTTAGATCTTTATTAATGTTGACAGACTGCAATATTTTTTTCATCGTCGCTGCATCGAAATCCAATGAAGATTCACCGTCATCCCTAAGAACAGAATAAAACAAAATAAATATGAGAAATAAATGTAAAACTATAATACATTTCTTAAATCCATTAGAAGGGGTGATGCGAAATAACATTTCGTTGTTTGCATTGATGTCGTCGTCATCATTATGATGCATTCTTCCGGTGTTTTCTTCATCTTGTTCTTTACTGTCTCCTAAGTTAACAGCTTCCAAACTTTGCTCATCATCCAAATCATCTGACACTCCTTTCGAAAGGAAGCTTTCTTCATCGACTAAATCTTTCATACGACGATCAGTTTCTCCATGTGACGTTGACATTGAAGAAAATAGAGAGTGTTAGAAACCAGTAGAAGAAACGAAGGACAAGAAACAATACAAGAAGAAAGAGTAATGCTATTCGTACCTCTAAATTGTCCCTCTAATATATAGCCCTCCCATCTGATGTGGCATGTTAAATAATAGTGTGTCATCTGACATGACTGATGACATGGCAAATTTTAATCCAAAAAGTTAACTACCCAATTTTCTTCATAATAATTTAACGTTAATATCAATGTTAATTTAATGTTAATATTAATTTATGTTAATATTAATGTTAATATTAATATTATTGTTAATGTTAACGATAATATTTATTTTAATGTTAATGTTAATGTTAACATTAACTTTAATGTTAATTTTTATTTTTAGTTTTATTTTTAAAAAAATTGCCACATCAGCTGCTAGATCAACATATCACGTCAGCTGCCACGTAAGGATGGACAGTTTGAAAGTACAATTTGGAGGTACAAAAAGCATTATTCAAAAAGAAACTACTTCCAGCAAGGCAACAACACAACCTTTTCGTCTTCCTTGTACCTCCGCCACGTGGCCCTCTTTTGATGGCTCATGAAAATCTTTAGTGATTCTAGGAGCAAGCATAATTTTAAGGAAACAATTAACTTCCAACAACACAACTTTCTCGTCTTCTGGGTACATGTATTATTAAATTGTGTAGCTAATAACGCATGAGGAAGCATGCAACAACATTCTCCACGTGGCTCTCTTCTGTAGGATAACGCATGCAGCAACATTTAATGCTACGCAACCCTATTGTCTTATTATGTGTTGTATTTATTATTAAATTGAGAAGACAATACAAAGTAATTTTTTACAACTCCCAAGACAAATTTTACTCTTCTAATGATATGGTATCAGTGTCTATTATTAAATTGTGTAGGATAACGCATGCAGCATCATTTAATGCTACGGGATCTGTTGTGTAAAGAACACAACCTGTGAGAGAGAACCCGAGAGAGAGAGAGAGAGAGAGAGAGAGAAAGAGAGAGTGTGGGAGATGGGATAAAGAGAAAGGATCGAGCTCGACTAGATTTTAAACTTAAAATTCAATTTTTGGTTTTTATTACTAATAACTAGTTCGCACGTACGAGTTTAGACGAACACTAACCGAGCCCGAGCAACGTGACATCAGCTAGCTAGGTTTCTAATACCGTGTCATTCATGTTAATTTAAAATTTACAATATTATTGAAACTAATATTAATACTAAAATTTAAAATAGTTTTTGATTTAACATTTACTTCAAACTAGTTAAAGTTAAAATTGCATTCTTTTTTATTTAAAATGTAATTGGAACTACAATTAATATTAACATTCGCTTGTCCTGTAGTTTAAGTCATATTTCACTGCTTCTTGCTTAAGTCTATGCACCCAAAGAACTTGATTGTTCAAGTCGAACGCGTGCACAACATGTTCCCTCGATGCAAGGCTTGACGTAGCCCTTGCTTGTCAAGTCGTTGCACGAACACATTAGAAAAGAGTTTTGTTGGGCTATCGAAGTATAGCAAGCACCGTCCCATGTCACGTGCATTTGTTAAGCAGAGAAAGGGTGTGAAGGCCACTGGCAATGTCAAGCCATCACGGACTATAGCTGGGTTAGACGGCGACCCTTTTGCGGCGGGCCGAATCGGTCCCTTGGCCTAGGAATGGATTGGTTGAAGGAGCAATACACAAGAATAGACTGTCATATTGGCAGGATTATTTTTGGTATTCCCGGTGAGGCAGAGTTTTCATTTTCCGGTGAGGCAGAGTTTTCACCATCGACTTGATTCCAGGGACGACACCAGTATCGGAGAGAGTCTATAGGATGACACCTTCAAAGTTGGAAATCTTGTACAAGATGATTGAAGAACTCAGAACCAAGGGATTCATTCGTGCTAGTGGATCGCCTTGGGAAGCACCGATGTTTCTTGTGAAGAAGAAGGATGGTACGTCAAGATTATGTGTTGATTATCGTACATTGATGACTTATTTGATCAGCTTAAGGGAGCGGCTGTATTCTCGAATATTGACTTGCGGTCATGAGGGTACCATCAGATCAGAGTCAGAGAGCAAGTCATCCCGAAGACATCATTCAGATCGAGGTATGGACATTGGGAGTTCCTTGTTATGCCATTTGGAGCGACCAATGTGCCAGCCGTATTCATGGACCCCATGAATCGTATCTTCATGTACTATTTGGATTAGTTCATGATAGTGTTCATAGACGACATCTTAGTCTATAGCTGTAGTGCCCCGTCCCTACATCGTGCCCCATACTCCGTCCACGGGGTGCGCGAGAAAGGAACACTGTCGCTATCGATTCGGTCGGGACCATAGGTCGGGATCGATCGACTCGATCAAACGGGAACGGTTGAATTAAGATCCATTCTCTCGCCTGAAGTAAACTCAAGGTGAGTGGCTGAACCTTCTCTTCTCGACCCCCTTCCTAGGTAAATCGATAATGTTGTTGCGAATGAAAGGATAAATGCAAGGGCACGAACACGAAAAAAGGATTGAGTTTTCAAAGAGAATGTAGGCTATGTCTTAATAACTAAAAGGAAAATATGTCTTCGCATGGTTATGGACAACTTGTCGACAAGGCGGTAGTTTCCTCGAGCGGCAACCCGGGGCCACGAGACCGTTTCGGCCTAGGAGGAAACAGGGTATAGTCGTGCATAAGGTTTCAGCACATGTTAAGCAGGGACTTGCAACGGAGGTAGCTACTTGCGTTGAAAGGACCCCGATTAACAAAGCTATACATCCAGGATGGCTTGTGATGCCAGTGACGTCGAAGAGGGACGAGGCAAAGGAGGTTAGCCACTCGCCTTAGACTTGCTTCAAGCGAGCGACTGGTTGGCTGCGCTGATGTCGCCTACGCGATCACCTGCAACCCGCTGAATATGAGACTTGGTTCCAGAGGAGCCATTCCATTACGTGGAATGGATCTTAATTCAACCGTTCCCGTTCGATCGACCCGGCCGATTCCGACCTATCGGTCCCAATCGAATCGGTAGCGACATTGTTCCTTTCTCGCGCACCCCGTGGACGAAAACAGGGGTCGATGTAGGGACGGGGCACTACAACAATGTCAAAGCTCGTCATATAAAGTATGACTTGGGAGATGGAAATACTGTACCATGTACCGAGTTTGCGCTACAACATTCCCAGTCTGTTTGGGGACAAAGATGCAAGAGTTACGTTGGCCAAAGGTAAGCTTTGAGTCAATTAGAATCTATGAATCGAATCGATGCAAAGGATAAGTCCCGTTTGAGCAAGTGCTGATTTTAGTTGATCTGGTGTGCAGGCTATGCTTTTACGCTGGACGATAAGAGGTCGACATTTTGCCTTATTCAGTAAAGTGTCCACAAAACCAAATTATCGCCTTGCAACGGAGTGTGGCATGGGCGCGGTAGGCCAAATCAACCGAGTAGTTCAAAGGAGGGAATTGTGTATGGTATTTATGGTGCACATCATTAGGACGGGTTGCGACCGTCCAGTATTGTGATAAGCTAATGATATCAGTAAGTTTGGGATCCTTCGGATATTTGGCTAGCAACCCGTATCGAAGCGATCATAGGCTTACACATAAGGATGCCAAAGATGCATTACGGTGCGAAACACCGTGACCTTCATATAGATAGGGCCGGTGGGCTGAGATTAGCGCTGGGTGCAGGCGCAGGGCCTGCCACCCTTATGCATATATTTAAGTTTACGGTTGGTTGGTTGAGTGAAATGATATGATTTCTTATGTAAAGTTCTAACCTTGCAGGCTAGACGAAATGGGACAGGGATGAGCACGATCACTATGTTTATGTTAAGATTATGTCTAACTGTATCTGCCGCAGGGACAAGGTAGTGGACAAGTTCAGGATATGTTCGGCTCGAGGCGGGGCTCGGCTTGGACGTGCCGAGGCATAGAGTCCTTAGCGCTAAAGAGGAGCTACCGCATTGGCGTTTGGACTTACGACATGGAGATGTTCAGCCGAAGACTACTTGTTGGCTATAAAGAGGCATAATGTATGGAACAATATAATCCTTTGTGAGCAAGAGAGATCATGAGCGTTGTAGCCAATTGGCATGTTAAGTTAGGCTATTCAGAGCCATGTAACCTTCAGTTCATTATCAATAAAAGGGATTCTTGTTGTATACTACATTTTCCTTCCGCTGCTTATGTTATCAATTTGAGCTATAAACACTATTGTGAATCAGTTATTGTCACGACCCGTTACCCAAATTGTTGGGCCGGGCCGAGCCATGTCCAGCCTACGCTTGTTAAAGCGTAGTAAGCTATTCTAAGAATAGACAATAAAGGATCTAAGCTGCTAACAGTTCTAATATCACAACTAAAGGTTCATTACAACACAACATCTATAAGCGAAGGTAAACAAGTACAGACTTAATAATACACTTCCAAAGTATCTAACTGGAGACAAAGTCCAGTATCCAAATATAAGTACAGACCAAAATCTAAGTCTCAAAACACATGAAAAATAACTAAGCAAGGTTCCCTGCTGGGCCTCTTCTGGAGCTAAGGCCAGGTCCTCAAAAATTAGTACCATAATATCAATCACATAGCATTTCCTTCTCGAAAAGTGAACCTACAACATTATCCTGTCAGGACGGAAGCAAGTACAACCTCTACAACTAAAGTACTGAATATATAATGAAAGAGATGTACAACAAGAAACATGGTGTGATAAGTCTATAAAACAGGAAATACTGGAAACATGGCCTCATGGTACAACTGGGATCACAGTATCATAGTAACATAGGGAACATGGCATCTCATAGTCTATCATGGCAATGACACATATGTCATAGAGACAGATGTATATGTAATGTTTAAAACTGTAGCAGGTACGTGATCGTCAATAGGTGTAAAGTGTATTGTGGTACAAGTATATAAAATGTACTTTCGTACAAGTAAAACAAGCGATAGATGTACATACGTACAAATACAGCTGGTGCGCCTACGACAAGGTATACATAAAATGTCAACCTTGCTCGGTACGTACGTACGAGTAGGGGGCATGATCACGTACGCTACTAACAGTTTCCCCATAACCCATATTCTATCATGTTAGAGATACGAGAACAGTAAAAACATGTGAGAGATACCGGAAGTAGTATAAGCATGGCAGGTACTGGGAGCCGTATGAAATATGTGAATACTCCGAGTAGTATAAAGCATAGTGAAACATGTACTGAAAACCAGTAAGAAGCATGTCAAGATATGATAACTTTCCTAAGCATGGCAAGTACTGAAAGTAATACAACATGTGAAGATTTAACTTGCTACCTCAAGGATCAGTATTTTAACAGGGTTAATACATGTTCTAGCATTAAAAGACAGTAAATGAGTTTGTAGATGTACTTGCCTCGAGCAAAGCAAGAATACTAGTACGAAGATATAGATGTCCGGTGTCCTGTCAATAATGATATACAAACTCAGTTCTAAGCTATGTTCAATATTACACTAGTGGTGTGACACGACTCCTAACTGGATACTAGCCAAGTGGGGACCTAGCATAAAAGTCTAATATGGAGTGCCAATATATCCAAACTAATTTTCTAGAGTCTTTACACTAGTGTAGGGTGAGGTCCAATATGTCTATAACTCAAAACAACACAAAATATTGAAAGTCGTAACTATTCAATAAATAAATCAAACTGTACCCTACGTTCCAATAATTTTTGAGATAGACAAAAAGTTCAATTAGATATAAAATAAAGTACAAAAATGATCCTTGTTAATTATAGAAATTTATAATAATTTTTCTGGAATTTATAAACCCTCATAAATAATTATTAAAAATCAGCAAACATAAATATACTGAAAATGAATTCTGTTTTCCCATTTCTATAAAATACCAAAAGTACTTATTAAATGCTGGAAAAATTATAATAAATTAGCTAAATTAACATAGTATTTAAATACAAATTTTCCCAGATTTTTACAGAAATTAAAATATATATAAAAATTCAAAAACAGAAAGTAACAATTTCTGGAAAAATAATTAATTATAAATTAAGGATGATACATAAGCAAAATCTAAAGATGTTGTCGGATGATAAAATAAATATCACCAACGTGTCCAGAACGGTCAAATTAGCTACGACAGCCTACCCAAAAGTCCAATTTGGACACAGGGGCAAAACGGTAATTTCGGGTCAAAATGATGTCCGCCGTTGGACAAACTTTACACCGAAAAATGTGTCGAAATAGAAGTCTAGAAAACCTAGCAAATTATATGTCCACGAGTTCAGAATGATGATACGAACCCAACGGTATGTCCGAAATATGATTCCGATGTGCCGATCTCAAAATGATACGTTGACGCGGACACTTGGTATCCGGTTTGCACCGAAATGCGTATCGGAGCAAATGTCTTCAAAACTCAGCAAATTATATGTCAACGAATCCAGAATGACGATACGAACTCAACGGTATATCCGGAATTGGATTCCGATGAGCCAATCTCAAAGTGACCCGTTGACTCAGAAAGTGGGACCCGCTTTGCACCGAAATGCGTGCCAGGGCCCACGTTCTCCAAATCAAGCAAACTTTATATGAAAACATGCCAGAACGATGCCACGAGTCTACTGGTGGTGTCAAAAATTGAATCCGGAGTCCCGGGTTCAAAAATGGAATTTAACAAGTGCAAATTAAAGAATTCGGACGACCAACTTTGGCGTCGAATTCGACCAACCGAACGTGCTTATAATGAAATGAAACTTAAAGGAGGCAGGAAGAGGGTTATACCAGCTGTGCATAGGAACTGGTAGTGCGCCAACCGGAGCTGCGACGGCGGAGTTACGAGCAGACGAAGTCGGCTCCACGAAACTGTCCAAAAACAGTTCAATTTAAAACGGTCAACTTGGTGGCCAGTTTTGATCTATCAAACGATAAAATTAACGGACGAAAATTGACAGGAGTAAAGATGGATATACCAAGATTGAGACGGAGCAAAGAGTTCACCGATCCAACGGTCGAATCTCTCGAAAAATGTGCACGAAGTTGCTGCGACGGGACGCCAAATCGGACTTGATTCCGCGCGCATCACGGCGGGAATTCGTGCGAAATGCACGAATCGCCTATACGTCGCGCCGGAGAGCGAGGTGGTGGACCCAGGGGGGTCGCCGGTGGGTGCGCACACAGCCAGGGGGATCGCCGGCGGTGGCTGGCCGCGGTGGCGCGCGCCATGTGCCCGTGCGCACGCGGGGGTAGCGCGGCAGCCACTGCTGCATGCTGCTGCTGCGGCGGCACAGCCTGGCACGGCAACAAGCTAGGCCGAGGCACGACGACGGTGGCGGGGTCGTGCGGTGGTCAATGTGGCGGAGACTATGGTGGTGGCTCGGGTGAATGATAATGGTGATGGAGATAGTGCATGGTGATGATGGTGGTGAGAGTGGTAGAGAGTAGGAGGAGGAGAGGAAGGCTGTGTCGGGGAGGAGCTCAGCCAGGGAGGAGGAGGAGGTCGTATTTGGCCAGGGGAGGAAGAGAATGGAGGTGAGGGTGGCTGTGGTGGTAGAGTAGGTGTGTGTGTGTGTGTTGGTTGAGAAAGAGAGAGAGAAATTTGTGTGTGTGTGTGTATGTGTACTAATATATAGAAAGAGTGAGAGAGAGAGAGATATTTGAGAGAGTGGGAGAGAGAGTAGTCGATCCAAAGGGGGGGGTTGTGTGCTGTGAGGGGAGTGAGGGGGTGTAGGTGGTGAGGTGTGAGTTTGAATAATAGGAGAGAGAGTGTTATATATATATATATATATATATATATATATATATATATATATATATATATATATATATATATATATATAGATATTTGTAAAGTAGAGAGAGGAAGTGATATTTTCAAAATAGGAAAAAGGAAAATATTGTATGGGGTATTTGGGAAGTCATGGGAGAACAATATGGAGCTTGGGTTCGGGTTCGGTCGAGCCGGGTCGGGTCAAAATTGGACTGGGTGCAATAATAAAATTAAATACGTATTTATAATCACGGGTAAATAAATAATATGCGGGAACTCAAATAAATGGGACACAAGTTTCATGTGGGTAGTAGACTTCATGTGGGCCACGTCCATACTTTGGGTCGACAGGTTGGATCGATGTCGGGTCCCGAAATTAAATTGGAAATTAAATCAGGTTTTACGGTAGATAATTAATTGGCCTAATTTGAACTGAAAGTTGTGCGAAGAAAATGAAGCACAAAATGGAGTGTCTGAGTGGGACACGAAGGTCATGGGTGAAGAGCGTCTCGAGTAGATCATTCATGAGAAGTTGGTTCTGAGAAAACGACTGGTCTGGTGCTCCTAAATTAAAAGTCACGGTAACGTGCAAACGATGATCAAAGATAAAAGTGGGAATAATTATTCAATGATTAATTGGTCTAAGTTGACCCGAAGTTGCGCGGTACAAAAAGAGCACAAGGGAACAAGTTTAAGTGGGACATGATATATCAAAACGAAGATAATCTTGTCTACTTCAAAACCATGAAGAGAGTTTACAAAGATTGGCATCTCTGACGCTCCAGAAGTCAAAGTCACGGGAAGGAACATTAATGATCAAAAACAATTAAAATAAAAAAACATTTATTGAAAATAATCCATTCAGAAAATTTAAAATAAACCCTGAAATTCAGGGGGCTTACAGTTATCTTGCCTTGCACGAGCGCAACTCCAGGCTCGTGCGGCATCACGCCCCAGCGAGGACGATGATTCGGGTGAAATCTAGCAAGGGCGAGCGATTTCCCGGATCGGGGCGTGACAAAGGGTTCCCAACAGTTGACTCATCCAAGTCAATGGGGACTCATATGGCAACAACGACAAAACTTGATAATGATGAAGACGGTATCTCGGTCGACATTCGTAAGTATCGAGGTATGATCGGAAAAATTTAACAGTAGCATTAATATTAAATCTACATTGGCTTTTCTGTTAATTTAAAATTTAAAATATAAATGAAACTAATATTACGAAAATGCTATTTAGCTTCCAAAAAATTTGGGTGATACCATCTTCCATTATGTGGCATATGACATGGGTGCTAACATGACAACTGAAATGGCAAAATTTAACAATAAAATTAATATTAAAATTAACATTAATAGTAAATAAATAATTTAATATTAAATTAACATTAATTAATATTAACATTAACATTAATATTAACATTAATATTAATATTAACATTAACATTAGCATTAGCATTAGCATTAGCATTAGCATTAACATTAACATTAATATTAATATTAATATTGACATTAACATTAACATTAACATTAAAAAAATTTGGGTAATTAATATTTGGGGTTAAAATTTGCCATGTCAGCTGTTATGTCATCTGTCATGTCAGATGACACATAATGGGAGATGGCATCATCCAAATATGTTGGAAGCCCAAACGACTAATTGCTAATATTAATACAGTGGCATTACCATTATTTTCTAATAGATTCGTACCTTGTTCGGTCATACCTCTCCATGAGCGGGTTACACTCCCGAAACGAGGGGTTAAATAGCCTTTTCCAAAGAAGAGAACCCATCCGACTAGAGAGAAACAAATGAGAGAAGAAGAAGAACAGTCGCAATGGAGAGGAGCAAGAGCAAGATCAACTGCAGCGGATGGGCCGTCATCCCTACCGATATTCTCTCGATGATACTAGTACTGTCGGGGATGCCGGCGGACGAGGTAATGTGCAACGTGGCCCCAATTTGCCGTTCGTAGTGGAAGGTGCTCAACGGTCCCTTAGACTATTGGTCTAACGTCGACTTGGTACAGTGGTGCCGGAGGACCCAGCAAACCGCTGAGATTAGTTTGACCGTAAAGAAGCTCGTGGCTCGCAGTGGGGGATATCTAGGGTCTTTCTCCGCGTACAAGCTCGACGAAGCAGCCTTCTGTTTTGTATGTTTAAGGCCAGTGCAAAATTTTATTTGGTCTTATTCTAATACTTTATTTTTTCTATTACAAAATTTTACGTATACTTTTGTTAATTTCTATTGATGTTTTCCCATTTTTATAATACAGTAGAAAATTTTTAAGGGTGCTGCGCATTCCGAAGTGCGACGTGAGTGATGAAACTTTCGTGAGACACTTGGAGTTTCTCCCGGTACTGGAAGAATTCGACATTAGCTACTACCTCTATATCACGTAGACTGGAATATTTTCCGCCGGAAAGTATTGCCACCGTCTGGTCAAGCTGAGGAGGAACATGCCCCCTCCAGATTTCATGCTCAGGAACAGATTCGTGCTGGACACGCATAACGAGACGGAGGGAAAGGCCGTGGCTGATTCGATGCCGTATCTCGAGCACCTACAAATAGGATTCAACATGTTCAATGGAGACACGCTACGATCTATCATATGCAACTGCAAGGGTCTTCGCGTGCTCGACTTACGTGGGTGCTTCAACGTGCACTTCGACGACGACCTCTGAAAAATTTGTTATTTAATACAGACGTTTAAACGACCCTTTGATGATGTAATCCCAGTCCTAGGGGAACCTGGATACGAGATATATAATGATTTAGATATCATCAATCATTCCTGGGGTGAATGGTGAAAACATTAGCATACATGCATGCATGCATTTCTTTATATTTTCACTAGTCTACATATACGTACTTTATAAGTATTTTAATTAGATTATTATAAAGTCAGTTGTCATCTTTTCATCTTTTTCAGGTGACTATTTATATGTCAAGAGATTCGAAGTACAATTTTTTTTAATTTTTATTTTCTATTGAGACTAATAACCTTTAGAAAATGGTAATGAAAAATAAAATTTATTACCATTGGAACATAACGTTATATGGAAAAATGAAACTTGCATGCAAACTTTATTCCTTTGACTCTTAAACATAAATGACATGCAAGTTGACATTCCTGACATAATAACATAATATTTATAAATACTCAAGGGTATTTTAGGAATTCAAAAGTTTCACCACCAACTTATAATATGAATTTTATCCAATTATAGTTAAATACGCTTCTAACTCATTTCGTTAAGGTGCAAGATATTTTTTCTGAGTTCGATTCTCCATTTTGACAAAATTTTACTTTTGTCAATAATTTTTTACATGATTAATTTTTTTATAAATAAAATGGACTGTGATATAATGACGCCTAAGACGGCTCACTTCTGAGATTTCGACATTTTCCAACACAGATTTTACCATTAATACAACATCTCAATGTAATCATATCCAAGAGATTTCAACATTTCCCAACACAGATTTTACCTTCTTCAAGATGAATTCTGGCGGTGCAAATTCTACTCATATTAGTGGTATCAGTGCCATTCACCATAATTAATGGTGATCGATACGAAAATATTAGTTTCTTTTTCACAACCCTTTAAAATCTATTTATACAGCCAAACAGCCAAACTTTTCATCTTCACCAGCCTTCAAAACCAATTTATATAGATTCAAAACAAAACTAAATAGTCAAACTATTTAAAATTCACAACCCTACAGAACAGTCTCAAATGTACCATTCTCCGTCCTAAATGTACCATTCTCCGTCCTAAATGTACCATTCTCTGTCCAATATGTACCATTCTTCGTCCTACATGTATCATTCTCCGTCCTATCTCCGTCCTAAATGTACCATTCTCCGTCCTAAATGTACCATTCTCCGTCCTATATGTACCATTCTCCGTCCTACATGTATCATTCTCCGTCCTACATTTACCATTCTTCGTCCTAAATGTACAATTCTCCGTCCTAAATGTACCATTCTCCGTCCTAAATGTACCATTCTCCGTGTTAGAGGAACGGAGAATGGCCATTAACAGTCCCAAAAATTGTTCCATACTAAGTTAAAAGCATATAATAGCACCCAAAAATGTTAACAATAGAATTTTTTTACAGAACCCAAACACCAGACTCGAACCTAGGCCTTCCATGTAAAAGCCAAACAGCACAACCAACTAAGCTTGGAATAAGAAATATCCCCAACTTCCAATAAGGAATAAGAAATTGAATATCCCCAACTTCCAATAAGGAATAAGAAGAGTCCGCTAGGAACGTGTATATATATACATAGGGGTCCCCATTCATCTGAATAGGTTGCACATTTAACATGGCTCCAAAAAGATCATCTGGTTATGAACCATTGCCAGAGTCTTCTTCCAGTCGTCGTCGAGCCTCTCCGCATGGAGCACCCTCTGCACCGCCTCCGGCCCATGACTGGCTGGCAGCGGCTGCGGACTTCCTGACCTCCTGTGAGTTGTCACTGGAGGTCATCGCTCGGCCTCTTCATCCGGCACCCAACTTTGACCTGTTGCCGATCACTCCGGAGGAACGAGATTCTCTGGAGAAAAGGGAAGCGTTTCATCGCCTGTGCCATAGGGCGGGTGTGCGCACCCTGCAGGACTTTGCGGAGATCCTCCGCGAGGCCAGTGAGGGGTAGACCTCTTATTTTTCTGTTTTTTTTTGTTTTTTACAGTTTTTTGTCCTCCTCTTGTATACTTTGCCGGAGAATGTTCCGGCGACGAAGCTAGAATTTAATACAATATAATATTTTGTTAACTCAATTTGGTTTCGGCTACAAGCGACTAACTATTTTATCTATTTTTTAATTAACAAATCTTGTTACGTCAAATCCATATATCAGCGACGATATCCCCATCAATGACTTGTTACGTCATAGAGTTGATTATGCTGCTAGCGTTAATCTTGCCGTCAAATCCATCTTAAATATGATTACAAAGTAAAATAGAGGACAACTTTGAGTATTTCAATTTTACTCTTTTCAAGTACATAGTCTTCTTACCAAGTCGTCAAACGTTCAAAAATTTAATCAAATATTCGAAAAATGGAAATATTGAGATTAAACTTCACATTCTTAAATATGTTGTCAATTTTTTTTTAATTAAACATGTTTCCACCACGTTTTTTCTGCCAAATTTTTCAATAATTTATACGGAACACGTGGATATATACTAATAATAATAGTAATAAATTTAATTTTGGAAAGTAGTTTTTAAAATTAGGGTCTCAAAATCCCAAAAGTTTATGTAGTAATTTCACATAGATATATACTAGTAATAATAGTAATAAATTTAATTTTGGAAAGTAGTTTTTTTAAATTTAATAGTAATAAATTCGACCGTCTTATACTAGTAATAATAGTAATAAATTTAATTTAAGACTCAAAACTATTCCAATTTTTTCTACTTTTCAAGGTCATATAAGACGGTCGAATTTTCCCTCTTCTTTTCTCAAACCCTCTTCCTTCTTCCAAACCCTCTCCCAAACCCTCTTCTTATCAAAATGCCACCGAAGAAACAACGACCGTCGCCGAAGGGGAAGAATCCACAAAGGGATGCGATACAGGCCCGAAGGGCAGAAGTTGTAAGGGCGACGAAATCCAAGATTATGGTCGCTAGGGCAGAGGCCGAAAGGGCAGCGGTGGAAGCAGCGGCGGCGGCAGCGACGATAAAAGCGGAGGCGCCAGCCAAGCCACCTGCAAAAAAGGCTAAAAAAACTCATTGCTCGACAAAGACCGGAATATCTTCGATACAGAGTCGTCGGAAGACTCAACTTATGATGATCAAAGGCGTACTCAAGCGAAGGCTAAGGTGGCAATGGATACAGAGTCATCAGCGTACTCTGAGGATTTTGAATCCTCATCAGAAGAGAAAAATGAAGAGGAAGAGCAATCATCAAATAAGTCCCAGGATGGAGAGGAGGTAAAAGAATTTAAAGACTCTAAATCTAAGAAGATTTACATTAAATATTTAAGAAAAATGCTGTTATGCCTGAAAGATCAATTAAGATGGATGATGTCGAAGACGAAGCTTTCCTGGATATATTAAAATTCTATCAATTGGAGAAACTGAACAAATCCTGTCTTGAGAAAATCTTCCAAACAATAGTAAGAGAATTTTACTCAAATCTTTCGGCTGAAATTAAAGAAAAAGAAGAGGATCAACAACTGGTATTTCTGAAAGGGAAACTGATTAGGGTAAATGCTGCTGTCATCAACGAATTTTATGGATTTGATCCAGTTCCTGAGTTTGATATGAAAGATATTGATAATATTTCCATGACGGATGCAATTCATGAGATTACAGGTGTATCAATGGGTGCCAAGACCCCTAAAAATGTATACAAAGATCAATTAAAAACTTTGTATAAATTGTTGCATGCCTACGTATCTCAAACACTCAACCCTACTGGACATGAGTTTTCCATCCATCCCGAGAGAGTAAAATTTCTTTATTATATGGGGAAGAAAAAAAGGATGGATATAGGTTCCTACATGTTCAGTAGAATGATGCATCTCGTGGGAAAACCAACTGCAAGGACAGCTCTCCCTTTCGGAGATTTGTATGCTCGATGGCTAGTAAACATTCTGTCCCAAGCTTAGCAGGGGATGTTTATATTAAAAACAAAGGCCCCATAAGAAAACTAACCTTCACTCGAATGTTTGAAAAACGGGTAGCAGCTGCAAGCAAACCATCAACATCTGGAAAACCATCAACTTATGGAATCAAAAATACTAAGGACAGGGTTGATGATCTATACAATTTTGTTGCTGCAAACTTTGAGAATGTCTTCAAAGAGATGAAGACTATATCCGACAACCAGAAATTGATTCTGGATAAGATTAACCAGATAGAGGTTGAATTTGCTGACCAAGAATAAGATTTTCCTTCCATCGTGAAGAAGGTAAATGGGGCTAGCCCAAACTCTTATGTAAAAATACATACTGTGCACATTGACACTTTAATGCTAGCCATCACTTTGATACTTCTATTTATGTTTCTGGATGTCATTTCTACATATACAGTGAGTCCATACTGACTATAATTTTTCTTAATCCGTCCCTCAAGGTGTAGGTGAAGGATATTTTGAGAAAGAAGAAGAAAAAAAAAGAAACAACAAGAAGAAGATAGAGATGGCTATGAAGATTCATCTTTTGAGTTTAAAATCTTTTATTTCAATTTGGAAGTAATATTTGACTTGTAATATGGTTCTGAATATTTGTTGGTCATGACGGTCAAACTAAATTTTGTGTTTGAAATATTGTAAGACTAAACTTTTCGCTTGTACTAAGTGCATAGTTCGTAATTTGTTTAAAAAATGTAACATGGTCTTGAATTTAGAGTAGGTCTGATATTTATTTGGATTATTGTATTGTAAATTATGCATGTTCTATGTTGAATTACTAACGTGGATTGGGCAGATTACTGTAACGTGAATTATGCAGTTTATTGGACTTGGAATGAAGTATACTTAATTTGATTATGATTTTTTGGTTGAAGCGTTTATTTGATTGGCAGTTGGCCTTCATAGATGATATTGATATTTTGGTGTATTTCTTTTATTTGCAGATGCCCATCATAGATTTCATGAGTCCTGGGTGCATTCCTAGGGTTTACAGATGACCTCATTACGGATGCATTCCTGGGATCACTAAAACTTTATTTGATTGTAATGTGTTTTGCTTTCTGTAAAAAATCATTACATCGATGCCATCAGTATGAATTCGATGCCAGTGCTTGTTCATCCCTTGTTATTGCTGAAGCAAAATTGTAATCCTACATGTTCATCCCTTGTTATTGCTGAAGCATAATTATAATCCTGCCTGTTCATCCTTTGTTATTGCCATCAGTACATCGATGCCATCAGTATGAAGTCGATGCCAGTGTAATGCATAATGTAATGTAAGAAAAATTCTCTTTGATAGTAGGTTAATTATATTCAAATACTCACAAGAAATTTTGTGCAGCCATACAGTGGAAGCCTGATAAAATGATATTCAGATTTTCTTGAACATGATTTAATATTAAATGAATATACTTTGGTAAATGATATTAAAAAGACTGTAAATATTTGGTGAAAAATATATAAGATACTTGAACATTTCCAGTCCTAAATGTACCATACTTTGTTAAAAGCACAGAGAATGTCCATTCTCCGTTTTCAAAGAACGGAGAATGGCCATTCTCCATATTAAAGGAACGGAGAATGGCCATTCTCCTTGAGAATAGCCATTCTCCGTGTTAAAAGCAAAGAGAATGGCCATTCTCCGTCCATTCGCCGTGTTAAAAGCAAAGAGAATGTCCATTCTCCGTGTTAAAAGCAAAAAGAATGGCCATTCTCCGTCCATTCGCCGTGTTAAAAGCAAAGGGAATGGCCATTCACCGTCCAAAAAAATATTCTCTTCGAAAATATTATCATTATAAAAGTAAAAAATATTTCGTCCGATCAATACAGATTTTTTTTTAAATATGTGAGCAGATGATCCGCCCGACCTCAGAAGCAGGTTTCCTCAGTTCACCACCACCACCATGACATGTAGCTTTATTAACAAAATATTAAATTATTAGATGAAAAATAAGATTTCTGACAATGACATAGACAGTAAAATTAGAGCGGCACCGCTGGTACTTCTTCTTGTTCGAGGAGGTTTCGACGACGTCCGACGCGAACCGGACCGATTCTTCTCGGCGCAGCTGGTACTCCTCGTTGTTCTAGGAGGGCTCGACGACGTTCGACGCGATCCGGACCGATTCTTATTTCCTTCTTCATCTCCGTTTCTCTTTCCACCACCACCACCAACACCAACACCAACACCACCACCACCGCGGCCTGTAACCAAAAAAAAAATTACGAAATATTAAATTGGATGGATGAAAGAGAGAGTAAATATGAGTTAATTTAGGGTGTTCATTGAAAAAATTAAAGTAAAGAATGACCTGCTAAAACAAGTTACCAACAGGTCAAAAGTCTAAATCAGTATATATATATATATATATATATATATATATATATATATATTTTATATATATATATATATATATATATATATATATATATATATATATATATATATATATATATATATATATATATATATATATCAGCTTCTTTGATAAAACTGCTACTGAACAATATCTACTTTTGTTTATGCCCTTAGACATTGGAAGTGGCATCTAAGAATACTATGATTTTAATTGGAAGAATGTGCTATAATATTTTCCACTTGTCGATAGGAAATCAAGGCATATATATAATAATTTCTCCTCTTGTCTATCATTGAGAATCTGATCCCTTAACCAACAAAGCAAAATTAATTAGGAATCTCAGGCAAACTGATTTGAAAGCTTTATCATCTCCTTTCAGCATGCAAACGGAAATCAGTTAAAGATAAATTTTGCATGTCAAAAGAGTTATTCTGTCTTCCAAACACCAAGGAATATATGCTTAGATGATAGTGAGGTCAATTAGGACCATTCTCACTAGCAAGACATCAAAGAATGAGGCCCAAAGTTTTCTATATATATACATGCAAGTTATCTCAACTGAGACTGTGCATCAAACTATCAGCTGAATATTTGTGAATTCTCGAACACCAAAGTTACAGATGAATAGCGCCGATATTAATAAGAAGATGAGGGAGAAACAAAGAAGAGCACAGACTCCTCCAGGTTCCATTCTGCTACACCTGTAACCTATAAGTTACTTGTTGTGCATGCTTGCCTTTTGTATTCAAATAACATTATGTAGGTTCAACCGAATCAAAATAGTCAAATTGAAATAAATCGATATTCTAAACAATCCAAAACCGAAATCGAATTGAAATTAGCCATAATAGAAACTAGACTGAATCGATATACGATTCGGTTTGTTCGGTTTGTTCAGTTAAGCTATTTTTATTGTTTAATGGGACGTGCCCAAAATTGAAGTTGTGGTTAAATTTTATTAAAATTTGACAATTTTTTATTTGTTTATTGTATTTCAAAGTTGGACTAGTTGTAAAATTATCAAAATTAGCTTTAAAAGACATATAAAATTATTGTTATGCATAAAATTGAGGCTATTTAATAATGGCACATGTTTTATTCCGTTTTCGGTTTTGGACCAAAACCAAAATCTAACATCGAATAAATTTTTCTAGTATTTTCAAAATCAAAATCGAACTGATTTTTTTAAACCGAATCGAATCTGCTATTCGAATAATGCTCAACCCTATCAGTAAGGTCACATTTTGCTATACTTGATAGTTCCATATATGACTTATGTAAAAACTATACAAATTCGGGAGAACAAAATCAGACTATATGTTCTCATACATTAACATTCTATTAGAATAAGACAAAAGTTAAGGTTAAGGGTAGGGTGGGACTAAGATAATCCCAGATATCCTGGACTGACTCTTGTAAAAATGGAGTCCTAGGCAATATTTAAAATGGGTGTCCATGTGTCAAAAAATTTGGGAACTTTGTAATATTTAGGGAACTTTTGTAAAATTTAGGTTGTAAACTTTTGGGGGGTCCTTTTAAAGCTTTGGGGTAAATTTTAGGAAAATTTTGGGGAATTAAAAAATTAATATCAATATTGTACCATTTAGAATCGGTTTTTTTCGGTTTCGTTTAAATGGTATTCCGCAATTTTTTCGGTAGCGGTATTTTACCAATTAACATTCGATGCATCAACATACTTATTATTATGGAACCTCTTAACCTAGAAATATTTTGTTTACAAATTTTTGTAAGCATTAAATTTCAAAGTCAAGTCTCTACCAACAAAACAATTAATTAAATATATTAGAGCAATATGTAACAAGTCACAAACACCTAAAAATGAGCTTAAAGATCTAATCACTAAGTTCAATCCTTAGTATAAGTCCAAGAAAACCAAAATTCACTTCTAAGTTCTAAGAAAACACAAAAATATAAGCTCAAAAGATCAATAACTCAATTCCTAGCGTTCTTAACATAACTTCTAGTCTATCAAAATCCATTAATCTAAGTTCTAAGAAACGGATTCTCAACTAAAACAAAGACAACAATAAAAATGTGTAGCATAAAATTAACCACGAGCAACTTTATAAGGAAGAAAGATGTATACAAATTATGTTTTAATTTATATATGTGGGTCCGGATAGGGAGCCCTGCGGAAGCCCCGCCCGTCCCTCTCCTATTGGATCTGGTGCCCCCCCCCCCTCCTCGATCCGATAGTGCAGGGGGTAGCTTTTGATCAGGATTCTATACATATACATACATATATAAAAATAAAAATATATATATACACTACCAAAATAAGTCATTTTAGCGATGACCAAAATCGTTGCTAAAATGTTAAAATAGGTCGCTAATCTATATTAGAAATGTATTTAGCGACGAATTGTGATGTTGCGTATTCCATGGTCGCTAACACACAAAACGTCGTTGGTCGTCACTGTAGCAATGTCTTATAGCGAAGAAAGCACGTCGCTACAATTCTTGTAGATAATGACATTCAATGACGCGACGTTGCTAATCCGCAACATCATTATTCGTTGTTAAACATCATCAATTATCCAGTACTTAACGACGTAGATAGCGACAGTTAGCTATGAAGATGTTGACATGGCAAACTTTGCCATGTCAGCGATTTAGCGACTGTTTGCGACGTCACCAGTACAAGCTAGTAATGTTTCGATACACGATTAGCGACATTGCTGCTCGTCGTTAGCCGTCGCTAAACATCAAAAGCAAAATAAAAAAAATAAAATCATGTTTGTTTGTTTTTCATCCAAAATCTACCTGCAGTTTAAATCACAGTTTATTAATAGTAGATCCGGAGAAACACTCCATAGAATTTTTTGGGTTCGTCGACCCCTTTGGTGGAACACTCAACACCGATAAAAATAATAGAGTTATAATATGTCATCCACATAGAGAATTGATGAAAATATTCCAATAATTAAATAAACAGAGTCAAATGATAAGAAAGCCTTAAGATAGTCAGATGGAGACAAATCCACTACCAAACACTTATAAAAAGAGTTTATGTCCAATAAAGACCCAAGAATGGATCAACACAACACATACTGTCCCAAAATGTATAAAATAAAGACACAAAGACCTAAGAATGGGTCAGGAAAGCATAACACAACACAACATAATATGTCCAATGATGGACTACGGCTGATTAGCAGCAGGAGAAGGAGGAGTAGGATCGTGCATATGGAATAGCATGAACCTATACTGCTGCGATGAAAGCGTCACAGGTAACGGCTCATTAAGAGGAGAGAAGAAGGAGGAAGTGGAATCAATACAATCGTTGTCGATGCCGACGGACGATGAGGAAGCGTCAGCTCCATGGCTAGCAGTATAGAACTATATGAATCCATGATAGACATCAACCTCGGAAGCTGATCGCCCATGGCCAGCTGCGTCCCTGGCCTGCACCGCCTGAATGACACGATTTGTCCTCTCGCTCATCTCCCTCATAGTACGCTCGAGCATATCAAATTGTGCGGTAAGCGCCGCATCGTCACACATCTGAGACTAAGGCTGCTTTGCAATCCTCCTTAGCATCTCGTCACGCAGCTCAGCAACCTGGTGACACAAGCTTTCCTCAACTCGGGCCGACTCATGGGAGGGATGTAGGGAACGCCTACTGGCAAAGGGGGCCCTGGATGACTGTGTTGCAACAAAGCGCCGTAGGATCCTGTACCGTAGTACGTACCCCTGTGAAGACCACCAACGACGGTCATCCAGATCTCGTCCTCGGACTGAGGTGGTGAGGGCTACGAGAAAGTACCAGCCCCTCCCTCTGCAGGTGCACTAGCACTCGTACACTCACGCTCACGTAGCCTAAGAAACTTATCCTAAAAAAGTACGCATCTCGATAAGCAAAATATTTACTATTCAATCGGCGTAGTTGCTAATGTCTAAGGTACTTATTAATAACTATATGGATATCTATTTGCATTTTACTAAGTTATATTAAAGTTAACAAAACGTAAAGTAATACTTACGTAGCTCTATGTGACCCTCTCATCGATGAGCTTTCCATCCTTCCGATGGGTGGCCAGGAAGACGGTCACCATGTTGGCGCCCTCACCCCTTTGTAGATGTTAAAAATAATTTATTTGTTATTGAAATTAACATTTTTTTCCTACTTTTATTAAAATAATATATATTAAATAAAATACATACCAGATGACGAAAATGTTCCGTCATAGGAATCGATCCACCACACCACTCCCTTTCCCTCGTCCTAGCCGCTTTTGCCTTCTCCGACCTTTCCTTGTGCCTGGGATCATCGAATCTAGCCCTCATCTCAGTCCACTACTCGGACATGATCCAACATTGGATCGGTTTTTCGAAGCACTGACGAGCTTTCTGGTCGTCGATCGCATCACGGATTAACTTGGGGACAACGACAAGAATTGCTTCTCGATCCGCTCAGCCCGGTGTGGTGGATAAAAATATATTTTCTATAAGAAGTAAAATAGTAAGTTATATAATATGCATAAAAGGTGATTGATATTAAAAGCAATATACTTTAATTACCTTGAAGTGGGCAAACCAGAATGCTTTTCTCTCGTCCGAGGCATCCGAGTAGTTGATCCAAGAGACACCGTAGTTGGACCTCAGAAATGTCACGCCCCGCTCCCGTAGGAGCGATCGTCCTCGCTAAGGCGTAATGCCGCACGAGCCTAGATTGCGCTCGTGCAATACGGGTTCCATAACGGCCAATTTCAGCGGCTGCGACGGGGTCATCGCACAGAAGTCCCAAGCAGAGACATTGAATAATAGCAGCAGAATTTAGAACAAAATACAAGTTATACAAAGAAGCTCTTTATTGATATTGAAACAACAGTTACATTGGGGGCGCAAGGCCAAGATTACAAGTCTCTCAAGCTCACTCAATCTCACATTACAAGTCACTCAGCTCTCTCTCATCTCTCAATTACAAGTCTTTAGCCAACGGATGCTTCGGAAGGCGACGTCCATACATTATGTCCTGTATAAGTTTTTACTCCATGCGGCCATGCGCTTCGAATCGCCAAGGAACTCCGTGCCTCGACGCATCCAAGCGAGCTCCACGCCACGAGCTTCTACCTGTGCCTGCACATGTAAACTATGTGGGTGTCAGTACTCAACTGTACTGGTGGAATGAGCTCCTCGCCCACGCATACAAACCCGACACGTTTGATTTACTTTTGTGCAACTTAGTCCCCTTTATGATTGTCTTTCTACTCTTGCCTTAGGATCAGTTTTAGGACCGACGCCTTGGCCTATTTTGTGTCTCTAGACCATCTCGTGCTTGCAACATCGACGTTAACTCAAGTCGTGTTTGCCTTACGGCCATAATCAGAGACGCAACTACGCGATGAGGCTCCATTTCCGTGTGACCGTGCTTCGAATCCTTTGTGCCGTACCTCGCAACTATGTGCGACTCTACCATATCGCTGCCTCGTGGCCCTTGCTACTTTGATCACTAACTGACCCAATCAAGACTTGTGAATCTTTGTGTCACTCAAACAACTTTGCCTTGCGGCGGTTTTCTGACTTAAACTCAACAACTCAACCATAACCATGCAACTTATATGCTGACAACATAAGACTCGACGCCACATCTCGTGCCGAAGTATGTCGCCTACGTTGCAGCCAAATCTTAGGCCCAACATTTTGTGTTCCAACTTTACACACACATTCAACCTAACTTCCTTGATATACTACACTCAATACTCGACTCAATCTAAAGGCATACACACGGATCGCCGCCCATGCCGACTCATCTATATGAACTAGTCACTAGGGCCCAGCCCTATAATGGACTCCTTTTGAGCTTTTGATTAGGCGGACGCTCCTTGCCAGCACGAGTAGCTAGCTACGCTGTAAGTCTCCGCCTAACCCGTGCGGTCATCCAGCACAGCTACGAATGTCTCCATCGCAACGGTTCCCCTCGGCCGCCGGGGTCGCCGTCCGAGAAACAGATTTATTTTACCTTGTACAAGTTGTCCAATGACCATGCAAGACTCGACTCAAACTGACGTCTCACACAGTCAAAGCTACTTCTAGTGTTACCATCTCTTCCAGGGCTAATTTCAATACTTCTCACAACTGAGATCTTGCCTCGACGACCCGTAGTCGCGAGCATTCTTCTTTCTTACCTCAACGACCCAGTCGTGAGCATTCTTCTTTCTTTCTTGTCCTATTATTTCACTCAACTTAAGAACAACTATTTAGACATTTTTCCAAACTCAATGAATCAACCCTGGCCCGTGCCTTAAAACACTAAGACCGTGCCATCGTCTTAAACCAACTTGAAACTCTATGTGACACCACCGCCCAAGACTTACTCTATGTGACGGGCTTGAAACCGTAAGACTAAATTGTCATACCCAGCCGTAGAACTCATAGGGCCGTGCCTGGAATGACTTAGGTCGACCACCATCACTTTGCCTAACTTCACCAAGCCTACAACTTAACTCAAGGGACGAGCAAAGGCTATGCCAAGCCTTGCATCATAGAAGCGTGCATGCTTTATCGAGCATTTACGCGGGCGACGCCTATGACTTAGGCTACGTTCGTAACTTTGCCTACTCAACCAACTTTTCTTCTTCCAAGCCACGGGACGAAGGATCGAGTGTCATTTTCAAAGCACGCCGTGCACCAACTCTAAGTCGACCATTGGACCTTTTCATATTCTAACTCAATTCGACCGTCTGGATTATTTCCTTTAGCTATGTGGATTCGTCACTTTTATTATCAAGCCTACTTGTGCAAGTTGAAAACATACGATTTATTATGTGAAGGCTAAGATGAGGCAAGTTCACCGAAACTACCCCACCTGAGCGCTGTCTTCGAGTTGCCGTTGCATGGCGAAGTCCGAACGCCGTCGGCGTTTCGATTTCTCCGATTGACTGAGCGGAACGGGGCACTACAAGAAATAGCCCCAATTCCTCTGTACCGACGGAAGACGATATCTATACAACGATGATTAAATTCAGAGTTCCAGAAGATTTTTGAAAAATACTAGAAAAGGCTAAGTATTATAAAAAAATTATAGGATTTTTTGTTCTTTGTTTTTTTACGATTTTTAACTCCTTTCATTCTTGGTCTTTTCTTCTTCTTTTTTGAAAATTTGTAGAACTCTAAAAGTCTCAATAAGGTTTACAGATGTAAATTTACTTTTTCAGAGAAGGACTAATATGGACACTTGACTTCGGGCTAACACGGACACTTAACATAAGAGATAATGATATCTCTGTCGCCATGTGTTCCTTGTGATCCCACAAAGAATACTTGACCTCGGAGTGTCCAATATAAACATAGTTGTTGATGCATTCTCTAGATATTTGGTATCTTGGTACCAACATACTTGACACTTGGTATCTTGGTACCAACATACACTCTAGGTCACTCACTCTTAACACTCCGATTTCAAACCCTATTAAATATATGTTTGTTTAGTAAATTAAAGAAGGATATGGGTGTTGTCATGTGTTCTTTGTGAGTCATTCTCTAAGAGACTAACTCCTTTCCAGAACTAGCATTCAAGTATACTCTTAGAAATACCTAGCTAGCATTACCTACATATCATCTTAACTCTAGGTATTTGTGCATCATTTGATATCATATACCATGATACACAATATCACATTGATACTCTCTTGTATATCTTGACGCTAGGATATAGTTTCAAATACCCATGATATTAACTATACTTGACACTAGGATACAGTTTCAAATACACATTGATACTCTCTTCTATCTTGACCGAGTGCCAATTTGAAGTACACTTAAAGACTTTCCAAATTAAAAGATACAAAACCTAGACGCTTTCAATTTAAAATACACCCAAGACACATTTCTTTCTTCACATAGGTAGTGACACTTTTAAATCAACACACATCCAATTTGACACATAAACTAGCTCTCGATGATACCAATACTCAATTCTATACTACCAAGCCAATTATATGATACTCAACATCATATGTTATTAAATTCATAATAAAAATTCTATCAAACTACTATTAGCATAGTGACAATCAAATAGAGAATATATTTTGATAATCTAGATCCATGTGTGTGTCTATCGATGTATCTGTGTGTGTGTGTGTGTCCATAATAAATAGTGAATATATAAATTTTTATTTTTAACAATTCCTAAAAAATTTGTGTCCTGTGTGTGTGTTCCGGCCGCTGTCGCGAAGGCATCAGCACCGAACTATCCCCTCCAGCCACAAACTATCCCCGACAACCTAGAAGGATTGATTACCAAACTATCCCTGGCATCCCCTGTCGCTGTCGTGAAGGCATCAACGCCTCTCTCGTCATGTGTGTGTCCTGTATTGTGTGGGTGTCCTCTGTGTGTGTCCGGGTTAGGGTTTATCGAACGGCGTCTGTGTGGGGGCCGGAGAGTAAAAGGGATGTCCGAAGAGTGGAGGGGGGCCCGGACCGCGGGGAGGGGGGGTCATAGAATGGAGGCTGTAGCGCACGTAGGGGGTCGTCGAGGGTGGAGGAGGTAGTCTGAGGCGAAGGGGGGCCGGGGAGGACTTGATGCACCGGTCGTCAGAAGAGGGGGGCTCGAGCGCGCACAAAAAATTTGGGGATCGAAATGGGGGCAAATGAAAAGTCAGAACCCTATATTAAAAAAATTAGCGACGTCTCAAAAATAAGTTGCTGATATTTTGATATACAATGACGTTAAGGTTAATGACGTTGCTCAACGGCGCTGATGTTAAAATTCAGCGTCGTTCAGCGACTTCGAGCAACATTACTTTCCGTAATTTTATTTATAGCCGCTGAATGTCGCGGAACGTCGCCGATACGTATCAGCGACGTCTTGTGACATTTTAATAGGACGTCGCTAGATTCCTATTACTTTGCGACATTTTCTTCTGTCGTCACTAAATACGTCGCTAATTTGATGTGTGTGTGTGGGTATGTCTGTGTGTGGGTATGTCTGTGTGTCTGTGTGTATATATATGTCGCTAATTTGACAGATGTGTGTGTGTGTATAATTTGGTATTTTCTATGCGATATTTCACACAAATCGAAACCACTACCATAACTATATTCTAGTTGGTTTGACAATTCAGTACCAATTCATAATTTTGGTTCAGTTTTTCAAAAATTTAATCATTATCGGTGGCGGTCGGTAGTTGCTCATCCCTAGTGGCTAGGTTGAAGTCGGCTTTGCAGATAACTTTCGTGGATACTGAGTATTATAAACAAATATTACATGAATAATATTTGTAAGACGTGTGCATCCGACTGAAATTGATCCTTATCTTAATTATGGTTTGTTGAAAGGATATCCGACCGAGACCACGGGAACACAGCCATTTTGTCACCGTACCACCAAGAAGGATGACAAAGGCTTCATCGAAGGATGGTAATTTAACCTTTTTAATTTCAGATATTTTTCTCAGTATATATTACTTCCAACCCTGATTGTCATATATTAACAAGGCTAATTTGTAACTAAAAACCATGAACTTCCAAAAATTGATAACTTGCTACTACAAGTTAATGCCATCAACTTTCAAGATGGTTGCAATTTAAAATTGAATTCCTATTATTTGTGAAAATATATCAATTGGTGTAGCCTTTGTATAGAAATCGAGCAACATTTTCATCTGCATATATATATATATATATATATATATATATATATATATATATATATATATATATATATATATATATATATTTTTTTTTTTTATATATATATATTTTTATCAATCAAATATTGTAAAGTCCGGTTATTTATTACCATTCCGAATTGGATCTAACAGAATTTCTTTCTATACAACCACTATAACATCTGACTGGATAGAACGAGGATCTCCAAAATCCGATGTCATAGGTTCAAGTCCTTAGAGCGTGATTATGTTTAGTATAGTAGTTGACTGTATATTTACTACCTTTCTTTAGTGGACTGTCATTTTTTTACTATTTGTTATAATATTTTATGCCTTTGATCCTAAAAATATTTTAAAATCCCAATATTTTCTTCTTCTTCCTCCTTCCCCACCTAAGCCAAACCCAAATTGTTATCCCCCGTTGTCCTGCCCACTCCCTCCCCTCACCACGTCTTCATGTGTCCTTGACAATGCTTGGCTTTAAAAATAAAGTTTATGATAGCAATTTGCCAATTTGACATAGTTTATAATATTTAGTTGTAAATTAGTATATTAGCAATAAAAATAAGCTAAATTTTAACTTGATACCCTAAACTTTAAAACTCAACAATTTAGTACGTCAACTATTGACTATTTTCAAGTTGAAACCATCCGTCAATCAGGGATTAATATTTTCGTTAAAAAAATAACCAAATTACCCCCTTCTTCCCCCCTCCCTCGCTGCCACGCCCCCTGTAACTATTTATCTAAACATTGCTTTTTCTCTACAACTCTCTATTTATAAACATTTTCTAACTTAAGTCCAAAGAAACTAATCGAAAAGTATCTAAAAGATAATTATAAAATAAATACAAAATCCATCCAAAACAGAAACTTAATTAAACTAGAAAAGTATCTAAAAGATAATTATGAAATAAAATATAAAAGATTTGGTCAAATTCTCAAAAAATACCAAAATAGGCTTGGATCGGTTTTGACCCAAAAGCATCCACGTTAGACCCCTTCTCTTGTAGTGAACACGATCCGAATTTAACCGTATGGATAAAATGCCAAGTCCTTAGTGACTGCAAATCTTGTTAGGGCATCCTCTATCCAAATAATTTTTGTCTTTCGCATTTTGAACAACTCCAATTTTCTTGAGTGAAACTTGTCGTAATACACAGTCGATATCATCTCCTTCTGAAAGAACACCATGACGTCACCACCAAAATTGAAAACCTTGCTCTTACTGTGATGGTACAAGAATTTTTGTAGCAACTTTCACCATCTCATACTAGCCTTCTACAGTCGCTTCCAAACCACCTTTTAAACTCAATGTTTTTGTCCACTGATTCCTTTGTTGTCATTCTCTTCTCCAAACCATGCAAAACTTTCTTCAGGTACCCCTTGTGCATTAAATCTTCTGCCTTCTATCGAAGAATCCCATCCTCCCATAGACTCATGAGATAATGTGACAAGTTTGGAAAACTCGCCAAGGGAACATAATCGATGTTGTGTTGGATATCGCACATGATTGGTAGTTCTCTAAGAAAGTCCTCTGGAAGAATGGCGTGAAAGTCGTTGAATATTAATCGTACCTCTAATGGACTCGATCCTTCCTATATATTGATTATTATTCGGTCTCTGTTCATCCTTCCACTACCAAGGCATGCTTCCCATGGGTCTCCTTGAAGTTCACTTCTACTTCTTTCGTAGAGATCGTCAAGGAAAGAAAAGTATTTCCCTCATCTTGTATATTGGGAATAAAATATGCCCTACAAGCGCTTTGATACCGTGTCTGAAACGTTGTCACATCAAAAACTTAGGCCAATCCACCTAAAATAACCAACTCTCGACTAACGAACACCAAGCATATATAAAGACAAGTATATGGCAGTGACTACGCCACCTGGACAAATCTCAATCTATATAACTCAGATGAAATTACAAGATTTATAAAAATCAATGTTGAACATTTTGCCCTAATAGGTTCAACTCCCTCACCACACTCAAGATGAAGCGACATAGATTATAATGAAATCACTTACCAACCCATAATAATTTCCTAATCGAAGTTGATGACTCCTCGATCAGATCTCCTCCTTCCTTTTGTCTTGTATCATGAAGGCTTAAGAGCAAATTGTGGACTTTCTCTTAGATCTCAAGTGGATGAGCACATCGAATCTCAACTTTTGTGTTATGCTTTGTGCCTACACACTCACCCCATATATATATATATATATATATATATATATATATATATATATATATATATATATATATATATATATATATATATATATATGATGAGAAAATCGTTTTCTAGACCATAATAGGATTTTCTAAATAGAAAATTCTAATATAAGAATCATATTACACATAAAATAGTCCATCATAGGAAACCCTCAAATAAGAATCCTATTACATCTAAAATGTCTCGACACCAATTATGCACATCCAAATATAATCAAATTAAATATTTAACCAGGTTTGGACTCCACAAATATGTTGTTATCAAATTCAGACTGGATTCCAATAATCTTACCCTCTAATATAATATTAAGAGAGTGTTGATCCCCTGGCTCCGTAACTGGAATTTATGTATGTTGCCCCGTGATAGAATTCCTGCTCTCCCATGCTACAGATATCCGATCCCCCGAGTTGCTCTGCATCTTCCATTGTTTTAACCTTCTCGACCGTCACGTCGATACTAGCTGCCACGCATAGCACCTCATGCACCATTGGGATCATGCCAATATCATTAACATGGCCTAACCGAAAGCCCCTGACAATCAGCCTCACCGCAAGTCTCGGATGCCTATCCCCGACTTTCGTCTTCCATCGGAATGTGCTACCGTTCCGTCGCGCTTCTTCACTGTTGGTTGGCCCAACCAAGTGGACGGTGTGGTCCTCATGAGGTTCAAACTCTTGAACCTGCCTAACTTCGTGTCTGACAATGAAGCTCTCTCGTACACATTCATCATCGAACAGAATATCATACACTGTGAACGTCGTCGATGACCCACAGCTTTTCCTAAACCGTGTAAATGGTAATGCACCTGCCTCTGATTGAGTTTGCTGAAAATCTTGATCTCCTTCCTGGCTTAGAACTGCTAAAACCAGTGTCGCTTCATAAAGATTTGGCAAGCCATCTATTGCAAAATTTGGATCCGTAGAGCAACCCACACGTGGAGACCGACCAGTTGTCATGAAATCGACAGAGTGACCCTCAATCTTTTACTCATTACCATCCTTCGCTTTGTCTCAACAAACTGAATCATTTGTATCTCTCAAAATATGTCGAAGATATCCTCATCAAGTTCCCGACAATCCAACTCCTGTCGAACACCCCTCGAGCCTCCATCCGATGTTTATGGCCCTCGTGTATAATTCAACGGCTTGAGCATGTACATGCCATAAAACAAACCTTCTTGAGCCATCTATTGGGAATCCTTTGCAAGAATCTAATATTTGTCTCCAAACAAACTGCAACAACCATCATCTGCCAACCTCCATATCGAAACCAAGTTATAGAACAAGCTCGGTACATGTCGTACACCCCTGAGGACGAGCTTTTCACCAAGCACATCACCGATGACTACAACTGCAACCGTCCCCTTGTCGCCCATCTTTAGACGTCCAAACCTGTCATCGTGGTACGACGTGAAGATCCTCTTATGTGGAGTAACATGATGACGCCCCCGTGTCCATGACCTGGTCATCGTCAAAACACATCACAAGATTTTCTACATCATTTATTGCGAAGACATGAGATCGTCCTTATCATCCTTGTATTTTGCTATCTCAGCTTTGTGCTTTATGCAGTTCCTCTTGATATGACCTCTTTTCCTACAATAATAGCAGTCCTTCTTGCGGTCCACAGTCGCAAGATCCCGAGAAATTCTCTATGACCTCGCATGTGACTTAAGTCTTCTCTTCCCACAGGAAGCCACCAGAGCGGACTCCTGTGACGATTCAACTTGCTTGCATCGGACCTTCTCATTCAACAAGCTACTTTTGATTGCCTCCATTGTGACAACTCCATCAAGTGCGGAGTTGCTCACTGACACCACCAACATTTTTCAGCTTTTCGACAGCGAACTTAAAGTTAGAAGGGCCTTAAGCTCATCATCAATCACCATCTTTATTGTAGACAGCTGATTGAAGATACGTTGAACCTCGTTCAGATATTGTACCATGAGGTACCCTCCATGTATTTCAAGTTGACGAGAAGATGAATAAGAAATGCCTTGTTGTCAGCCGTCTTTCTTTCATTCAACGAATGCAACTTCTCTCATGAAGCTTTTGCAAAATACTCCATGGACACATGGTGAAACACTTAATTGTCCAACCATTGACGAATGAATCCAACGACGTTCTGATATAGTCTTTAGCAGTTTTTCCAATAGCTTTACGCAATCGCCCTCCAACGGACCATGCTAGTCTAAGCACAGATAAAAATAAATATATGGCGATGAATATGTCACTTGGACAAATCCCAATCTTTATAACTCAAATTAAATTACAAGATTGACAAAAGCTATTGATGAGCCCTTTGTCCTAATAGGTTCAGCCCTCTCACCACCAGTGTTCTAAATAGAGGTTGAGACGGTCGCCCAGGCGATGCCTAGGAGGTAGACAGTCTCTCTCTGTACCGCTTTTCGGTAGGCGGTGGAGTAGACGTCCAACGAAGGTTTGACGGCATAAGCAGAGGTGAGGCGGCGTAGGCGGGCGCCTAGGCAGAGCAATACCTGACATGATGTTTTAGCCAAAAGGTTTTACAAGTATTATGGGCCTATGGTTCACTTTTACAAAACTAAAACTTCATAATCTTCGTTCTACAACTTAGTTATGAATGGAACACCCTTAAAATATGCATATTACAAAAAATAATGGTAAAATAGTAAAAAAATGTCCAAAATATATCAACTGCCTAGGTTGTGCATAGGAAGCCTAGGCGATATACGAACTCTCTGCTGCGCATCCGCCTACTGTCATTTAGAACCTTGCTCACCACACTTAAGAAGAAACGACAGAGATTACAATAAAATCACTCACCAACCCATAGCAATTTTTCTAATCAAAGTTGACGACTCATCGATCAGATCTCCTCCTTCCTTCTGCCTTGTATGATGAAGCCCTAAGAGCAAAGTACAAAGTTTCTCTTATATCTCATATGGACGAGCACACCGGATCTCAACTTTTGTGCTATGCTTTGTTGTAGTGCCCCGTCCCGCAAAGTCAATCGGAGGAATTGAAACGTCGACGGCGTTCGGACTTAGTCTTGCAACGGCTGCTCGAAGGCTCGCTCGGTCGAGGCGACTCCTCGCGCAGGTGGGGTAGTTTCGGTGAACTTGCCTCATCTTAGCCTTCACTTAATAACACGCATGTTTTCAACTTGCACAAGTAGGCTAATATAAAAGCTACAGACGCACATAGCTAAGGGAATAATCCTGACCCGTCGGAATGTCTTAGAACATGGAAATGGTCGTACGGTCTGCTTAGAAGTCGGCTCAGCGTGCTTTCAAATGACACTCGATCCTTCGTCCCGTGGCTTGGGAGAAGGAAGTTGGCCTAAGTTGCCTCAACACTCGAAAAAGCATGCACGGTCTCATCGTTTTGCCCCAACGCTTGTATTGGCCTAAATCATAGGCGTCGCTCGCATGAATGCTTGATAAAGCATGTACGGTCCCGTCGTTTTGTCCCAACGCTCGAGTTAGCCTAAGTCACAGGCGTCGCCCGCATGAATGCTTAAAAATGCATGCATGGTCCCAGCATCCAAGGCTTGGCATAGCCTTCGTACGTCCCGCGAGTTAAGTCGTCTTGCACAGCTTGTGGCTTAAGTCTAGGCACCCGAGAACTTGGTTGTTCAAGTCGAACGCATGCACGGCCCGTCCTCTCGACGCGGAGCTCGGCGTAGCCTTTCTTCATCAAGTCGCTGCCCGAATAAGTTAAACAAGAGTTATGTTGGACTATCGAAGCCATTTCTAGTACTGTCCCACTCTATCTGCGGTTGTCAAGTCGCGTAGTCCCTTAAGAACAAGGCTCGTCGTACAAAGTATATGACTTGAGCGATAGCATCGCCTAGAGAACCAGGTCTGTCTAAGACACAGGCCACAGTTGATTTATCGAGTTTTGGGAAGTGTTTTAATAGTTGTTCTTGAGTTGAGTGAAATGATAGGGCAAGAAAGAAGAATGCTCACGATTGGGTCATCGAGGCATGAAAGAAGAATGCTCGCGACTGGGTCGCCGAGGCAAGGTCTCAGAAGTGTTGAACTTAGCCCTGAAAGAGATGGTAACACTAGAAGTAGATTGACTGTATGAGACGTCAGTTCGAGTCGAGTCTTGCATGGTCATTGGACAACTTGTACAAGGTGGAAGTCTTCTCGAGTGATCACCGGGGCGCCGGGACCATTCGGCCCGGGAGAAGCGAGTTGGCTCAAAGAAGGATGCTGGATAACCGCATGGGAGATTCGGCGCTTCCGGGGCCAGCTACCCATGGAAGGACGGACCGAATCCCCTGAGCCAAGTCCATTATAGCGCTGGGCACTAGTGAATAGTTCATATAGATGAGTCGGCATGAGCGGTGATCCGCGTAAATGCCTTTGGATTGAGTCGAGTATTGAGTATAGTTGGAACACAAAATGTTGGGCCTAAGATTTGGTTGCAACGTAAGCGACGTACTTCGGCACGAGATGTGACGTCGAGTCTTATGTTGTCGGCATATAAGTTGCATAGTTTGAATGTGAGTTGTCTTGAGTTTAAGTCAGAAAAGGCCGCAAGGCGGTAGCATTGATAGGTCTTGATAAGTTGCGAGACGCGACCTCAATCTTGATGAACGAACAAGTCTAAGCAAGGTCCTAAGGCACAATCAAGTCTAGCGGCACGACCAGCACGAATCGTCCCCTTGACGTCGATCGTACACGAAAATTGGTCTAGAGGCACTTGAGTTTAAGTGAAAGTCTTGGCACGGCCGAGTTCGCATAAGTTTCTCCTCAGCGAAGCACCGTCTCGAATATGTTGAAGTCACGAATATAGTATTGTACGACCCTGCCATCCCAAGTTGAAGTTTGGTCAAGTACCTAGGCGATGAGGCACTGCCTCGATCGAATTACACGTTGGCATGACACGACCCCGTCGTTGCACGACCCTGTCGTTGCATTGTTAAGTATAGGCTGAGACATCTTGTTCTAAAAAAACTGATCCTAAGGCAAGACTAGAAAGACAATCGTAAAGGGACTTGTATTGCACAAAGTAAATGAACGTGTCGGTTTTGTATGGGTGGGCGAGGAGCTCACTCCACCAGTACAGTTGAGTACTGACACCCACACAGTCTTCATATGCAGGCACAGGTAGAAGCTTGTGGCACGGAGCTCGCTTGGATGTGTCGAGGCACGGAGTTCCTTGGCGAGTCGAAGCGTGCGGCCGCGTGGACTCAAGACTTATACAGGACATAATGTATGGACATCGCCTTCCGAAGCTTCCTCTGGCTCAAGCATTATATCGAGAGATAAGAGAGAGCAGAGTGACTTGTAAAATGAGAGAATAGTGAGCACGAGAGACTTGTAATCATGGCCTTGCATCCATTGTAATCTGATTGTTCAATATCAATAAAGAGTTCTTTTGAATAACTTGTGTTTTGCCTTTAAATTTCTGCTGCATGTTCAATGTTTCTACTTGGGACTTCTGTGCGATGACCCCGTCGCCGCCGCTGAAATCGGCTGTTATGGAACTGTCTTGAACGATCGCAATCTAGGCTCGTACGGCATCACGCCTTAGCGAGAACGATCGCTCCTACGGGAGCGGGGCGTGACATTTGTGCCTCAACCCTCACCCCATATATATAGGATAAGAAAATCATATTCTAGGTCATAATAGGATTTTCTAAATAGCCCTAAGATAAGAATCCTATTACACCTAAAAATAGCCCATCAACATCCTACTTTAGATCATAATAAGATTTTCTAAATAGGAAACTCTCAAATAATAATACTATTACAACTAAAATAGTCTAGCACCAATTACGGACGTCCAGATCTAATCAAATTAAATATTTAACCAGATTTGGACTCCACAAATATGTTGTTACCAAATCTAGACTGGCCTGCAATATTATAAAGGTACGATTCAGGTACTTTTATGTAGAGACGTAAGTCTATACTTTGCCCCATCCTTTACCAGCTGATATATTTTATCATGCTCGTTGTACTTTGTGCCAACATAGAATTTCCATGATATCCCAGACAACATGGGACAAACGCCGAGCCCGTCAATCACGCCATAATATATCTCGTACCTATATGCACCGATCAATAAAAGAACTCTGTACCGTTGGTTCCCTCTGATGCTTGCTAATTTCTGACCCACTCAACATAGTATGGGTCTGGATGTTTCTCCAATGTCAACCCTACATCTTCTACCAACTATAAGCTGATGTTGTTTACTTGGTTTCAAAAATCAATCACGATCCTAAATCTTCTATCGTGATGGTACAACGAATTCGGAATATGTTATCTTTTTGCACAAAAGAAGCATACATAGGTGTTAGTATAATCATCATTGTGACACCATGTAGTCCTTTCTGGATTCCTTCCATGACCGCCGCGTTGATAAGTGCAATTGTCTTCAAACCAATCTTCACCACTGCAAATGTCACGCCCCGATCCGGAATCACCCGAATCATCGTCCTCGTAGGGGGCGTGATGCCACACGAGCCTGGAGTTGCGCTCGTGCAAGACAAGATGGCAAATTCTCAAATGGTTATCTTTGATTAGATTATGGCAAATGGAAGAAAACAGAGTATACGAAACAATTCTCTTTATTGATAATGAACTGAGATTACAAAGGCTTTCAATAGCCTAACTAAATTTGCCATCTTGGCGACAACACTCAAGTTCTCTCTTGCGCACAAAGGATTTTACTGTTCCATACATCATGCCTTCTATATCTCGGTCGTATCAATCATATTGCAAGTCCGAGCGTCAATGCGACTGCATGCTTCAAACGCTACGGCATTCCATGCCTCTGCGCGATCAAGTGAAGCTTCGCCACGAGCAATCCATTCTCTGTACCCTGCATAAAAGCTGATGGAGGATCAGTACGTTCGTCCTCGCATGTAATGATGAAAAGACCCACTTTCTAAACCGATATTTAGTATTTATGTTGAATCATGCAACTTAGCTTATGATCTTGCTATATTCTCCTTAGGGTCGATTTTATGGTATATTCGAAAGTGATAAAGCATGTTATTCGAATTGAATAGGCAAGCAGGCAAGCAGGCAAGCAATCTCATAGTTGTTTCGTGTCGCAACTTCTTACCAGAATAAACGCACTCGTCCTTACACCGACGCAAGGTGAATACGTCCCATTCCTTTCCTGTCAGGTTATAAGTGCTCTCTATGTAGGATCTATGTGTGTAGGATACATATGTGCCTGTACTTTTAACCCATCGTTCCTTAACTATATGAAGGTCGTTGGCGTATCCGTGCCAGAATGGACTAAAGGTGTTTTTCTGTTTCTTTTTTCTTTTTTTTTCTCTTTTCTTTTCTCAAATTAGATAGCCCGACGCCTCTCATAATGGGTTGCTATCCCAATTACGGAGACCTTTCGTTACATATCATCATATGTGACTTTTTACATCTCTCTAAGCGGTCGCTAATCATCTTACGGATGTACGTCCCCCAAAGATTATATCCCTACTAGGCCGAACGATCCCGGTGCCCCGGCGCACCCGTTTGAAGGAAACATTCCCATGCATGGAAGATTATCTCAATTTTCTCAAGTCTATTCGACCATGCAACGCACTATTATTCAAACAACCAAACATAGTCTTGAGTCTAAGACTCAGACTTTATCATCTCGTATTTCTTCCATTAACTTTCTATGTTCTCACATTTCATACTTCGTTTTAATGTTCAATGGCATCATGCCTCAACTCAATGTTCGTCAGCCGAATGACCCAAAGGTCCTGAACATTTTCGAGGCATCATGTCATATCTGACAGTTCCGTCACATTCATGCCACAACTGTACTCTTTTACAACGAAGCCATCTTTTATGATCTCGTGTACGTACGCACGTTTTGACACATTTATCATCTTTTCCTTTGCTCGTGCACTTGATGCATGAATCGAAGCCGTACTTCCATGTTCTATGCCTTAGTGTTCAATGTACATGGCTCGTGCACTAAGGCACTCGCCTATATTGTCTTTCAATGTGCTAGCCTTTCTAACTCATGCGCAAAGGCACAAAATGGCTCGTGCATGAAGGCACTCGCCGAATACAGTTATCCCATGTTCTTGTGGCTTACGTACCGAGGCGCTCGCCTTTGCGATATCTAATGTTCCATAGCGACTCGTACATTTGATGCAAATTCATTTTAATTGTTCTAACTAGTGTTCGACACACACTATAATTTATCTTCCGATCGGACCATGTCCATGGCGTTGATAGGTTAACTTAACATACAATGATACATTCTTACTTAGGCAAGAAGGAGTGAAAAAAGAGTCAGTCCTTCCATCTTAAATCGATACGCCTTGTTGTTTGCCGAGCCGATGCGGCTCGATTTCATATCTTTGTTGCACAGCCAAATCTTCTGACTTAGCCATTCGAGCACTTCTTGTTTTATCGAACTACTCGATCGATTTCGGCCTACAATGCCCAAGCCCAGCCCGTTGCGAGGTGGTGATTTGGGTTTTGCGGACCCGTTGTGAATGAGGCAAAATGTTGACCTCTAACATTTCAGCGTAAACGGATAGCCTGCACATGAAACCAACTAAAATCAATACTTGCATCGATTCGGACTTGCGTCTTGGGTAGATTCGATTTCATAGAATCTTCGAGCCGACTCAACGCACTTATCCTTCGGGGCGATGCAGCGCTTCGCATCGATTCAACTCGATGCATTTCTTTGGGACAATGCAACTCTTCGCATCGACTTAGTTTGATGCATTGTTTGGGACAACGTATCTCTCGTATCGATTCACATCGATATATTTCATTCGGTCAACGCAACTCTTTGAGTCAACATCTCAGCGTAAAATGCCGTGCGGAGCGGGGTATTATAGAATATACCACTCAAAATAAGGTTCGTCCTCGAACCAAAACCAACACTCTGATTAAGTATTTTATAGATCGTTTTACGATCACGTCCCACCAATGTTGTTTAGTTTCGCACTATATATCTTGTAAGCTTTTCATTAACATTTCAAAGTCTTTCCTGTTGCTCGATTTGAATTTTGTATACAACTCGATTTGGATCCGTACAACTATTCAAGGCATCCCACAAATATGTGTATTTCAGCCAAGCCCAGTGGTAGAAAATTGGAACAAAGCTGACAGGTAAATTTCAATCCTATGCTTGCCATCTCGTACTCCTGATCTTTAGCAACTGTTCTCGAATTTTTTTATCACATATGTATATTAGAAACATAGGTGATTCATTTAATAAAGTCACTGCATGTGACACAATTCAAAATCGCATTTCTCGTTTCGTATGTTTTGTATGGACTATCAATTCTATACGTCGCGTCGAGCCGTCGCACATCCAATCGCAATGATCTTTCAAAATGCCTTGCGTTCAAAGTCACCGCCCAACTATTTTCGAAGTCTGGCTATGCAACTTATCTCGATACGATTTCCTTAGTTGACTTGCAAATGCATCAACATTCAGGACTACGCCTGCTAGGTTACTTACCTAGACACCGTACTTAAATTCTTCCGACACAACTTAAATTGACATTGCACAAAGGCCACAATCTATCCGATACAAAAGTTTATATCGAGGCGAGGTGCTCAAGGCAATAATCGCTTTAACTCAAAGTTTCTACGATGCATCTTACGTTCGATTTCGAACGAGTAAGAATTTACTAGCCAAATTCCTAACTTATCCGTCTCGCAACATCGAATATAAGTTATATTCACGCAAGCTCAATTGCAAGGTGAATCCAAATCTAACGACGTAACTCGTAAGTCATTCTCTTACCACTCGTGCTCGTGCATAGCACAATTCTTAAAATCGCCTAGACTTATCATTAACACGCACCACATTATATTTGTTATCGATAAAATTTCATATACGATATCGCATGGGTCATCTTATGGTCTGCAACATTCAATTTGATTTGGCAGTCAAGTATTCTAGGATCATCTGTCCCGTAGGTACGCTCGATAATTGTGGATCATTAATGAAGGACAGTTACTATGAACCATGCTATATCTTATTTTGGAGCCAAATTACGTTTCGACGATTTCTATGCGACTGCCCAATTTTGGACAAAACTATTTCTATCAGTGCAACTGACGCGTAACTATCCTCCGAGTAAAGTCATGCACTACCATCAATGATTCTGCTATTCACGAAGCATCTACTCGTATTGAGTTCACGTTTATCTTATTTACGGTCGACACACGAGATGTTATACGCATCAAACAATCGTCGATGACTTATAGTCTCGTCTTGATCAATCACAAAGTTTAAGATCAACCAGTTCGTTCATTCTCGTATTGTTATTTACAAAATTTTGAAAGCACGAGGCATACTCCATTTTGTATTCTCACATCGTGCTTACGTTTTCTTACGTATCGATCTCGATACGTCATATCAATTTCGATAGCGTAAGGGTCAACTTTGATTCTGTTTCAACGTCGATAACTTGTATTGCATAAGTCCAAGTTCTCCACAAATATTTCCGTACGTCTCGAATCATTTTTCGATTCGTTGCATTCCATTATACTTCAATTGCGTAACCAAGTTACTGATTTTTCGACGCCGTACCCTCGAGTCATCTAATCATGCCCTCTATGTTTCACATAATTTCATCATGCCCACAGTGAGTCTCGTCTCGACATAACCTACTATCTTTCTTAGGTGCGGCTATCCAAATCAACCAATATTTTCATCGAAATCGTAAGTCGTACGATTTGATTACACTTTGCATCGGCTAATATTTCTATCGAGATCGCAAGTCGTGCGATTCGATTATCATTCGCGTATTCTAACATTTTTGTTGAGATCGCAAGTCGTGCGATTCGATTATAATTTGTATCGCCCAACAGTTTCATCGAGATCGCAAGTCGTGCGACTCGTTTATAACTTTAAGTTTCCTATCGGATCGATCTGATCATGGCCTCATGGCATAATCGTTTTGTTAGTCTCGGTCGTTCGACCGACTTATAATTTTCGTCTGACGTATCATTCATTGATACGAGTCCCGCCTTATCATTCCAACCAATTTTCGAAGAACACTTGCATCAATATACCATCATACAAATTTTCAATCGAGTTTTGATACTCTTCCGTCCATCACGGACAAACCTTCTGCAATTCTCACAACGCGTCAATGCAATTCATCGCACAAGTGGTATATCATATACCACCCAGAATCGAGTCATTCATCGCATATGGGGTATGGCATATACCACTCGAAAATTAAGTCATTTCTCTCGCATCATACTCAGTATGAACCAATAATCTATTCTGACTCACAATTTCTGCAGTGATCATGCCGATCACAACAATTTTTGATTAATCAAATCCGACACAACTCGGTCAATATTTTCATTTGCCAACACAAGTTCGGTGTGCAACCGAACTATTCGTTCTATCAATTTATGATTTCAGTTCCTTCCGTTGCATCTCGTGCAATGATTCATTTTCGATATCCGTTGCACTTCGTGCAGCAATTTTACTTTGACATGCATTGTACCACGTGTAACGATTTTACTTCTGACATGTATTGCACAGTGTGCAACATTTTCTTTCTGATATGCGTTGCACTTTGTGCAATGAATCATTTCCGATAACCATTGTATCTCGTGCAAGTATTTATCTGTGACATTCAAATCCAATGCTCGAATCCGTTAACATTCGATATCAATTTTTATTATTCTTGCACGCATCATTCACACTTCAACTCTTTGCAACTTGATATAGCAACATTTTATTTCACTCGTTACACTTCATGTAACTTATTATTTCTCTCGTTCACTTTGTTGCATTGCAACATCGAATATCTCATTTCATATTTTTTAACTTGTTGCACTTGCAGCAACAATATTTCATGGCTCATTGCACTCAATACGATAAACCTTTCGTGACTTTCTTAGCAAACATCATGTAATTTCCAAATCACGTACGGCAAAATTATACGATTTGTATTAGACTTATTGTATAGAACATCCAGTGCGGCATCGAGTAGAGTGATTCGATTGGTGGTGGGCAACTCTTTGGAATTGAAACAAAGCAAACGTCCTGAGGAAATTGAGCCTAGAGCTCTTATACCAATTTGTCATGCCCTGATCCGAAATCATCCGAATCATCGTCCTCGCAGGGTGCATGATGACGCATGAGCCTGGAGTTGCTCTCGTACAAGACAAGATGACAAGTTCTCAAATGGTTATCTTTGATTCGATATTAGCAAAAGAAAGAAAATAGAGTATACAAAACAATTTGCTTTATTGATAATGAACTGAGATTACAAAGGCTTTTAATAGCCCAACTGAATTTGCCGGATTGGCTACAACACTCAAGTTCTCTCTTGTCCACAAAGGATTTCCTCGTTCCATACATCATGCCTTCTATATCTCGACTGCATTAATCCTGTGGCAAGTCCGAGCGTCAATGCGATTGCACGCTTCAAACACTACGACATTTTATGCCTCTGCGTGATCAAGCAAAGCTTCGTCGCGAGCAATCCATTCCCTGCACCCTGCATAAAAGCTAGTGGAGGATCAGTACATTCGTCCTCGCATATACTGATGAAAAGACCCACTTTCTAAATCGACATTTAGTATTTATGTTGAATCATGCAACTTAGCTTATGATCTTGCTATATTCTCCTTAGGATCAATTTTATGGCATATTCGAATGCGGTAAAGCATGTTATCATGGCAAGCATGTTATTTGAATTGAATAGGCAAGCAGGCAAGCAATCTCGTGTTTGTTTCGTGGCGCGGCTTCTTACCAGCATAGACGCACTCGTCCTTGCACCGACGCAAGATGAATACGTTCTATTCCTTTCCTGTCAGGTTATAAGTGCTCTCTATGCAGGATCTATGTGTGCAGGATACATACGTGCCTGCACTTTCAACCCATCGTTCCTTAACTATCTGAAGGTCGTTGGCGTATCCGCGCCAGAATGGACTAAAGGTGTTTCTCTGTTTCTTCCTCTCTTTCTTTTCTTTCTTTTCTTTCTTTCTTTCTTTCTTTCTTTCTTTCTTTCTTTTCTTTTCTCAAATTGGGTAGCCCGACGCCTCTCGTAGTGGGTTGCTATCCCAATTACGGAGACCTTGTATTGCATACCATCATTTGCGGCTTTTCACATATCGCTAAGAGGTCGCTAATCGTCTTAGGGATGTGCGTCCCTCAAAGATTATATTCCTCCTAGGCCGAACGGTTAAGGTGTCCCGGCGCATCTGTTCGAAGGGAACATTTCCGTGCACGGGAGATTATCTCAATTTTCTTAAGTCTATTCGACCATGCAACACACTATTATTCAAACAACCAAACATAGTCTTGAGTCCGAGACTCAGACTTTATCATCTCGTATTTCTTCCATTATCTTTCTATGTTCTCACATTTCATTCTTCGTTTTAATGTTCAATGGCATCATGTCTCAACTCAATGTTCGTCAACCGAACGACCCAAAGGTCCTGAACATTTTCGAGGCTTCATATCATATCTGACAGTTCTGTCACATTCATGCCACAACTGTACTCTTTCACAACGAAGCCATCTTTTATGATCTCGTAGACGTACGCACGTTTTGACACATTTATCATATTTTCCTTCGCATCGTGCACTTGATGCACGCATCGAAGCCGTATTTCTATGTTCTATGCCTTAGTATTTAATGTACATGGCTCGTGCACTAGGGCACTCGCCTATATTGTCTTTCAATGTGCTAGCCTTTCTAACTCATGCACGAAGGTACGGAATGGCTCGTGCACAAAGGCACTCGCTGAATACAGTTATCCCATGTTCTTGTGGCTTGCGCACCGAGGCGCTCGCCTTTGCAATATCCAATGTTCCATAGCGACTCGTGATTTGATGGACGTTTTATTTCAATTGTTCTAACTAGTGTTTTACACACACTATGATTTATCTTCCGATCGGACCATACCGTGGCGTCGATAGGTTAACTTAGCATACAATGATACATTCTAACTTAGCATACAATGATACATTCTTACTTAGGCATGATGGAGTAAAAAGAAGAGTCAGTCCTCCCACCTTAAACCGATACGCCTTGTTGTTTGCCGAGCCCATGCGGCTCGATTTCATATCTTTGTTGTGCGGCCAAATCTTCTGACTTAGCCATTCGAGCACTTCTTGTTTTATCGAACTACTCGATCGATTTCGGCCTACAATGCCCAAGCCCAGCCCGTTGCGAGGTGGTGATTTGGGTTTTGCGGACCTGTTGTGAATGAGGCAAAATGTCGGCCTCTAACATTTCAGCGTAAACGGATAGCCTGCACATGAAACCAACTAAAATCAATACTTGCATCGATTCGGACTTGCGCCTTGGGTAGATTCGATTTCTTAGAATTTTCGAGCCGACTCAACGCACTTACCCTTCGGGGCGATGCAGCGCTTCGCATCGATTCAACTCGATGCATTTCTTTGGGACAATGCAACTCTTCGCATCGACTTAGTTTGATGCATTGCTCGAGACAACATAACTCTCGTATCGATTCGCATCGATACATTTCATTCGATCAACGTGACTATTTGAGTCAACGTCTCAGCATAATGCGCCGTGCAGAGCGGGACATTACAGCAAAAGCCATTCCTTCTACATTCTCCGTAATAACCATGTTCGCCGACGCTATCCTAACTATGATAGCACTGGCGGTTAGTTTGTCACTGCCACAATCGTCATCACGACCCCTCCTGATGATATCATATCTTATTCGCGCTAGACGAATCCAAACGAGTCCTCCGTGGACGATTCTCTCGTGTCGATGTCCGATCATCTACCAGTTCTCTTATGTCGATGCCTGATCATCTACCGGGATGTTGCGTGTGCTACTCATTGGACCCAAAAGTTTCCGCATCATTTTACTATCCAAAGGAGATTAGTTTTTTTTTTTTTCATGAAATCATCCTGAAATCAAGCCTATGAAGCTAGTATTGTGTTCTTCCATTTTACTATTAGTATATTACATGAATGGTGATAAACTTTACAATACAAAGATTGTGTTTGGTGGAGAAAACAGAAACTCGAGCAATTGAGGTGGATGCCAATAATAATATATAGAGGATTTGGGTATAACCATTTTCCATTTTAACACCACCTTCATCAATACTCGATTGGCAGTAGAATGAGAAAAAAAATTTGGATGCCTCAAGATGTTATGTGATATAAGAAAAATAAAATAAATTTTTATGTTAACTATTTGTAAGATTTTATCCGTCACCATCACAACAACTTATTTGGTTTGTGAGAAAATAAGAAAAAGCCAAAGAATAAAAAAGTTTTTCTTGCTTGGTTGATAAGATTTGAAAAGTGGAGATAAAATTTATGTGTGATGGTGACGGAATGGCGGCCATAAACGGATTTAAAGTAGCGAAATTCTTTGTCGTATAAGTTCAGACCCGTAGGAAAGACGTAACTATGTGGACACTAAACTTGCAAGTTTCCAGAGTAGATTCCATGTTAACCAGACTAGAAATGCCAATTTGACTTGGGGGATGGTATCTCACCATTTTAGGAAGGAACAAATTGATAATAAAAAGTTTATGTAAGTTATTTTCTCTCACTTCTTTTTTCTCTACTAATCAAAGATGACAACCATATGTTTCTCATTCATTTTTTTTTAACTTTCGATCACTTTCCTTCACACCTAACACACGTAGATGTTTGGTTATTGAAGGGGACGTTAACCTAGTATGAGTTACCGAAAAAAGTCAGGTTCAAGCTGCACATATTTTCAATGATTTAAAAATGGAACCCACATCATTAAGAAGAAAATCATAAAATTGATATAGGTAGGCCATGCATGTTAGTAAAAGGTCTAATATCATATTTCATCAGAAATGTCAAGAAGAAAATCAAAAAAATTGATATAGTTGTACTGGAATTTGTTATCCTTGTTTTGCTCAATTGATGATCGATCTTCAGGGTCTGTTTGGCAATTGTAAGGCAGTGGTTATGAGGTATTTTTAAAGTACCGGCTATGAGCAGTTATGCGTGGTCCGGTTTTGGGTGGTTTTAAGTAGCAGCTTTTAAACTAGTCTAATCCATGTTTGGTAATTCACTAACGAGCGGTTCAGAAAGTTTTTTTACACGAACAAAATTAAACAGGGAATGGTATTAGTAGTTATAATTATATATTTTTGGTGAGGATATAAATGGAATAAAATAATAAAACCTCTAAAAACCTACCGATTTGGAGTGTTTATAAAGCCACCCAAAATTACATTACACCGGTTTTGAGGGATTTTTGAGCCGACCAAAATCGGTGCCTCAAAAAAATTAACAAGCAAATGTTTTCATAGACGGTCGGTTAAAAAAAAATTCCAAAACCGGTGAAAACACCGTTACCAAGCAGACCCTCAGGGTTACAACAAATAGTTACAAATTATATATATGTACTCTCTTGAATTCTTTTGGCTGATTTTTTGCTAATTAACTTCACTTTCTGACCTTGTAGTATTGCTGCCCTGTGTTGTTGCTGGCTATGCGAAACTTGTTGCTATTGAGCAGACATCCATCAGAGCATTGAGATCGTGAACTTTGTTTATGGGGAGGAGGGGAAACAAAGATTTATATGGAAGCTTAAAGTTTATTAGACTGATTGGCATGTTGATGTAATAAGCAGTTGCAGGCTTGCTAGGGGGGCGTGTGTATGTACAATGTAAAAGATTATCTAGTATCATAGTAGTTTGTTATTTACGTTTCTACATATACTTGTATGATTGTATGATCATTTCAAATTTCAAGGTCCCTTCTTGTACTCTATTTTTAATATAAAATTTGTCACGTTCTATTCCTAAAATACGTAGGACTAGAATACGTGGCAATGGTCAGCTACGTATCAAGTGGACTACAGCCCAATTCGAATATGTATACGCTGTCTAGAATAGGGTCATGCTATCTATAGTGTCCATAATCACTATCATATCTCAATCCACAAAATATGAATAAAAAAAATTCTAGCATACAAACAACATTTTTATGTATGTATACAAGCAAGACAAATGCATAGTAAATTGTGCAAGTTGTCTCATACACTTTGACTTGACCTGCTATAGCAAGTCATGTTAACTTTCTAACTTTTTTTCTTAATTATCCCCTATATTACAGTAATTTGCCCATTGAATGCAGGCCAGTTGTAGTATTAAAAAAATTCGATCAAAACTCTAGATTAACTGCTATTTAATTAACGTAGACCCCATAAATTACCATAAATTATGATTTTGATGCAGGTCAGTATCGACACCCTAGATTAACTGCTATTTAATTAACGTAGACCCTCTAGATTACCGTAATTTATGGATTGAATGCAGACAAGGGCGTACCCACTTTGTGGGCTGGAGTGGGCTCCAGCCCACTCCAAAAAAAAATTTACCTTTTTTTTCCCATATATATATATATATATATATATATATATATATATATATATATATATATATATATATATATATATATATATATATATAACATCTGGAACTGGACCAAAAACAGGTCATGGGCTGGGACGGAAGCGACCGAAAACATTCGTCGTAGCGGTTTGAGGATCGGCTCGGACGCCGATAAGCTCGTGTGGGCACCAGACACAGCTGGCACCTTCTCGGTTAGATCTGCCAGGAGCGTTATCCGGGGCAACGTGGCGCCGTCCCCTACCTCTGCCTCTTACTAGCAGACGTGCATCCCCAAGAAGTGGTCTTTTCTCATCTGGAGAGCCCTTCGCAATATCCTCCCCACCGACGACAATCTCAGCACTATCGGATTCAGCCTTGCCTCTGCGTGCACATGCTGCTCTGATCGACAATCGGAAACAGCTAACCACATCCTCAGTCAGGGGGACCTACCGGTCAAGGTCTGGAAAGCTCTTTCCCGGCGGTGCAGAATGCCTCACGAAGGCGACCACTTTCACCATCCCATGGCCACCTGGGCTTCAGCGTCCCATGGTCACCAGATCGTCGATGCGGCCGCCACGTGGGTCATCTGGAAAAACCGGAACAAGACGAGATACGAAGGCCAACAATACAGCGCAGACCAACTTATTTGGGAGACCACTCATCAATGCCACAAAAGGAGACCCCTCTGCAGGCATGGCCAGGAGGCTTTCTGGAACTCTCTCCTATCCCCGGCTTAGCCTTTTTGGTTTCTTGTTTTCCTCTTCTTTTGTCAGTATACGTGTATAGGCTTCGACATTTTGCGCCTCATGGTATACTTGTATAGGTTCGACCTTTTCGGCCTTCTTGAATAAAATTGGTAGTTTCCCAAAAAAAAAATGTATATTTTGGATTTTTTTCTAAGAGTTAATACATACTTAGCCCATTCTAATCCACTCCAACCCACCCTAACTTGAATTTCTGGATCCATCGTTGGATGCAGATCAGTTTTAGTATCAAATTTGTCCAGCAGTTGGATGAGGACATACACTCCCCTTCTACCGTTGTACTTGTTTCAAATGTTTAATATATTTGTTCTCTTTCAAAAAAAAAAAAACCTATTAATATTTAAAGAACCCAGAGCCCCTGCGCGTATGATATGATCCCTAAATAAGTGACTGCAATATGATGCCAATATATAAGCTATATTCACATTTGAGTATCAGAAGTATCAGTGGCATGGGTGTTATTTGTTAGCCCAGACTCTACCAAGTCCAGTTTCGCACACAATCCAGGCTCTACATTGGTGCAGTTAGACTACATTCTGTAGGATCGTTGAGCACCTCTAGAGGGGGGGTGAATAGAGTGCGTGTGTGCAGCGGAATATAATCACCAATTAAAAATTAAACAATGGCAGATATGTAAGAGACAGTAAATAAAGATAGAGAATTCAAACTCAGTGACACAGCGATGTATACTGGTATCCCTCTGAGAGGACTAATCTAGTCTCGAGTACTCTTGCTCGATGTTAATCCACTATGGCACAAGCTTTAACTGAGAGCTTGCAATCTCTTACAACACCGTGCTTGGTGACAAGCGCACGACCAGCTTCACAACACCGTGCTTGGTGACGAGCGCACGACCAGCTCCACAACAGAAAAGTTGTTGAAACTTGAACGACCTCTTTACAACTCTTGAGTAACCAAAAACTCTAAATCAACTCTGATAGTACTGGCTTTTGGCTAAGAGATGTGTAGGTGAGATTTGAAAATCTTAGATCATTTTGAAAACACTTGAGTAGTAGAGAAGAGAAGATGAAGAATGAATTGATGATTTGAAATGAAAAGTTCTTCTCTATTTATAGGTGTTTTCACCAACCGAACTCGGGCAGAACTCGGGCAGAGTTCGGGTGCAAATATCTCGCAAAGAGACGTTGCTCGCAGATTTGGAGGCAACAGAAGTTTGAATACAAACTGACCGAACTCGGTCAGAGTTCGGACCGAACTCGGTCAGAGTTCGGACCGAACTCGGTCAGAGTTCGGACCGAACTCGGGCCGAACTCGGCTAGGAGTTCTGTCAGGAGATATTTGAAATTCTTTTGCAAAAACAGTTTTCAAACATGTTTTTGGTTATTTGTAAAATCATTTGAAAAGACTATTTTCGAAATATGTTTTTGAAATATTTGTAAACGAAAATACGAATGGTAAAAGTAGGCTTTTGAAATAAGGACAGTTTTAACCCTAAGCCAGTATTACCAAAATTGATTTTACAAGGTAATTCCTAGACTCAATAAAATATAAAATACAGAATAAAAGTGAGAACTGAGTCTTCAGAAGATTTGATGATGTTGACGCTTTGATTGATGTGGTACATCGTCCGTTGAATATGATTTCATGAATCCTGAAATGATTAGCAGCATTTTCTATATTTTGTGTATTGACTAAAGTGTATGTTGATTATCGAAATCGGGTGTGACCATGGAATGGGCCAACACATTGGTACAGCCAGACTTCACTATACCAAGTCCATGTTGGATTTTGGCCTTTATACATTGGAACATTAGTCCCACATCGGCTAGACCAAAAGAGTTGTATCTCTATATATTAGCTATGCTCTTTTTGAGATGCACATGTGGTGTGGAGGTGCATATGGGTGTGCCATGTGGGGTTGTTTTTCTAATAGAAAAAATGCTAAATAAACAATTGAAAGCATTCATGTTTTTTGCTCTTGGAAAATTTATTTCCATTGGAGCTAAGCCCCGTAGGGGCTTAGCGACTCGGACTCGGGCTCATGAGGCGTAATGTGGCATTTTGTTGGCGTACTTTGCACTTAGCATTGTCGTTAGGTGCATAGTGCGCTTAAGTTGTACTCGTTGCGCGAGCCACTTGCGCACGCAAGTGGCTCAGTGCGCATTCAGTGCGTGGTGTACAAGGCGTGCGGGGTGCGCGAGGTGCGCAACTTGCTTCAGATCGTGCTTGTGCATGATCTGAGCGGTTACTGCACGTTCGAAATGGTTTTTACCACGTCCCGAATGTTGTGCTAACCGGGCAGTTGCTACTCGGGCCTATAAAAGGAGAAGCTTAACAGACAATTACACAGGCATATACAGAGAGTTACGAAAGTTTACAAGTATTTCTTAACACAAGTAAACAGAAGCTGTGAGAGAGAAGAGAAGCTTTGCACCAGCGTTGCTTTTGTACGGAAGTTCGTGTACGATCCGAGGAGTCAGAAGAGCAGGAGTGTTCCAAAGTTCTCCGACGAACTTGCTGGTTCCTGGAAGCTATTCGTGTGGGGCGAATATGGATTTGAGCAACGATGATCATTCACCCCAGCAGGAGATTTTTTATCTAATGCATGTCATCTTCGCTATTGCTAGCAATTCGGATTAGTACCTTATTTTTAGAAGTACGTCATTCAGTTGCTGTAACGAAATCTTTTTTAAGATCTTCGTTTACCAGAATCCTCCAAGGATCTCTGTTACGCGCCTTTGCTGAAGTGTTGCGTTGAAACGTTGTCTTTACAATTGTTTCATTTTTTCAGTTTTCTATCGAAAAAATTATGTTCCGGCACTAATAATCTCAAAGCTATATCGCTACGGTGGAAAACTTTAATGCATCACTCCTCAATACTGACTTTTGTAAGTTAAAAAAGTTTGATGGAGAGCATTATCAAGTCTGGAAGAGGAATGTTTATCTCACTCTTCAACTCAGAGATGTTGATCATGTGCTTCTTGAAGAGGAACCTACTGTTCCAGATACTGGGTCTGCTGTCGCAATCATTGCGGCTACTAAACTTTAGGCCAAGTGGAGAAGGGAGAATAGCATTTGCAGGCTGCTTATTCTGAATGCTATGGAGGATTCCCTAGCAGAATCCTACAATAAGAAAACTATTGCCAGAGACATATGGGAGTCTTTAGAGAAACTGTACGAAGAGGACAAGAACAGGAGCAAGATATTTGTGGTTGAAAAATATCACAAAGGGCTCTTTGATGACGAGAAGTCCATGCTGCCGCAGGTGAAGGAATTCATGAAGCTGCGACAGAAGCTGGAAGACGAGGCGATGCCCCTTCCCGACAAGTTTGTTATTGGAGGAATTGTCTCGATGCTCCCCGCTGGGTGGAGTAAGTTCTATGCAAACATGCATAGGAAGAAGCTTGAGATCAGCCTTGAAGATCTCTTGTAGGAAATCTATGTTGAGGATCAAATGCGGGCTCAACTGAAGGTGGATGCACTGTCCAAGCAATTGGCTAACGCCAGTCTGGTTCATACAAGGGAACCAAGGGAAAAGCATGTGGCTTCCCACAGCAAGAAGAAGGACCCTGACAATCTAAAAGTCAAGGGAACTTCGTTCAAGCAAAAGAAGCCAAAGTCTCATTTGGCTTGTTTCAAGTGTGGCAAGAATGGCCACTTCAAGAATAAATGTAAAGCAAAGACCAAGCAATCAAAGCAAGGAGAGCCTAATAAGGTATGTATGATCACTGACGTTGTTGCTATGATTACGTAGGTTGATGCGGCAGGGACTGATTCTGACTGGTGGGTAGATACTGGAGCTACCTGCCATGTCTGCTCCTGTAAGGAGTGGTTCACCACCTACACACCTACTCCTGAAGTGGTTATGGTGGCGAACCAGGCACAAGCTGAAGTGATCGGGGTCGAAACGGTGGTGTTGAAGTTGACTTCTGGCAAGTCTCTAATGCTTCAAGGCATGAATCATGTACCTGCTATCTCCAAGAACCTGATCTCAGGAGGCCTACTCTGCAATGCAGGCCTCAGGATGGACATCAATGCTGACCAGATGGTGATGTCTATCAAGTGAATATATTTCGGGAAAGCTTTTTATACCGAAGGAATGTTCAAAATTCAGCTTGTAAATCAGTCCAATGTAATTAATGCAATCACTCCTTCTGCTTATACTTTTGAGTTGTGGCATAATAGGCTAGGACATGTTCATTGTAAATGAATAAACAAAATGTCTAGTCTAGGACTTATCTCCAAGTGTGGGGATAAGGTAGAGAAATGTGAAGTTTGTACTCAAACGAAGATCACAAGGAAACCCTTTCCCCGGGTTTATCGAAGTACAGATCTTCTGGAGTTGGTACACTCCGATATCTGTGACTTCAAACAGTTCTCTACAAAGGCCGGGATGAAGTATTTCATAACTTTCATCAATGACTTCTCAAAGTATGCGTTCGTCTATTTGCTGAAGGCTAAAGACGAAGCATTCGAAAAGTTCAAGGAGTTCAGGGCCGAAGCTGAGCGACAAACTGGACAATAACTCAAAAGAATAAGAAGTGATCGAGGTGGGTAGTACAGGTCTCATGAATTCGTATCGTTCTGCAAAGAACATAAAATTATCAATGAGACTACGGCACCGTACTCTCCTTAATCAAACGGAGTAGCAGAGAGGAAGAACAGAACGTTAACAGAAATGATGAACTCAATGCTGTTGACTGCGGGTCTTCCTAAGTGCTACTGGAGCTACTCCATAATAGGCGATTACCCACGGTTATTACCGTGACAATTATTTTTCGTCATGGTAATAACCGTTACTAGTGAGGCGTGGTTAATATTTAGTCACGGTAATAACCGTGACAAATATTTGTTTTGGTAACGGTTATAACCGTGACAAATATTTGTTTTGGTAACGGTTATAACCGTGACAAATATTTGTTTTGGTAACGGTTATAACCGTGAGAGAAGTCCATTTATGTGACGGTTGTAACCGTGACCAATATTCCATTTGACACAGTTATAACCATTACAAAAAGTCCAAATTACCACGGTTATTACCGTTAGTATATATTTATTATAACGATTATAACCATAAGAATTTTTTTTTTAAAATGAATATATTTTACAAGATCACACATCAAATGAGTAAACATATACTGTCGTTTACCTACATCAAGCCAATCAAACAAGTGGATGATATTCACCAGTGTACATTCCACAAAGATGTGTACTAATATAGATACCATTATATGTACCAGTTAAACAAGAGGATGGCAGTCACCAGTGTACATACCACAAAAATGAGTATAATATAAATACCACCATATATTTTCCCAATGGGATTTTTTTCGTCTACTTCAAAATGTCTTACAAATGAAAAGAAAATATCAAAAGAACAAACACTTTTACCATCATCTCCAACAGTTTCTCAGTTTTCCTCTAAACTCACTCTAGCTTTGAATTTTTGAAGTAGTTTCTCAGTCTTCCTCTAAGCTCCTCTAGCTTTGAATTTCCTCATAGTTCAGTGGTTTCTGGTGTCCAGCCTTCTTCGTGAGCATGTGTTTGTCAAAATCCTTCAGATATCTGTTGATTTCACCATGATCACTTCGCTTGATATCTCTAGCAATTGAGAAGAAAACTTCCACAATATTCAAGTTCGTCTTTGCCCTCTGCAACATTGAATATCCATTGGGGAAAAAAATGTTACCATCGATATTTTATTTTAAGTTTTTTTTTCCTAAAATGTGGTGTTTTTAAATCAGAGGCCTAGCAGCTCAAAACGGAATGAAGACTAATTTACCAAAATTTTGATTAAGGACTTTGTTACACTTACAAGTAAGAAACTTTGATATGATTCCATAATTTTTAGGCAAATATTTAAAGTAGTAGTCAAGAGTTCATGACCATCAATTTGATTTCCTCTTATTTGTTTCCCTTATTTTTTTAATGACAGTGGATGTAATATGTTCAAGTTTTAATGACAGTGGATGTACATGCATACCTTTAGAAATTGATAAATCTGTGTCACCCAGGGGTATTGGAAGTATTTGGCCTGGTTCCTTTTGCAACAACCAAGATGTCATAGCCTAATTGAAATTCATCATTACCATCTAAGTTGGTCTCTATGTCTGACAGGCAATAGCTTTCTTATTTTGTCGATCAATTTTATAGCATTTACCTTCCCAAAATTTTATCTAACCTTCTTTCTACCAAAAGGGAAACATGAAACCCAGTTAATTCATCGACACCAGACTTGTATGAAGAAGAGAGTTTAGATACTTGAAATGTCAGAGAAGAAAATAAGTCAGTTGAGAAGAAAAGGAAAATATCTCCATACCTTCCTAATGACGTTACGTATTGGCTCAATGATACTCCGTGGCTCGACCATTCCACAGGTTATACTTGGTAACAAAGGGATAAATGCAAAATAATTTCGAGATGATACTACTTGTACATCGTAGAAGAAGCTATCAAGATTTTCAAGAAACTCGTTGCAGCCCAACCAGTTCCAAGGACTACCACCTTCTTCTTTGGAGCTGTGATTCAACACTATAATCCAATTTGCCAGCAGATTATGCCACAATACCTCAAGTACTGCTGCAAAAGAGAAGGCAAGAAATATTAGCACAAGTATCTGCTAAAGTTGTGAAAGAATCACTGCTACAACAGCAAGATATAAAATTAAGTACCCAAAAATTTATAGCTTGAATCTGATACTACAAAAACATGAATTACTTGATCCAAAACTTAACCATATATATCATGTGTTATATTTAATATATTTTGACATTGATTTGTATACATGGTTACTGACTTCCATGTCATCAATATGGCAATCAAGTTGCAATACCAATCACTGATACTAGTTTTTTATTCATAATTTTGTATAATCAAGCTTGGTTTACAAGTAAATCTGGGAAGAATGAACATTCAAAAAAAATCATGTCCGACATAATTCAAATACTTCAAAATATACTAGAAGGTACCAAAATAAATATCGTGTCAGTGTCCTAGATGTGTCGGGTTGTACCCGTGTTCCTGCAATATAAGTATATACGTACGTACGGACACGGATATCAGGTGACATAGTAAAGCCACAAAAAGATGGACAAAAAATCTATTTATGTGTCCTAATATATTTTGATGTGTCCAAGATGTATAAATATTTGCCTGCATGTCCCCATGTGTCCGATAAGACACAAATCTGATTGTTTGAGTATAAAATTTAGATGTTGTGAGGGACTTCCCTGTATTGTGATCTTACTCGGGATATCATTACTATGTACCCCATCTTCATCAACCACAAAATTCGGCTGGGAGAACTGTGCCCAAGGCATATTGCTGTTGGCATGATTCTCATTCACACTGTTTAATAAATGTCCTAAGTCCTTGCTAGCATCAGCTAGTCCATTCTCCTCAACGCATCCGTCTATATGTATAGCTTCCTTCAGAGGGCACACATAAATACTTGTAGCATTGACCAAACCATTACTTGAATATTGTTCTTCTGTCAGGTTTCATCGGCACTTCATCAAAGAAAAACTTCAATAACAATTTTCTCTGCATTCCACAAAGAAGGAAATATCAAAATCATAAAGATAGAAATATCAAATACAGAAAAGACACCAAAACCATGGAAAACATTTAGATGAATTTGGAAAAGAATATCAAGTATCAATAATATAGCAATTACTTCAAAATGACCTTCCCTAGTTCATAATTTAACTTGACAAATAGGTACCCACAATCCAGTTCTAATGATTTCAGAGGGAGATAACAAAACTAGCAGATACTTGATGCTAAATTATGTTAGACCTGCTGGACAAACAAGAAAACCTCTCCATTACTTAACTACCCTCCCCGAGAACAGATTTCCCCTGAGAACAGATTTAACAGGTATCCACAAATTCTTTTAGGTAGGCGAAACAATCCAGTCCCAAGTGATGCTTATAGAAATTAAGTTTAACAGATTTCCCCCGAGAACAGATATAACAGAAATAAACAAAACTAACAGGTTTACCAGATTCCTCTTAGGTAGGTGATTTAATTTGCAAGTCATAGAAGAGCAATCATGACTTTAACATCACAGAAGAGCAATCATGGTTCAAATATCATGTTGTGTGAATCTAGTTCTCCCCCAAAACTAGCAAACAACATGTAGTATTGGAAGAATATAAATAAATTAACCCTCAACCCTCACAACTCTAGCAGTAGCTCATATTGCAACTTCACTATTTAACAGACTCTGAAATGCCCCCTTTCATGTATCTACCTCCTAACATCACTGAGAAGCGTATGTTTAATGAAGAACAATATATTAAATGAGATACCAGACAGTTAGATATTACACATAAGAAGAAAGAGAAATTATGTAAATGAAAATAAAATGGAAGAGAATCATCAATTCATGTTCGTGTAACTGTTCTTTTAGTATTAGGACCCCTTCATCCTAGGCACTTTCATGAATCATATGGATTATTTTTATTAATTGAGGCAGTTCTGCAGTAAGCTTTTCCAGTGTCAATGAGTAACTGCACCGCAGACTGGAGTATTATAGCCATACATATTGTAAGGTCCAAGTGATCCCATCAACTATTACTACCTAGTTTGATTGACATCATCCCATTAGAGGCTGAAAGAAGCATGTGGCCTCTTGGTCGTTCTTATTTCACTGCAAAGGTGACCAATGTCCCTAAATCGCTACAATTTGTAGACTCAAATCAATTAAAAGCCAAGACTCCATATATGCAAATACCAGTTTGTTATTTACATGCTGTCACAGTACTAAAAAGTAGACTTCATATTCTTGGCTTCCAACCATTGAGATCAATTTATAGCCCACTTATATCAATTTAGTTCCGTGTTACTTGTATCAATTTTGGTACCAACAGCTTGGCATCTTAAATACCACCTTTCAGTATTAAATTTCACTCAACTTGCTTGAAAGTTATGCACCTGCAATTCATGATGAAAAGGATCAAACATTAATATTTTTAACACACACACACACATATATATTCACCTACCTGCAATTCATGTGTGTATGTGTGTGTGTGTGTGTGCCGAGCTGCCAAGTTTAGCAAGTAGGCGCACATCCATCCCGGTACCAATTTCAATCGACTAATGTACAAGGTATGCTCATAGAAATATATGGGTTCAACTTAATTTGTCTAAGTTGCGTTCATACATATTGTCTCAAATTCTTTTAGGATATAATAAAAAAAACTATCATGGAACTTAGAACACCGTATCTTGGAACTGTCAAAGATGTCTAAAGAATCATGTTCAAATCTGAAGTAGCAAACCCCTAAAAAATTTCAGAAAGAAAGGCACTCTTTTTGGAACAATAGGAGCAGACCTATCAAGACAAAAAATAGTTAAGGACAGACTAAAACAAAGTTCTGAAGGATGAACAATTTCTTTTCCTCTGGTTTCCTAAGTTTTTATTTCAATAATTCATCCTCTCTCATAACTAATGAAATACAAAATAATACTGCAAATGCATAGATAAGTGATCATTTATTGAAAACGACAAACACTACTCGTCTAAAATTCACCTTTATAAAATCTGATAACCAACCTTTGTCTAGTTTTTAGATTTTCTTGCTCCTATGATGGTCTGAATTTCCTTCTGTTTACTGATTGTATCGATTCAGCCTCTTATTTCCTATGATGGTCTAAAAAAAATTTATAACAAATAATTACATCACACATTATTGTGGAACTCTTAGCTAGTGGCACCAAAATATCACAAAAATAAAACCAACGATGTATTATGATTTGGCTAGCTACATCTGTCGTCAATGGATCGTAATGTAGTCCATATCCTCCATCCTTGTATTATGATTTGGCTTGCATCCTATGTTGCGTGGACACAAATACAATAAGACACAATACGGACATGGCAGTATGGAGGCAGTACCTATTTGGTGTGTCCTATTGTAGTTTTGAGTGTCTGGGTCATTCCCAATCTGTGTCTCATACGATGTAACATGGATCCCGACCTAATTTTTAGAGTGTTGTGGTTCCTAGATCATGCACTTTATCCTTTGGTTTCAATTAGATGCTTCTTTCTGAACAAAGTTTAACCCATTGGAATCAGCAATTAAAAGGTAACATTCAAGAAGCTACAGAACTTCTTGCTACACAAACAGTGAAATGGCTCAAAAGCAAATTGTTAGTATAGGCCTAGTTTTAGTCCATCATCAAGAACTATTACTATGAAATAGGTAAACTAATAAAATCCATAGTCAAAAGTAACAATCTAGGAAGCAAGGGCACTCCATAAATTGGTGTTGTATCCTTGCCATGACATGAGTCGGACATGTATCAGACACAAGATAGATACCGAAATACACTAAAACATACCAATATTTGATGTCGTCTCTGTATCACCATGTCACTACCATGTCGTATTTGTGTCTGTGCATCATACATCACTATATTGATTATATATCACCATCTAGGAAGCTACGCTGCACCGGTAGTATTGTGTTAAACAAGTATTTGACACGATAAAACACACTAAAGTACGGTACACACTATATCAGTGCCATATCCATCTTATTCGTGTCCATGCAACTAAGATGATAGATCACCATCTACAATCACAATATAGTTAAAGAGTCATTTTAATTTACCTGAGTATTTAGAAAATACTCAGCACAATATTTCTAGTACGAACTATATAAGACCTAAAATGAAGTGAATATACTAAGAAGCCCTAATTTCACATCTCTTAACCTTTGGGTGGGCCGATGGTATCCTTACCGCTTCGACGAGGTTGGAGGTAGCCAAATTAGATCCTAACCAAAGAAAATTCGATATTGTAAGGGAGAATGAGAGAAAAGAAAATTCTCAAATCCTAATCAAACCATAATCAAATAAAAATCAAACCCTAATGAAACCCTAATCAAATCGATATTATGAGAGAGAAGGAGAGGGCATATACCTTCAACTCTCCGCCACAATGAAGAGGACGTACAACAAGATGTCTTTGGCAGGCGATTAATTAGGGTTTTACAGAAACCCTAATAAAAAGAGGGCCTAGGGTTTTCGAACGAGGGATGGGGTTCTCTGGAGAGAGGGAGAGACTCGAGAGATAAAGGAATTCTCGAGAGAGGGAAGGAGGTTTTACTCAGAAAATTGGAGGGGGAGGGAACAATGAAAAAAGTGTGCGGGAAATTTTGGGTTGGAGATTTTCACTTGTGTTATTTCCCACGATTTTTAGTATTACAGGCGATAAAGAAATATTTTAATTACAAATTTTGTATTTTCATAACGGTTATTTACTAATTGTCACGTTTATAAACGTGATTTGCCTATAACGGTTATAACCGTTACTAATTAAAAAAAACATGTGTCACAAATAACATGTTTTGGTGTAGTGAGAGAAGCTGCATTGACAGCCACTTTTATTCTAAATAGAGTGCCTCATGCAACTTCAGACGTTATTCATCATGAACTCTGGTTCAAGGTCAGACCTAACTTGAATGTCATTCGAGTGTGGGGGTGTCTGGCATATGTCAAGCTTTCAGATCTGAAGATTCAGAAGCTTGGGACAAGGACTACTAAGACGATCTTCTTGGGGTATGACAAAAAGAGTGATGCTCGAAGATTTCTTGATATTGAGTCAAATCATATTATTGAATCTCGCGATGCAGAATATTTTGAAGACAAATTTGCAAGGCACAAAAATATTGTTCTTGCGGATATACAGGAGAACAATGAGGGTGCGCAGGAAACTGAAGTCTTCAATGAAGATGTGGTCCAAGAAGATGTTATTGAAACAACGATTGAACCAGAACAAGCTGAGCCGTCAGCTAGGCGTGTGAGGAGGCCGAAGGACTTTGGAAGTGATTTTGTCACCTATCATGTGGAAACAGATCCGCTTACCTATGATGAAGCGATGAAGACCAGAGACACAGTTTTCTGGAAGGTGGCGATTGACAATAAAATTAATTCCATCACCTCAAATAACACTTGGGTGTTGGTTGATCTTCCTGAAGAAGCGAAATCCATCAGATGCAAATAGATCTTCAAGAAGAAGATGAAAGCAGACGGAACTATTGACAAGTTCAACGCTAGGTTGGTAGCCAAGGGGTTTTCTCAGAAGCAGTGGATTGACTACTTTGACACGTATGCTCCAGTAGCCCGAAAGACCACCATTAGAATGTTGATTGCTCTCGTAGCAATACATAAGATGGTAATACATCAGATGGATGTGAAAACGGCTTTCCTAAATGGCGAGCTGACCGAAGAGATTTATATGCAACAGCCAGAGGGTTTTGTCGTCAAGGGTCTTGAAGACAAAGTCTGCAAGTTGGTGAAATCTTTGTACGGTCTTAAACAGGCTCCCAAGATACGGCATGAGAAATTTGACAAAGTTATAACGTTAAATGGCTACATAGTCAGCGAGACGGACAAGTGTGTTTACACGGAGTTCGCTGATGGAAGAGGTGTGATCGTTTGTCTGTACGTGGATGACATGCTTATCCTAGGTACGGATATGGGTTGTATCACGGAGACAAAAAAAATCATCTCGAGCAAGTTCAGTATGAAGGACTTGGGGGAAGCTGATGTGATCTTAGGGATCAAGATCATTCGGACAGACACTGGACTAGCGCTGTCACAGTCTCATTATATTGAGAAGATAATCCGTTATGGATATCGGGATCTTCCAGGGATCGATACGCCGTACAGGTGTGATCTGAAGCTGAAGCCTAATTCAGGGGAAAGCGTCAGGCAGCTGGAGTATGTAAGTGTAATCGAAAGTTTGATGTAAGCTACTACTGCCACAAGGCCTGACATAGCTTTCGTCGTGGGAATGCTGAGTCGTTTCACGAGCAACCCAGGTGTTGAACACTGGAAAGCTGTGAAACGGGTTATGAGATATCTCAAGAAGACTCAGAAATATGCACTGTACTACAACGGAGATCCGCCGATAGTAGAAGGCTTCAGTAATGCCAGCTGGTGCTCAGAGGTAGAGAGCGAGAGGTCCACAGGTGGATTCATTTTCACAATTGGTGGAGCTGCTATATCGTGAAAGTCGAATAAGCAGACTATGTTTTCGCGGTCATCCATAGAATCTGAGTTCTTTGCACTTGATACCGCAACCGAGGAAGCAGAATGGCTTCGGGAGCTCATGTATGATCTTTCAGTGGTTGGGGCACAAATACCGGTGATACCGATATACTGTGACAACCAGACGACTACGGCGGTGGCATCAAATGACCTCTTCAACGAAAAAAAGAGGACTGTGCGGTTGAAGCACAGGGCAGTACACGATCTTATCAAGAGAGGTGTTATTGCAGTGATTGATGTTCGGAGTCAGGAGAACCTGGCGGATCCGTTCACCAAAGGGCCTTAAGCTCCAGCTAGTTGACGACACAGCTTGTAAAATAGGCTTGAAGGCATTCTGATATTGTATTATTGTATTCCTACCATAAAGTTTTATGCTATTAGTTCAAGGAGAAATCTACTAGGCATCTTGTTTTTGGTTCAAGGGAGGACCACTAATCGAAAGAATACCAGGAACGGTGGGTACATGTTCTATTGGGCATGGAGAGGTTACGGACCTACAACCACTGTTGTCTATTGTTGTTTTCTATAAAAAACGGATCCTGTGGGAAGGTTGGCTTAAATGCCTTAATGAGTTCTCAGGCAGATGAATGCCTGGTGTGCTTTACAGGAAGCACGGTAGAACAGCACTACAAGGAGTGAAATTCCATGCTACTGTGGGGTAACTCCACCATGAGGTTCCCAGGCATGGGGTAATGCCTTGGCCTTGGTAGCCAAGTCACAGCGGCGTAGCACCGCAAATAGGCAGTTAGCCTAATGTTGTATGTTAAAATAAAGAGAGGGATAGTCAGCACTACAAAGAGGAGGAGTTCCTCATGTTACAGTGGCACGACACCACAATGAGGTACCCGGTTAGGGATAAAGCTTCGGCCTTGCAAGCCATGTCGTTGCGACGTAACACCGTAAGGGAGCCTAAGGCTTCATGCTGGGTAGTTTGGCACTACAAACAGGCGGTTGCCTCATGCTACAGTAGTATGACACTACGATGAGGTTCCCGGTGCGGGATAAGGCCTCGGCTTTAAGCTATGTCATAGCGGCGTAGCATCGCAAGGGAAGCACAAAGCGCTTCATGCCATGTCTTTTTAATAATGAACTCACCTATAGTGTATGGACAGAGATCTCAGGCCGTCTCTTGAGGGTAAACTAGTAGACGCCAAAAATTATACACTGAAACCAGGCTGGTACAGGACCTTTTATGTGCACGCCAGAAGCATATGTAACTACATTATGTGAGTGGAAAGAATTTCAGCTATGATACAGAATTCAAGGCTTAGTTCATTCTTGTATTATAGTCTGTTGTTTGACCCATGCGGGAAGATTCAAGTCGTCAGCGACATCTCTCCTAATACATGATGGACAGTTATTGTGGGGAATACTTATACCCATATATAGAGATATGTGGGGGATTGTTGGGTTTTGGCCTTTATATATTAGAACTTTAGTCCCACATCGGCTAGGCCAAAAGAGTTGTATCTCTATATATTAGTTATGCTCTTTTAGAGATGCACATGTGGTGTGGAGGTGCACATGGGTGTGCCATGTGGGTTATTTTTCTAATGGGAAAATGTCTAAATAAACAATTGAAAGCATTCATACTTTTTGCTCTTAGAAAATTTATTTCCATTAGAGCTAAGTCCCGTAGGGGCTTAGCGACTCGAACTCAGACTCGGACACGAACTCGGGCTCATGGGCTCATGAGGCGTAATGTGGCATTTTATTGGCGCACTTTGCACTTAGCACGTCAGCATCTTTGCTAGACGCATAGTGCACTTAAGTTGCGCTCGTTGCGCGAGCCACTTGCGCGGCCAGGCACGCTGCCAGGTTGCGCAGGCCAGGTTGCCCGGCCAGGTGCGCTGCCAGGTTGTACGGCCAGTTACGCAGGCCAGATTGCACGACCAAGTGCGCTGCCAGGTTGCACGGCCAGGTGCGCTGCCAGGTTGTGCGGCCCAGGTTGCACGGCCAGGTGCGCACCCAGTGGCACAACCAGTTGCACGCACAGGTGCGCCCAGTTGCGCAGGTGACGCATGGTGTGCAGGGCGCACCAGTGGCGCAGTGCGTGTTTAGCGCATGGTATACAAGGCGTGCGGGGTGTGCGAGGTGCACAACTTGCTTCAGATCGTGCCTGTTCATGATCTGAACAGTTACTGCACGTTCGAAATGGTTTTTACCACGTTTCGAATGTTGTGCTAACCGGACAGTTGCTACTCGGGCCTATAAAATGTCTCTTCTCTCTCACAGACAATTACATAGGCATATACAGAGAGTTACAAAAGTTTACAAGTGTTTCTTAACACAAGTAAACAGAAGCTGTGAGAGAGAAGAGAAGCTTTGCACCAGCATTGCTTTTGCATAGGAGTTCGTGTACGATCCGAGGAGTCAGAAGAGCAGAAGTGTTCCAAAGTTCTCCGACGAACTTGCTGGTTCCAGGAAGCAATTCGTGTGGGGCGGATGTAGCTTTGAGCAACGGTGATCATTCACCCCAGCAGGTCATTTTTCATCTAACGTCCGTCATCTTCGCTACTGCTAGCAATTCGGATTAGTACCTTATTTTTAGAAGTACGTCATTCGGTTGCTGTAACGAAATCTTTTTTAAGATCTTCATTTACCAGAATCCTCCAAGGATCTCTGTTACGTACCTTCCCTGAAGTGTTGCGTTGAAACGTTGTCTTTACAATTGTTTCATTTTCTCAGTTTTCCATCGAAAAAATTGTGCCCCGGCACTAACAGTCCAGGTCCACAAATACAGAGTGTCAGGAGTATCAGAGTTTTTTTAACTGTTCAATCTCTTCTTATTGCAATTCTATAATTTGAATGCTGTTATGGCGGGAAGCTCTTTAACTGCTACTTATGACATTGTGCATTACGTTGTAATCGAAATTTTCTTGATGGCATCGATATGTACAATTTTGAACTATAAAATTTGAACAAAGAAAATTTGGTACATTCAAAACAATTATTCATTGAATAAGTATGCTCTTGAAAATTCCCATCGTTTGAAAATTGTCAAGAAAGCTCAGTTCTTCCATAAATATCCTGAACAATTCACTAGGACATACTTCTGATACACCAGGTTCAAGAGCATACTTGTTCGGAATGTTTGTAGCAACAATCAATTTGATGACTCTAGCTCCAAAACTAGGTTGTGATCTCGATGACAAGTGATCACGATTTAAACACTCAACTAAGAAATATATCCTGGAAAGAAAAAGGAAACAATTTCTACTGATACTTGTATGGTCATTTCAAATTTCAAGGTCCTTTATAGTTCTTTGTTTTCCGGGCAATTTACATTAAATATCCCTATGTTTTATACTTATTACACTAATCATCTCTATTTTGAAACTAATTACGCAGACCATCGCCATGTTTTATATTTTCTATAGAGTTATAACACTAACCACCCCTATTTAAAAAAATAAAACATAAAACAGATGACTAGTCCGTGTAATTATTTTCAAAATAGGGGTAATTCATGTAATAACTAGGAAAATAGGAAGGATTAGCGTATTTATTTCTTGTTTTTTAATACAAAATTGAAGAACCAAGTTAGCCAATTTAAAATTCCTATTTACAAACACGTGTCTTGGCATAGACATAGTGGAAGACGTGTTGAAGTCTACCTTGTTTGCACCAAAATTATAGAATGATGGTTAGGGTTAATGGTTAATATTTGTAATTACTCTAACACGCCCCTCATGTTGAAAGCCAATTTCATAGTCGAGAGCTGGATTCACGTAGTGTATAGGTTGTCAAGTCTTGAAGACATAAGACTATAAGAAAATCGGGTTAGAGGTTTGTCATGTCTCAGTCCACAATACGAGAAAACAAAGACGGACTAGGCCAGCTATGTCGTACAAGATAATCATGAATGTCGTACGATGATCATGGTTGTCTAATACAGACGAGTATGAGGAATCTAACATGCTACTGATGACTCCTAAGGTCAGACAATTCATATCTCAATCCAACCAATACAATAAGAAATAAAGAGAGAATCATATATACAACGGATAAGGCGTCCCAAACACAAATGCATACATAATATGAAAGCTAACATAATACATCACCTGAATATAAAAAAATATATGTAAATGTACAACTAGATGGAGTTCTAGAATATACAACTACGTCATCCTAGGACGAAAGGAATAGGATCCTAGAAACAAGGACTAACACTTGCACTTAGCTAAATGCCAAAAATGAAAGTACATAATGCAGTAGGAGTTAAAGAATAACACATTCTTTATCTCGTGTCGCAGTCCTCCGAGTGTGGGCCTCCAGTGAAAGTGACGGGGATCCTTGGGCTCAGCTATAGAACATGGTCATGCAAAACCACTGGGGTCAACCCCAAATAGCAACTACCAGAAGGAAGCTCAAAGAAAACAAAACTCAACAAAAACACAGGACGAAGACCCATGAATAATCGATTGGGCTAATTTCTACCCTTACATCAAACAAGGACAAAGGGTAGAAATCGATCTATAATCGTTCGCGTGTCCAAGTCAACAAACAACGACCACATATAATAATAATAACAATAAACTAAATATAGTAGCGAGGCTAGTGCGATACCAATGCACCATCTTAGAAATGAAAAGATTGAATATAAGAATAGTAAATCATAAACATACAGAGGTAGCCAAAGGAATATAAAGGGTTAGTAAATTACATTGGTGTGTGTGCACTACTATGGAGCAGGACTACAACTCGTAAACCAAACAAAGACTGGGGTTGCAGGACAACTCCGAGCAATTCTACACCGCTATGTCACCCACCAACGAAAAGTAAATAACTATAATAAGAACAAGGAGCATATCAACATTGCATGGCCAAACATTGCCATGCGGCTTTCTACAATTAGCAAAATAGGGTTATCACAAATCTTGGTTACTAACACATGCAAAATGGAGTATTCGACCGTTATGCGCGCTGCACCCAAGCCGTCAGGGCAATTCTACACCAAATATATATATATATATATATACATATATATATATATATATATATATATATATATATATATATATGGCATGGATCATAAGCCCCGCAGGGGGAGCCCCGCCAAAGCCTCGCCCCTGCACCATCGGATCGGGGGGCCCGTGCGCGCCCGCAATAAACTTGTAACAGAACTTAATTATAACTTATTAGTTGTAGTGTATAGGATCATGGGCCCTCGTCATAGGTATCTCCATGTCCCACCACCCTAGCTAGTGGGTTGCGCATAATAAGGAATCCTTCCCCACCAAATGCACTAATAAATCTAGTTGATTACCTTAATTAGTTCATTTCGATTCTCAGGCCATAGAAAACTTAGAGAATCAACCTAGAATGATGTGCATCAGGTGAAAAAATAATCGCAGCCACCACTGACAAATATTCTTGTGTCCCTCGACACGTGCTAGGCTAAGTAGGTTTTTGTATTGGGTTGTACCAACACTTAGATTCATAGCGCTTTGCTCAAAGCTTCTCGGAAGTGTCACGCTCAAGATATCCTTGGGTACTCTGTGTCGTGCTACAATTATCAAGACGAAGATTATACATTATAGTGTATTCAAAGTCTGTAAAGTGTCTTAGGAACCTTGTAAACAGAAGGAGTGGTTGGCAAACTGAAAGGTAGCATAGAATATAAACCAGTCTGATTTTTTTTTCATCAGACCGGCATATTGTCGGTATGTTGATTACAGCATACCAACAATATACCATATTTTGTGAAATTTGAAACAACAAGTCCTAGACCACAGAACTCCTATCTATCGGCATATCAGCAATATACCCAAGAATGAGCATTTTGTCACAGCAAGTTCTGGATCTCATTTTATGACCACACTGGTATACCGACAATATAGCTGCCAGTCTACTTTTGGCGCATTAAATGCATTACAACGGCTATGAAACAAGTTGTTTTAAATCCATTATTGTGCAAAGTTGTATATCCGCTGTATACTGCCTACACAACAGTTTTGTCTATTAAAAGTTATGCACTTTTCCTTTGTATTTAAAGCCATTGGCTTGCCTTCATTCAATCTTTCCTTTGAGCTTTAAATTTTCCAAATACCAAAGGCCAAAACACATTACACACTCAATCATTCAATTGTTGTCTAGAAATTTTGTTAAAGTATTCAAGAGTTGTATTTAAGATCTTCCAAGTATGTAAAGATAAAAAAATCCTTTCTTTCAAAGAAGAAGTTGTTGAGTCTTCTTATCAAAGCTCAAGTGTAAGAAGTTTGTGAGAAGGATCAAATCTAGTGTTATAAGATATTGTTCTCCAAAAAAAGAGAAAAAAAAATATTGTTCAAATAGTGAATTAAAGCCGGAGTGAGTTTTGGGAGTGAATTTCCTTCGAGGAGGACACCGATATACATCGAACGTTTGATTTATTGTACATATCTTTAAATTGCTCTTTGTTATTGTTAATTATATTTCTTAGGTTTGAATGAGGGAGGTGAAAAGAGAGGAGTTATGGCCAGCCTAATGGGGAGAGGAAGAGTTTGGGGTTACAACTTTTATTGTAGTGGGGAGGGGAAGAGTTTGGGTGTTTTTGTTGGACTTGGAGGATGTTGGAAAGAGTTGGAGATGGGGAAGAGGTATGGGAATGAGGGAATGGATGTAAAAAAGAGGGTGAGAGAGTTTATGAGAGTTTTAGTGGCTTTGAAGAGGAGTAATAGTAGGGGAGATGAACGGGTTTGATAGTTATATACGGCGTACAATTTATGGCGCGCAGTTGTTGCGCATTGTAAATGACACCCTTTTACAGCGTACAAATATGTGCACAGTAAAAGAGTTGTTTTTTGTCTTTTTTACGGCGTGTTTGACATGCACGTCGTAATTGAAGACTCATTTACGACATGCATTTTTGCATGCGTGTCGTAAATGAAGAGTCATTTACGGCATGCATTTTTGTGCGTTCTAATTGAAGGTTCATTTACGGCATACATTTCTGCGTGTCGTAAATGAAGACTCATTTACGACATGCATTTTTGCGCGTTGTAATTGAAGGTTCATTTACGAAATGTATTTTTGCGCGTTATAAATGATTGTAATTGTTTATAATAAAAATATTTAGTTTTCCTTCTAACAAATTTTTCCCCTAAAAATATTAGTTTCCCTCTTAAATCCGGATTTCAAGAAAATGGAAAAAAAAAGTTTCCCACCTATGTTTTCATACAAAATGATAGAAAAAAGGAAAAGAACAAAAACTGAGAGAACAAAAAGGAAAATTATTTTTAATTTTTTTTTAAAGAATGAAAAGGAAAAATATACTGGGTCCAGTCGGATCATGTCCAGCCTGTACCGTTGTGAGACGGCGGCAGTAAGCTGTAACAGTCTGTAGCAACTCAAGCAGATAATTCTAATACGCGATAAAATTAAACATTTTTATTTGAACTTGAAAATAAAAGCTAAATGTCTATAAGGAAACAAATATACAAGCAAACATAGCATTAAGTTATTACAACTGGTCTTATTACAATTTTTTAGGAAAAGAAAGGGACTAAAAAGGAAAGGTGCAACTAGGACTCTTGGTTCCTCTGTCCTGGTTCAGCTATCTCCTCGGAACCCAAGTCGGACCCGTAGTAAGAACTATATGCCAGCTCCTCGTCGTCGTAGTAACCTAAAATATTGGTCTCCAGTCATGAGGGAAATAAGACATACAAATCCATTCCAGCATCTTATTTAATAACTAAAAGTGAGACTAGAAGCAGTTTATACATAATTATATTTTCTAAGTAATAAATAAAGAAGCAGTTATGCAATAAAACTTTGGAAAAGAAAATGATGCAATCTAACTAGCAGTAGTGTTTTGAGAGCGTAACATCCTGTGGTCGGCTAGGGATGGAGGCAGTAAGTGTTCTAGTGAACACGGTCCGGCTTCGGCCCAAGTGGGTTGGGCTTCCGCTATCCACAGTGATTCCGTAGAGGGCTTTGACCACAGGTGTTAACGCTACTCCCCAAACCCCGAGTCAATAATTCAATCAAGCAGTCGGTATGATCCGAGATGGATCCCGTGAGTCAAGTGTCGATTCAGTAGTTCTACTATGCAATGAAGTTAATTATTAACTAAAACACAAGTTTGGATGAATATGAACTTGCCTCGGTGTTTCCGGTGCTGTAGGTGACGACTGGAAAGTGTTCAGACTAAAATTCGAGATCTGAACCTACATTAATGAAATGTAACTCAGTTGCCAATCTACCGTTGTTACAATCCTATTTACCATACTAATGACGCTAACGTGTAGGCCCTAAATCACTGATAGTTTAAATAGGCAATATTTAATTATAAAGATATTTAGAGGGCTCTAAGTTAAAATATCATAAAAATTATGGGTTTTTTTAAACAAAGTAGCAAACTTATTATTTTTGTAAATAATACGAGAAATATTATACTTAAATTTATTAGTAGAAAATAAGTGATTTTTCGTAAACTAATATTATAATTTAGAATTACCTTTAAAAATACTGGAAAATGTCTTGAAATTAAATAGTATTTAAACATAAACTATACGAAATATTTTAATAGATATTTAAATAATAGAAAAAACCGTTTTATTAGCAATATTATGAAAATTATGTATTTTAGAAATAACTAATATTTTAAAAATATAATTAAAGTGGTATTAACTATGAATTAAGAATAATGCTTTTTAAGTAATTTATTTGAAACGTGAAATTACTAGTTTAATCATAATAGTTACTAATAATAGGTAGAAACCTCAAAAATATTCTTTTGGTAAATGGAATCATTTTTTTTGTTTTGGAAGATAAATATTATTTGTCCAAAATAGTAAATAATAGATTTATGACTTAAAACGCCTATATTAATATATATTTTTGATACGACCTATTTTTTTGAAACTAATTTAATAATTAATAATAAATTAATGACAATAATAATAACAATAACTAAAATAACGTTATTCCTACAATATTCGTAATCAACGTTTAGTAAACCATCAAGCCTAATAACTTACAAGTTAATATAACATTTATATACATTACGACATACTCATATTAATAATAATCTACCCGCAATATTAATAAATTACAAGCATTTTATTACACAAACAATGATCTCAATTAGGAAAGTACAATCTATCTATCCCGGAATTGACATAGCTTTAATCTGTCTATTCTGGTCGGAACAAGATTGGTTTTGGTATTATGTAAAAATACACAGAAAGGTCGAGCTTACCAAATGGTTGATGACGGAGTACCGAGTGTAGGCCTCGGACTCAAAACGCACGTGGGAAGCACACGCACGTGAGAAGCACACGCACGGCACACGGAACACACGCACGGGGTGCTGCGCTGGCGGGGAGCCGTGCACGGCGTTGTCGCACGGCGGGAAGCCGCTGGACACGCGCGGAAGGGCCGGGGATGGCCGGGCGGCCGACGGGGAAGCCGCTGGTCGGTGCAGGAAGGCCGGGAACGGCTGAGCGGCGCCGAACAACATGTTGTCGCACGCGCGGATGCGAGCTATGGTGTGCGCGGACTGGCGGGGGAGCGCTGTTGGCGCGCGCTGTGGCGGCTAGCGACGCCGGCAGGAGGCGGGCGACGGCTAGCGGAAGTCGACGGCGGTCCCAGAGGCGGCATGGGGTGGTCGGCCGGTTGGCGTGGGTCATATGAAGGGGCGAGAGAGATCTGGAGTGGTGGTGAGGGTGTGATGGGTTAGGCGAGAATGGAAGATGGTTGTGAAGTAGTGAATGTTGGAGAATGGAGATGGTGATGTGTGTGTATGTTTGTGAGTGATTTGACGGGGAGAAGTTGTGAGAACGTGGGGGAGAAAGGAGGATGGTCGGAAAAAAATTGGGGATGGGTTGAACGGGCGTGTGGGTGAGAGTTGGGTTTTTTTTAAAGAACAGGGTTTTATACCTCCCCTCCCTTCCTCCTCTCCACCTCCCTCAACCACCTCTCCCGCTCAAACCTTAACCCTAATGATCTTTCCGACTGGATCCAGATCCGACACACCGCACGACACACCGTTGACAGCCGTTCGACCTCAGGCACGTCCACCGGCTGGCAACCGCAATTGGAAAGAAGGTAGACGATCCGTAGCTGGTCCAGCTGGTCGATTCTCTATTCAGATCCAAAGTTTTGAGGGTCGAGGTCGGAGGAGTTGGTAATGGCAAAGGCTTTCCTCAATGGAGTTATGTTGAACTCAAATTCGAGCTCATGTACGAATTCTCCATTAGGTAAGATCCTTTGATCTCCTGTTCTGAGTCTTTGATTTTGATTTCTATCATTAAAAATCAAAACAAGACTTAGAAAACTTTATGTTTGATCTGCATACCATGTGTTCGGTCAATTGTCTCAGAAGAGTATCATTTGATCTCCTGTTCTGAGTCTTTAATTTTGATTTCTATCATTAAAATAAGCAGGGTTAAGTGGGGTTAAATGAGGGAGAGTTAAGCGAGGGGGAGTAGAGTTAATACATAGAACCTTACTTGGATTGGAGGGAGAGTTAAGTGGGGCTGTTTAGTAAGAATTTTTCTAAGGGCACCACCAAGTTTACTTGGGGGCAACCCAAAAATGTTTTCAAATATTACAAGTTTGCCATCAGTTTTTTTTTTTACTTGGGGACAGCCCAACATTAGGTATAAAAGACAACTTTTCTATTTTTTTCTCTCTTCCTCCCTCTACTCTTTTCTTCTCTCCCTCAACTCTTTTCTTCTCTTCCTCCCCATTTTAGGTCATAGAATATAACCTAGCCAAACTTTTTCCCCAACCTACATTTTGGAAAGATTGTTGGTGAAATTTCTAGTAATAGTGTCATTGACTTATCCTATTTATTGGTAAGTCATCGAATTAATATTTGTTTAAAGTTTTAAACATGAATTTCACATATAAAAGTTGAATTATGTGTTTAATGTAAAAAAAATTGAACATGGAAGAACCCAGGTCATCAAATGTTGTAGACTCTCTTCCCGCAATGTCCGAAGAACACTTTGATGCTTCGGAATCTTGGTAACTAAATTTTAACTTTTTATCGGTTGAATTATGTGTTTATGTTCGTCGTTCAGTCGGGCACGAAACGGACAGGACTGCAGGTAGTCGGGCAGTCCTGTGAGAAAGTTGGACTGCCAGCTGTCCTGCAGTCCATTGTAAAAGATGGACTGCCAGAATTCTGGCAGTCTTGAATATTACTAGGACTATAAACACTCCAGCAATCCTGATGTTTACTGACCTATCAATCCCTATAAGCAGTCCAGCAGTCATGATGTTTACAGGAGCTGCTCATACCGGAGCTGGATGGGTTAGTATCGTAGTTTGGTTATTCTTATACTGGCTGTGATGATTTTACTGACCTATCAATCCCAATATGCAGTTCAATGACTGGATAAACACCATCTTTTCATCTCCACCGACCGTCGCCCTGCTTGTAGCAGTCTTCCTTGACGACACTCTCGATTTCAAGGACACGGCGAGGGACAGAGGAATTTCGTGGTGGGTCAGGTTCCGGACGTTTAAAGGAGACAGCCGCAACGAAGAATTCTATACCCTGTCCTTCAATCTTAACAGGTTCTTCCCTCCAATATGATCATCATCCTGTGTTCGAGAATTTAGAGATGGGTGAGACTCAGATTGTTGATCAGAGAGGAGGGGTAGTACTACTACTAGTACTAGTTGCAGCTAAATTTGTAGGAAGCTGCTTTAATTTGTATTCATGTGTATATTTTATTTGAATTGTAGTAGGGATAGTAGTTAATAAAACAAAATATCATCATCTTAGTTGTTTTATTTATTTATTAGATGTCATTTTGTTCTTGATTATTATTAGCTAAGAGTGACAATATAATAAAACTTATGTGATAAAGGAATGTTCCAGTTTGGCTTCAGCAAACTGCATTGCTTCAGCAAACTATTTGGTGCAAATTATGCCTTCTCTCTTGTGTGCGATATGTGGCTTCTTTAACAAGTGTTATCCTCTCATCACTGCAAGTACATACCACAACATGTGCCAGCAGAAATTAAATGCTTGATTATTCATAGTCATTTTATTGAACGAAATGCTTCTTTATTTGCATTCTGTTCATGGCAAGGCTGCTGCCTGCACAACGTTTAAAGGAGACAGCCGCAACGAAGAATTCTCTACCATGGCAGTCCTTCATTAGTGTAGGACTGCCAGGACTGTGATAGTCCGGATTGAAACTCTCTGTGAAGAGAGTTTGTACACAGAGAGTTTGTATCAGGACTGCCACCCTTTTGGCACTCCTTCATTAGTATTGGACTGCCAGGGTGGTGGCAAACTCTCTGTGATCAGAGAGTTTCAATCAGGACTGCCACCCCCTTGGCAGTCCGTCATTAGTGTTAGACTGCCAAGGGGGTGGCAGTCCTGATTGAAACTCTATGTGAAGAGAGTTTGTAATAAAAACTCTCTTCACAAAGAGTTTCAATCATGACTGCCACCCCCTTGGCAGTCCTTCATTAGTGTTGGACTGCCAGAGGGTTTGCAGTCCTGATTGAAACTTTCTGTGAAGAGAGTTTGTATTACAAACTCTCTGTGAAGAGAGTTTGTATTACAAACTCTCTTCACATAGAGTTTCAATCAGGACTGCCACCCCCTTGGCAGTCCTACATTAGTGTTGGACTGCCAGGAGGGTGGCAGTCCTGATACAAACATGCATTTTTCTTACATTTTTTCTCAGTATACAGAAAGAAATACATCCATGAAATAGGCATGTAATTAATATATAAACATGATCTGTACTGGAAGTCTGGCCCCATAGGAATCAGCAGTATAGGTCTGTAACTCTACTTGTTCATAAATAAAAGTGAATATTTTTCTATATTCTCCTTTTACTTTGATTAAATCCTAATTAATAATTTTGAATAATTAATTCTATTTTCTAACTAGTTCTTAAACTATTTTAAACTATTTTCTAGTTTCCTAAACTATATTTCCATTTTCCTATTTTACCATTAATTTCCTATGGGCTCCTATTCTAACCATTGCTATGGGCCAGCCGACCCATTCACTCAGTTGGGCGCAGGTCCAAAGACTAAACCCGATAACCCTTTAACCCTGCACCCACTAACCCGTTAATATCCAACCGTTATATTCAAATCCTTCTTCCCAATTCATTCCTGTCATTGTTCTGGGAATTTCTTGTAGAGACGACGACGACGACGACCGCACCAAGAAGAGCCAACTCTAGAAGCTTTTTCCCAACCGTCTAACCACCGCGAGCATCCCTACCGTTGATCACCAACAACCCGTCTCATCCTGGCCGTCGGATTGTAACCACCATTGCCCGTCCAACTGCCGGTCAGTGCCCACGCAACCGCCTGTCCGTTCGATACTACCTATAAATAGAGCCTCAGTCCTCTCCTTATACACCACTTTCCTAGGCGGCGAAGCCCTGTCGCGCTCCACACCGGTTCTCTTCTTCTTCTCGAGCTCCAAGGATTCGTGGCCATGGCGAAGACGAGGCTCTGTTGCAGCGTGTCGAGAGATTGATCAATTCTTCTTCATCGGTCAGTAAAGACCTTGGTAAGAATTCCTTCTGCGATCGATTCTTCATGTATTCCTTGATCGATCATCATCTTCCTGAATTGATTCTTCTCTGACAGAAGAAATCTGTGGAGACCTGTTGATTGCCTCTGTTCGAGATCAAGTCTCCGAGTTCATCCAAGACTCTCCTTCCTTGGTAAGTTAATTTTCGATTCTTCTCATGCTCGTTTTGTTGATCAATCGACCAATTCTGGAATGATAATCCAATTTCTGCGGGTGAATTTTGATTGATTTTTCAGTTTTTTTGGGATCAATTCAAGTGTCTGGATTCTTGGAGTTGAACTTGAGAATTGTATTGGTGAGTTTTTGATATAATTCTTGCGAGCCTGTCTCCAATTTGGAGTTGATACAAATCAAATATGACTCACATTTTGTAATCTTTCTCTTGGTCATCACCTGTTCGATGATATGTCTGAACCAGAGTACTGCAAGGGATTTGGACACGGGGACTGGGGCATTGACTCCTGAAGACGTGAACAAACCTTCCTCGAGCTCAGGTAACATCTCCTTAAACTATACAATTTTTGGGGGCGTTGGCTGTGCATGAAAGAGTGAGGGATGGGATTGATTCTCGTGTCAAGAATTGGCTGTAGATGTAATATCATAAGACACAGAACGAGGAAGTCGGACACAGTGAGCAGTTCACACGGATATAGCCGTTAGTAGGTGTCACTCCCGTTTCCCGTTATACGTATTTTTCAGGATATGTATACGGATTTCTGACAATTGTCAGGTGGCCCGTATTTTTACTTATCTTGCTTAGCTTAGCCTTGGTTTAAATCTTGACTTGATTGGTTCAACTTGGTTCAACATGACTTGGCTTGGCTTGGTTTGGTTTATATTGGGTTGAGATGAGAGGGATTGCTATATAAGTCAACTTCTTCTCTCTTCTCTATTATTTGCATTTAATTCTTCATCTTCTTCATTTACTCCTCCCACCTACCAAGCCTAGACAAGTACAACTTACTTCATGATGGATCTCGAGTTTTATTGTTCCATTCCCTTCCTTACTTCATTCTAAGCCACTTTAGAACTTGGCATTTTTGGATTTGATGGATGGATTCTTGTAGATCTAAGTTTGTAACTTTTCGGTTTTTCTTGGTTTTGATCTCTAAAACTTAGATATTTTCGAAATCTAATGGTTCCATGTTGTAGGAAATTCAATTCCACCCAATTTTGGCTTTTGAACCGCTTGATTTTGACTTCGTATGAGAAAGTTATGCCATTTTCATGTTCATGGGTTCCCCATACCTTTTGGTGCTGTCGGGATGATGAACAGTGCCGCGCGCAGTGTCTTCGCTGTCGCGCGCTTACGCGCAACGTGCGCCGTGGGCGATTTTGCCCGCGCGCAATGCGCAACTTGTGCGCCGCGCGCCCGGGCACTTCTCTGACGTGCGCCCGCGCGCCGCGCTTTCGCGCAACGTGCGCCATGGGCGATTTTGCCCACGCGCAATGCGCAACTTGCGCGCCGCGCACCCGCGCACTTCTCTGTCGTGCGCCGCGCTTGTGCGCAACGTGCGTCGTGGGTGATTTTGCCCGCTCGCAATGCGCAACTTGCGCGGCCGCGCGCCCGCGCGCCGTGCTTGCATGCAACGTGCACCGTGGGTGATTTTGCCCGCACAACTTGCGCGCAGGTCACTCCAAATGACTGTTTTTGCTTCTTTGAGCTGTTTTGTAGCTAAAATCTGGAAAAACTCAAAACATGAAAGTTGTAGATCTTTTTCTTGGCTTCAAGAATATATTATTTGTTATTTTATGCAAGTTTCTCTCATTCATGATAATGTAAGGATAGAACACGATAGTGGCCTGTTAAGGCGCACTCTTAACAAGAATCAAGTAACATGATAATTCTTGATAGTGACCCATCGTGGTGCACTCTTGACAAGTAACTTGACATGATAATTCTTGATGGTGGTCCGTTGTGACGCACTCTTGACTTGATAAAGTAAACCTACATGAAAATCTCGATATGCCTTGCTAAGTAAATCTTGTCTTGACACCGTGGGTGTTTGTGCTTGTATAAGCTACATGTCTCGTCTTGCATCATGTCTAGGATATGCATTCCTGATTTCCACGGTCAGGGATTCATACTGAATTTGACTAGGATAATGACTAGAGTGATCGAGTAGTTCATGAAGAGATTTCTCAGCTACAGGCAGTCCCGTTATCTGGGCGCTTTTAATTAGACTTGTAGCCTGCCGTCGAGTAGGGCACATTTCCAGCACACTGTCATGTGTTGCACCTCTAAGTCACCTAATCTAACTCTCTCAACTTGTGATCGGATAACCTGGATTAAGACTGCAGGGCTTGTGGCTGTTGGAACATCTCGATGCATCTTGCTAGTAACTAAGCTTGTGATAACCCTAGTTAGTTAAAGTATCAAGCCGTACTCTTTGCTTGGCTGTGAATGATGGATGGAGTCCTATCTTGTCTAGTCTTGCCTAGATCCAGTACATGGCTATCTCAGGACATGCTTGTTTATGCTTTACTTTATCGATAATTGGTTAGAGACTAAGTTCTGTTCAGGTGAAGGGTTACAACCCCGGTCCTTGTTTGGTTTACGGGTTGTAACTTGGTTACCGGAATAGTCCGTTAGTCATCTTATCGTTTATCACCCTGCTTTCTCTAACTCATGTCTTTCGTTATCCTTTATGTATCATGTGCTAATATGCTGGTTTTAGTTCTTAAGTGAATCCTCCCTTGTGGCACTTGCTCTTTCTGGGGTCTGACCCATCTAGTTTTGTATGGCCAGATTTTGGAGTAGCTCCCGAGGATCTTCCTGTCTTCCAGCTAGATGGTGACCGCTAGGCGCAACCCTGGCAACGAATGGGTTCTTATTTTTCTCTTCCACTCCCTTGTAAAAATATTCTTTTGAGGTGTTTAGCCGCCGAGCAAGTGTTAGCTCGTTTGCAACTTTACTTACTGTCTGCCTACGGGCTGTAACATGATTGACAAATCCTAGGGATGATCATGTATGACTGAAACTCTTGCTAGTCTTCATATTTTGTATGACTAGCTTTATGATCATCTGAATATGTAATGTTTGGGACGCCTTACTTTGTATGTCTGATGATCTAACATCTTGTAAAATTTACTTACTTGCTTGAGATTGAGACACTAGGCTTGTTCATGACCATAAGAGATTGATGGCTTGTAGTAAACCCTCATGCATCTAGACAGCCGTGATCATATTGTGAGGTGGGATTCACTTCAATGTACGTAGCTGGCTGTGTCTGTCCCCCGCTCTCCAGTATTCTGGTTCTGGGGCGTGACAGTAGGACATTGGGTTCTTGAGTTTAAGTTGCACATTCACTTGGTTTGAATTCCCATATTATGCAGGAGCTGTTGGTTTACTTGGTTCGAATGGCAGCAGAATTGGTATAGCAATGGGTTGGTTAAATTTTAGGATTTAGCTACTTAAGAAAGTAGGCCTTATGTCATTAGACCATTAGGAGTTAGTAGAGGATTGATATCCTGTTAGTGACATTAGTATCTATAGTGGTCTCATAAAAATAGTATTAAACTGATTACTTTATCAAGGATAGATTAGAGTAGTCACTATTAGTGTGATAATCATTGGTAATAATTGGTTATTAGGATTAATGATTTTAGTTAAAGACAAATAGAACATTTTTAAATACTATTTCCTATTCTAGGTGATCTAAGAAGACTTGGACAAGACCCGGAATCAAGGCAAGTGCATGTACTCAGTATTACCATCATTGCATGCATTACACTCACATTGTCTCTTGTCATTATTTCAATATTCTTGTTCGATTGGTTGTATTGATTCTCGTGTCGGGTGGGAGGACGTTCTAGAGACATGTGATTGACTAATATTAGACAAATATTACCTGATAGCATACTCCGTATGCCTGATGTCCATTACATGCGTGACTGATAGAATTATCGTCAGACATGCCTGATTATTACGTGACTGATAGCATTGTCGTCAGACATGCCTGATTATTGATTGACTGATAGCATATTCTATATGCCTGATTACATATTAGTCTCCACATATCGATAACGTCCAATTGTACGTGTACACATAGCTAGTGCATACTTTATATTCACATTGCTTCTCTGTCTTTCAGTTCTATTTGCCATACGGTTCCATTGATCTTCCATGGTGGGTGTTATTGAGTATATTGTGCTTTTCTCCATTCTGATTGGACTATTGTTTACAGGTGATCCTCTAGATGGTTATGGATTGCAGATGGATGGCCCAGCAGTGGAGCACACTCCTGATGCTACTGAGGGACAGGACTATATTCCCGAGATGTAGTTAGACTGATGTATAGGATGTCCTTTGATTTGTTGTATTGATATAGTAGGCCTATTGTTAGCCTTATCTTTCATTGCCGACTTTGTACCCGGTCATTCATGTAAAGGCTGTAATAACTGCTGGATATTGGATTGCTGTGATGGTTAGTATAGATTCTGAGATTAGATACTGTGATGAGGTTATTACTTACTATTGATGACTAGACGGCTCACTACCGCTGTCAACGACAGTGTAGGTTGGGCATGTATCGACCCGTACCCGATTATTCGGGAGCGGGACGTGACATGTTTTTGTGGTGGCCCATGCAGGTCCTTAGGAAACTCATCACAGCATAGGACCATTATGATATCTGTTATTTTCTATCTCTGTCTTTATATGTATGGCTAACACACATTATACACCCACGAGTCACTGATGTTTCTTCTCCTTCCATTTCAGAAAATGGCCAAAGGGAGAAAGGAGCATCAGTTGCGAGCCCGCACTCCGAGTGTAGCCCCTTCCGGGAGAGGATTGTCTACCCCACCTATGGTAGACCCCGAACACACCGATACCCACGTGCCACCTGTCACGAGGGCTTCTTCACGACACTCCATCAGTTCTATGGGGGGCTCCCAGATGCATGAGCTAGTCCATGGGCTGTTGGAGGCCCAGAGAGCCCAAACTTAGAGTCTATTGGACGCTCAGAGAGAGCGGACCACTATTTTGCAGAAAGTCATTGAGAGCTTAGTTAGCCCATTACTACCACCACCACCCTCCCCATACTACAACAAAAAGACCAATTAATGATGCTCGACAAGGAGTTTTAATGACGGCTGATACATAAGCGTTATCAAAGTTGAGAAATACCTTTTTTCTATGATGGTTTGGGCTAATTCTGGGCTTTTTATAACGTTTATAAAACAAAACGTCATTAATATTTTAGAGCGGTGGCAAACTTGTAATTCTTTCACTGTATAAAAGCTCTGTGGGAGAGAGAAAATTTATTTCTCATCCATTTTCTAACGAGCAGCATCTCTCCTCCTCAAACCTCTTCTCCCCCAATTTTCAACCCTAACCTTAATTACTCCGACGATGGGCTCGACTACGCAGCAACCCTTCGGCGACTGAGCTATCGGTACAGAGCCACCACTTCGGCAGCGTGTTCCAACGACGTACGCCTCATCTCGACGGCCGGCCTCCAGTTCTCCGTCGGCCGCATCGCCCGCTTTCTCAAGTCCGACAAGTACGCCGAGAGGGTCGGCATCGGCGCCCCCGTCTACCTCTCTGCCATCCTCGAGTACCTCGCCGCCGAGGTAATCCCTCATCCTTCCCTCTCTCTCTAAAATTAGGGTTAGGGTTTCATTATGTACAGACCCGTGTATAATTTGAATTTAATTCTGTTTCTTGACCTTGTCTAGGTTTTGGAGTTGGCTAGCATTACCGGTAGGGACAACAAGAAGAACAGGATCACGTCGAGGCACATACAGCTGGCCGTGAGGAACGGCGAGGAGCTGAGCAAGCTGCTCGGCACCGTCACGATCGCGAACGACGGAGTGTTGCCGAATATTAACCAGACCCTGTTGCCCGAGAAGCAAGGAAAGGGGAAGGGGGATATTGGGTCGGCTTCGCAGGAGTTTTAGGCCCCCCCTGAAGTTTTTGATGTTGGAACTACAGTAGTAGTCTTCCGGAGTGGGTTCTTTTGCGTCAAGTTGGTTCTTTTTTTTTTTCCTGTTGATTTTTTGTGTGGGTTGTCTGGAATTTTATACTATAAGATGCTCGATCAAGTAAAGTTTGCAACTTTTTGTGTGTATATTATTGGTTCTGGCTCGATATATTATGCGACATTCTTCATACAGGTCTATGTAGTTCCAAGGAGACATATATTATTGGTTCTGACCTATTAATTTCCTTTTTTTTCTTTGTGTTGATAACAACAGGAAGAGTGCAATAGGATATCTGGCCTCTTCTCTCAGTATGCACTCCACGCATTGCTTTGTGAAGGTATCTAGTTGTAAGCAATATATGTCTTTTACTGAGTTTGTTTCTGTTGAATATTTTACCATCCTATGATGTGCATATCACGTTGTTTGTAGATACATATTAATACAAATTACGTTCCTGGCTCCCGTATGGATAGTGATTTGAAGAACATAACCAAGTTTCTCTTGGTTGTTAGTTGTGCTCCCATTTACCAAATTGGTTTTATGAAACTGCTTTATGCATGGAAATTATGCTTCACATACGTGCAAGCACCTTTCCTTGCACAGAAATACAACTGAAGAATCGATTCATCGTCCAACATTTTTTTCCATCTTCTTATATATTTTCAAGGCATTAGTTAGAAAGATTCATCTTCTATCTTTTCTTCTTATATTTTCATATTTATTCAAGGTAGAGGAAGTCCAGCGAGGCGCTGGTGGTGGCGAGTGGCGACGTTGGAGAAGTATGCGAGGATCATGGATGGAGGAGCACTACATCCTATTTCCAGGGCCTCAAGGTTTTTTCTTTCTTTTTTTTCAATCTGTCCTTCTTATGTCTGATGAAATGTGTCATAGAGTCATAGAGATTGAGTTCATAGAGATTATGTTTTATACGAATAAATGTTATAACTTATTATTAGTTTTGAGTTAGTGTTAGCAATTCACAAAAATTGTGTCATAGAAATTGAGTTCATTTGTTCAATTTAGTTGCACATCACGTCATAATACAATGTATCATTATCTAATAATGATAGAAAGCAAATGAAGAATTGCTGCAAAAAAAAAGGATTGGTATTGAAAAGCCCAAATGGCTCCAACTTCAGATATATAGGACCTATGAGTGAATGTGGACCCTCAGGAGGATCCAGCAGTAGCTGAGGACTTTCCCCCGACTGCCTAGACTAGACTAGACTAGACTAGACTAGTTAGGTTATCTTATTTATGCAGTCTTGAGACATGTTCTAGTTAGACTCTTTATTTGGAGATCAGTTTGTATATATTCTTTTATCTGAGACCTTGTACTGCTGGGATTATCTTAGACTACTGTTTTATCTATTTCATTTCCTTGAGTTCTATTCATATCGTGCTATATCTTCCTTAGTTGTGATTGAGTTTCTATTGCTATGTCACCCCCACTCGGGGAGTATAAACTGTTTAGATATATACTGCTAGATGTTGTGACCTAGGACAGCGTTCTACCGCCGACACTGCGGCGTAGGCTGGACGTACCCACGTCTCGTGCCCTTACTCTAGGGTGCGGGTCGTGACACGTTTTTAGTGGTGGCCCATGCAGGTCTAGACTAGAAGTGTAGTGGTACTCGAACTAGAGTATCACTGCAGCCTGCTATAGGATATAGGATATAAATTTTAAGATACTCAATCACTTTAGGAAAATTCTTTTTATTACCATCTAAATCCTTTTGTCTGTTGATCCTTTGAATTATAATTGTCCGCCTTTGTTATTTCGTTTCTTTCTCAGAAATTGATACTCTTATTGTCTATCTTCAGGATGGTAGAGACTCGTTCGCAGCGTACCGTCCATGAGGATGCTATAGAGGGGACTGCTACCTCTCAGCCAGCACGGCGAGGCCAGGGGAGTGCTGCTCTTGCCACCTTAGCTCGTGTTGAGACTTCGGCAGCCACAGCAGGGGATATGCATCCACCGACTGGGAGACAGGACCCGGTCTATCCAGAGGATCCTTTCCAGCCACCACCGCCTCCAGGACATGTGGACGTCGCTCAGATGTTCGCTTATTTTCAGCAGTTCATGGACCGACAGCAGGCTCGGCAGGACAGAGGTATGGTGTTGGCCGTCACGACAGCCGCAGCTCGACCCGTGGTGCAGCAGCAGAGGACACCAGGGATCGAGCAGTTTCAGAAGATGGGCCCCAGGGATTTCATGGGGACAGAGGGGATCCTGTATGCCGACGAGTGGATCGAGCATATGGAGGAGATCTTCCGCTTGGCCAGGATTCCGGCAGACCTTCAGATCGAGGCAGCAGCTAGCCGGATGCGAGATCTTGCTCACACCTGGTATCAGTCGGACCTCAGGGTGGGGGTACCAGGGCAGACTTGGGAGCAGTTCCGGGGCTTCTTCAAGAAGAAGTTCTTCCCGGATTCAGCAGTCAGAGTCTTGGAGTCGCAGTTTGAGAGCTTGGTCCAGGGGAGCCTCTCAGTTGAGGAGTATACGGGAGAGTTTGGCTGTCTCGGCAGGTTTGTTGAGGGGTTGAGTGAGACGGCGAAGGCCCAGAGGTTCCGGAAGGGTCTAGTCAAGGAGGTAAAGTCCCTGACCAAGGGGAACCGAGATGCTACATTTGAGGAGATTTTGACGGGGGCCCTGTTAGCAGAGGATGATCTTGAGCTTAGGCTCAAGAGAGGGAGAGACCCAGTTGGGGGCAGTAGCAGCAGCGGAGGCCAGGCCAAGAGGCCTCATTTTCAGCACCAGCAGCCGAGGCAGTTTCAGCCGCAGCCGATTCAGCAGAGGCCGGCCCATCAGCAGCAGTTCCAGCATCAGGCACCCAGGCAGACAGTCAGTTGCACCTTCTGCAAGAAGCCAGGGCATGGATGGAATGAGTGCAGGAAGAGGCTCGGAAAGTGCCTTCTTTGCGGAGCAGCAGATCACCAGATGAGGGAGTGCCGCATAGCACGAGCAGCTCCAGAAGGAGGAGCCAGAGCTCCAGCAGGTCAGCAGCGGGGACCAGCCCTGCCGACGCAGCAGCAGAGGTTTGTCCAGCACCAGCAGCAGGCCAGGGGAGGCCAGCAGGGACGAGCTTTCGCCATGGCAGCTGGAGAGGCAGAGGTGACTGGAGAGCTGATTGCAGGTTCGATTCTTCTCGACTCCAGTCCAGCATTTGCATTGTTTGATTCTGGTGCATTGCATAGCTTCATTTCAGTATCTTTTACGATTAGACACGGTATCATAGCTGAATCGTTGCCTAGGACTTACAAGATCACGACCGGGGGTGGTATTATCCTCGTGAGTGATGTTTGTAAGGGTCGGAGAGTAGTTTTGGGAGGCCGTGAGTTGGAGGTGAGCCTACTCGTAATGCCATTACCGAACTACGATATAGTACTAGGCATGGATTGGTTGAGCAGGCACCACGCCAGCATTGATTGCAGAGGGGGTAGAGTTCTGTTCAGAGCGTCAGGAGAGCCAGAGTTCGAGTACTCCAAACGTCAGGCAGAGCAGAGCAGCGGAGTCTTCTGTGGAGTCTCGGTCGAGGAGCAGACGATTCCATACCCCTTGATAGCAGAGTATATGGATGTCTTCCTGGAGGAGTTGCCGGGACTGCCACCAGACAGGGACATAGAGTTCTCGATAGACTTGGTTCCAGGAGCGGAGCCCATTTCTCAGCATGTCTATCGGGTGAACAACAGCGAGCTGGTGGAGCTGAAGAAGCAGGTGGATGAGCTACAGGACAAGGGCTTCATCCACTCGAGTTCGTCGCCATGGGGTGCACCAGTGTTGTTTGTGCCGAAGAAGGATGGGTCAGTACGCATGTGTATTGACTATAGGGCACTCAACAACCTCACGATCAAGAACAGATACCCACTGCCGCAGATCGACGATCTGTTTGACCAGTTGAGCGGAGCTCGGGTATTTTCCAAGATTGATCTGAGTTCGGGATATCACCAGGTGAAGGTGAAGGGGGAGGATATTCCAAAGACCGCTTTCAGGATGCGGTATGGACAGTTCGAGTTTTTGGTTATGCCGTTTGGGCTAACCAATGCACCCGCAGTGTTTATGAACCTTATGAACAAGGTGTTCCATCAGTATCTGGATCAGTTTGTAGTAGTGTTTATTGATGATATCTTGATCTATTCTAAGACTGAGAAGGAGCACGAGGAGCATTTGAGGATAGTGCTGGAGATTCTCAGGAAGGAGCAGCTTTATAGAAAACTCTCCAAGTGTGAGTTTTTCTTGGACCGGGTGGATTTCTTGGGGCACGTGGTGACTGGAGATGGTATCTCAGTTGACCCCAAGAAGATTGTAGCAGTTGAGGCATGGACAGCGCCGACTTCAGTTGCAGAGATCAGGAGCTTCCTGGGGCTGGCAGGATATTACCGGAGATTTGTGCAGGATTTCTCCCGGGTTGCAGAGCCGTTGACACGGTTGACCCGGAAGGATGCTGAGTATGTATGGTCAGAGGAGTGTCAGGCAGCTTTTGATGAGTTGAAGAAGCGGCTTACGACAGCTCCGATTCTGACGTTGCCTTCAGGATCAGGTGGATTCACTATTTATAGTGATGCTTCAGGGAAGGGGCTGGGTTGTGTGTTGCAGCAGCACGGGAAGGTAATTGCCTATGCTTCCAGGCAGTTACGTCCCCATGAGAAGAATTACCCTACCCACGACCTGGAGCTGGCAGCAATGATTTTTGCTTTGAAGCTGTGGAAGCATTATCTGTATGGTGAGCGGGTGGAGATCTTCACAGATCACAAGAGCCTAAAGTATGTGTTCACTCAGAAGGAGTTGAACATGAGACAGCACAGATGGTTGGAGTTGTTGAAGGACTTCGACATTGCACTGCAGTATCATCCAGGGAAGGCCAACGTGGTTGCCGATGCCTTGAGTAGGTATCCGACAGCCATGTGTTTGACCATGTATCGGCATTTGCTTGCCGACTTGAAGAGCCTTAGCATTAAGGTGATCGTGCCGGGGGTACAGATGCAGCTATGGGGGATGCAGATACAGTCAGACTTGATGGATAGGATCAAGGCGGCTCAGTTTCAGGATATGGCTTTTCAGAGTATCAGAGAGCAGATTAGTATAGGAGTGGGGGATCCTGAGTTTTCACTTGCAGAGGACGGTGCCCTGAGGCACGGTGCCAGGCTATGTGTGCCTAGCGGGGAGCTCAGAGAGCAGATTATGCAGGAGGCCCACAGATCTCAGTACTCTATACACCCGGGTACCAACAAGATGTATCGAGATTTGCGGGAGCATGTATGGTGGTCAGGAATAAAGCGGGAGGTGTCCCAGTTCGTAGCTAGGTGCTTGGTCTATCAGCAGGTCAAGGCAGAGAGACAGAGGCCCGGTGGATGGTTGCAGCCGCTGCCCATTCCCGAGTGGAAATGGAAGCATATCACGATGGACTTCGTATCAGGATTGCCGCGTACTCCAGGAGGAAAAGACGCGATTTGGGTCATCGTGGACAGGTTGACCAAATCGGCCTACTTCTTGCCATTCAAGGTGGGTACGTCTACAGAGAGGCTGGCGGAGATGTATATGCGGCAGATAGTCAGGATCCACGGAGTTCCGGTCAGCATCGTCTCAGATCGGGATAGCTGTTTTACTTCCCATTTTTGGAGGAGTCTGCAGACCAGCTTAGGCACTCAGCTCAAGTTTAGTACTGCATACCACCCCCAGACGGACGGACAGTCAGAGCGAACTATTCAGACCCCTGAGGATATGCTGCGGACGTGCGTTCTGGACTTTGGAGGTTCCTGGGAGGATCATCTTCATTTGGTAGAGTTTGCCTATAACAATAGTTTCCAGGCCAGCTTCGAGATGTCACCTTTCGAGGCTCTGTACGGGCGTAGGTGCCGTACACCCTTATCCTGGGATGATGTTGGTGAACGAGCTTTGCTGTGGCCAGAGATGATTGTGGATGCGGCCGAGAAGGTGAAGCTTATCAGGGACAGACTTCGCGTGGCGCAGGACAGACATCGACACTGGGCCGATAGCCACCGGAGACCCTTGGAGTTTGAGGTACAGATTAGAGTAGGATTAGATTTAGGTTGTTGTTTGTGATTTTTTTGATCATGTTTGTTATTTATTTTAATTGAGACCTTGCTTGTGATTAGGTCGGAGACCAGGTTTTCTTGAGGATATCTCCGACTCGTGGTATGATACGTTTTGGTGGAGGCAGAAAGCTTAGCCCGCGCTTTATCGGCCCTTTCGTTATCAGCGGGAGAGTCGGTGACGTAGCTTACAGGCTAGACTTGCCGCCTGCACTTGTGGGGGTCCACAACGTATTTTATGTATCACAGTTGAGACGGTACGTGGCTGACCCTAGTCATGTGCTCGATCATTCGGAGATTGAGGTGGGTCCTTCTCTCAGCTATCCAGAGCAGCCTGTGGAGATTCTGGATCGACGGGAGAAGGTTCTGAGGAACCAGGTGATACCCTTGGTACGCGTCGCATGGAGGCATCATTCTCCAGGAGAGTCTACCTGGGAACGGGAGGATGAGATGCACGAGCGGTACCCCTATCTTTTTGGACCGTGAGGTATACTTTCTATCCTTCTCATCAGTTGCATTTCGCCTTTCAATTTCGAGGATGAAATTCTTTTAACGATGGTAGATTTGTCATTACCACATTCCTAGTTTGAGGGTAAATTTTTCATTTTTGGGGTAAATATAATTTATTATTATTAATTAGAATTTATTGGAATTTTTAGAATTTATTTTGGAATTATTTGGACTAGTTTGATTTTTGGTCAGTTTTGACTCATGTGGACCAACCTAGAAACTAACCCTAGTTAGTGGGCCATGGTTAGGTCAAGATACTCTAGTCTAACCTAGCCTAAGACTTGGTTTAGGTCTTGTTTTAGCAAATAGTAATAGGAGTCATAAGTCATGACTTGTGGTTTTAGAACCATTGTTAATCTAATCTACATTTAGCCTTGTAGTGGCCCAAGGCCCAACCAAATAACAAGACCCCAACCCAATCCCCAAGTGGCCGGCCACCCTTATCCTAGGGAATCCCACCCTATATAATCCCTCTCAAAACTAGGGTTGCCTCTTTCCATAGGAAGAGCCCTAATTTCAAGGAGGTGAGTTCTTGTCTTCATTAATTCACCATAAATTCATTTTAGGTCCTAAAATCCTCAAATCAGTTGCAATGATTTCTAATGCTGGTATTCTTGCTGCTATTAATGTTTTAGTCCAGCTTGATATTGATTGGAAGTGTTTGGGACATCAAGCAAGGTGTTAGAAAGAGCCCCTTTCCTATTGAAAGTTCAAACTAAGGTAACTTCTCCAAATCTCCATAGAATCCCTGTCAATCTTCACGAATAGGAAGCCCTAAGGGTCCCCCTAGGGTTTGGATAGGTTTCGTCCCTGGTGTCGGAGTTTTCGTGTCGTTTTGGACACGTATCAGCTCCTAGCCGTAGGTGTTTGACAAAATGCCTCAGTGAGCATTTTGTATTGTTTTTGAATTGTGTTTAAATAGGAAGCATCGATTTGTAGTCGCTTACACATTTTTGGGACACTGGGTGGTTCCTGTGTCGCGTCGTATCGTTTTGGGACAAGCGCACGTGCGGATTTGTGGCGCGCGCACGAGCACTGTAGCTCCCCTGCTACCAGCATGCTCGTGCGGGCTGCACAGGACACGTGGACACTTGAAACTCGACACGAAGCAAGGGACAGTGTCTGTCATGACACTCCCCAAGTCTTGTGTCGGTTGGTGTCGTGTCGGACACGAAAAACCGTGTGCACGGGGAAGGCTGTGCACGTGCACTGTTTGGGTTTTGGTTCTGAGTATAGATTCATTTCCTGTGGTTTAACTCCTGTATTAATTAGTTATTTTAGGTCCTAATATATAGTATGTGGTGTGTGTAGAGTGATTGCATGTTTTTAAATAAGTTTTGTGTGAATTTTGAATTCAAAATGGTGTGGGAGGAGTATCCTGACACATGTTCTGATACTCGAAATGTTCACTGTTATGTTTTAGTTAGTTACATTGTTCAATAGTTATTAATCCTAATGACTGATGTTAATGCTAAGTTTAAACTCTAAATATGCTCCCTATATACATTAGCTACCATAGTTAGTCTGGTATTTAATTGTTAAGGTTGGACTATTAAATGGGTTGATGTTCATGAAATAACTTAAGTTATCTATGCAATGTTCTTTATGAACTGTTGAGTATACATGAATGTCATTAAGGGACTGAGCCATTGAGTTACTGATTTTGATTTCCCATCCTTTCCTTCTTACTGAGACTTGTTCTCAGAATCTGAATTTTGGGTTAAACTGAAAACTGGAAATTGGTTGGGTTATATATTGGAGCCATGAACTGTTTTCCTGCATACTATTATTTCCTGAACACCACCCTTACTTACATTGCTATTTCCTGAACATTTCCTTCTCTTCACTGCTGTGATTTACTGTATATTAATTCCTATACACTGCTGTTCACCCTCACCTCACACACAAGCCTGATTTCCTGCACACCATTGCACAGTTTACACATTTCTTCCCTGTTTCCATTTCCTGCAAATAATTACATTCTTCACTGCTCTATGTTGCATTCACTGTCATCTGTTTCCTGCCTTCCTTTTCTTATTTTCCTGTGAACACCACTTTGTTGAACACACACACATTTTCATTGATTTTTACTTCTATTTAAGTCTTGCAATGAGTCCTGAGTTTTGGGTTATGGTTATGTAAAGACCAAGGAATTGGGTTCCCTTCTTCCTTCGATTGAACTTCCAGTTTTAGCTTAACCTGGAAATGAGGTAAGGAAGGGGGGAACTTCATGTTAATTTGAAGTCTTTTATGGCTTGAATGTTTCCCTATCCTTCACTGTTCTCATGAATATTTATATGCACACTGTCACATTATCCTGCCACATTACTAATTCCTGCACAGCATTCTTCCCTGATTTTTCCTGCAATTTAGACACACTTACACACACCCCTTTTCTTTGTTCACTGTCATAATGTAAATCCTGCACTCTTGATAGCCTGTACACTGTTTTGTTCTTGCACATTGATGCACACACCTACAGTTTTCTAACACACACTATTGTGTCCTGTCACATAGCTACACACACACACACACATTGTTACACATGTTCTTATTATGCCTGTTTCTGTTAATATATATACATATCATGTTCACTCTAGTATAGATATAGTTGTGTGTATATAATGTATAATGTGGTTTCATGTATGAGTTGTGGGTTGTAGATAGTGAAGGTCAATGATGTATGGTTATCATAGGCTTGTATTATATATATATACTCTATGTATATGTTGGGGGTGTATAGGTGTAAACCTTACTCATGTATACATGAAGTTCTTGATAGATAGCTAATGTGAGGTAAATTAATGTGTGTTGTTTGCTGGTTGTATAGCCTAGGATTGGTGTGTGTTGTCTAGAATAGAGTTTTAGACCTAGTTAGCCTAGTTTAGACTGAATTAGACTTGGTGGACCTAGTTTGACTTCTAGGGTTGACCAAAGTTGACCAAGAGTTGACTTTGGCCTAGATTGACTTAGAATCATATAGAATGCATAGTAGGACTCCATTTTGATATTCTGGACTTGTTGTGACTTGTGCTGTTCTGATTAGGAGCCAGATACCACTCCTTGGACAGTACGTTTCATACCGGACACTCAGTTACAGGCGAGTACATTCTCTGATCATTTCATATCCTGCTTAGAATTATTACCTGCAGTAGATTACTTTACTTGTACTATCACGTTGGTCACACGGATTGGTACTATATGGATCTCTACATGCGATGTTATCCCCCTCGGGAGCATCGGGTACATTGTGCTTGTGCGTTTCACTTACATCATGTACTCATGTGCTTCTATTTTACATGTGCACTCCTGTGAATCTTGTACTCTCATGTTCACGGAGCCCCCATGTATACTATCATGTGCACCCTATACGGGCCCCCATGTGATATCTTGTGCAATAATATAACCTGTATAGATCCTTGTGTATTGATTGGGGTACGGGGGAGTAGAATTGGGCATGTGAATAATACACCAGTAGTTTCTTATCAGAATCTCATCCTTAGTGTCTTATCAGAATCTCCTATGCCATTTACATATCCATATTGTACTCTGACTCACTAGTCACTGCTAGTTCTCTATGTATAGTAGATATTTACATTACAGTTCTCTTCCTGTTTACATACCGCATTTCTTTCAGTACTTGTATCTTACTTTACTGCATGTTTATATTTTCTAACCTGCTATGAATTGTTGAGATGTACTGTGCTCGCTCCTGTCCTGACTGGACCTGTTGAAAATATTACAGAGGACGAGGAGGAGGCTTGCCTGGACACCTATTACGGGGCAGCCCTTGATGACACCTGTGAGCTGGACCCTCAGGAGGATCCAGCAGTAGCTGAGGACTTTCCTCCGACTGCCTAGACTAGACTAGACTAGACTAGACTAGTTAGGTTATCTTATTTATGCAGTCTTGAGACATGTTCTAGTTAGACTCTTTATTTGGAGATCAGTTTGTATATATTCTTTTATCTGAGACCTTGTACTGCTGGGATTATCTTAGACTACTGTTTTATCTATTTCATTTCCTTGAGTTCTATTCATATCGTGCTATATCTTCCTTAGTTGTGATTGAGTTTCTATTGCTATGTCACCCCCACTCGGGGAGTATAAACTGTTTAGATATATACTGCTAGATGTTGTGACCTAGGACAGCGTTCTACCGCCGACACTGCGGCGTAGGCTGGACGTACCCACGTCTCGTGCCCTTACTCTAGGGTGCGGGTCGTGACAGGTGAGGATTTGGAACACGAGACCTCCATCTGGTTGGCATTTTAATATCATTCTATTTTTAACAATTCTCCATTTGCGCCAAGTGCAGTCAGTCTAATAAGTGATGCTTTCTTAATTACGCATTTTTGATTTTGATTTCTAATATATAAATTTCTTGTTAACTTTCTTTAATTTATTGGCTTTGTAAAATCCAGGTTGATTGCTAGGCTCACATTTCAGCGTTGATTACTAAAGTGCTAAGCTGATATTTTCGATTTTTTGTAAAAAGGGCACAACGTGACGCTGAGGTACATGCAGGCGCTGGTGAGGGTTCAGGCGAGGGTAAGGGATCAGAGGATGAGGCTCTCCCACGACGGTGCCGGCTGCAGTAGTACCAAGTCGTCGCTCAGCTGCGACACTACTTCTCTTTGGGACTCCCGATATCTTCAAGAGATGGCAGAGAGAAGATCAATGGTCATAATCTACTTAAGTAAATATTTCTAATAATTTGGTTAGCAAAAGAGAGATTTATTCCTATTTTTGGGTACATTCTGTATTTGGATATTCAATGTAATGAAGATGTTGATATGTACTCTATTTTGAGAAATGTAATAAAGATGGTGATATATAATGTTAAGTTTTTGGAATGTAATATATACTGTACAGTATAGAGCATTATAAATATGCTAATTTGAATAGTATAAAGTGTTATAAATGTGCTACATTGAGCCTATACATATTATCTTTTCATAACGTTTTAAAATTGTTCTGAATTGTGCACTATATATTAACTATTCATAACGCTTTTATAGAAACTATTCATGACAGTTTTTTTTATAACGCTTTTAAAAAAATTTATAACACCGGTTTTCATAACGGTTGCTGTGAAAAAAAAAAACGTCATGGTTCGTCATTAATGACGCTTTTTAGCCGTCATTAAAAGAGTTTTTTGTTGTAGTGCGACTTCCCCAGACTACTACTATCGCTCCACTGATATCTCATATTCCACCTCCACCGACTACCATACCGACCCCATCATACATCCCACCTCCACCACCCACCCAGGCTCCAGTACAGCCTACTACCACCACTTTCATCCAACCCGACCCTATCTCTTTCATCCCGCCTCCCATCCATACTCATGCCTCCCCCACTTATACCTATACTACTTACACTCCCCATCAGAGAGAAGGTTCTATCCTAGACTTTAAAAGGATGGTACCTAGAGAGTTCCTTGGGACCGAGGGTATACTCTACGCCGATGAGTGGCTAGAGGATATGGAGAGGGTGATAAGACTATCTAAGCTTTCGAAGGACCTTAAGGTGGAGGCAGCCGGTGTACAGATGCATGATCTGGCACGTACTTGGTTTAGGAGCGAGCCTCAGCTCGCAGTACCTGGATTGACTTGGGAGCAGTTTATGGAAATCTTCAAGGAGAAGTTTTTCCCGGTTGTAGCGAAAGAGGCTTTAGAGTGCCAGTTTCAGACTCTTGAGCAGGGGACTCGCTCGATTGATGAGTACGCGGCAGAGTTCGGACGACTTAGTCAGTTTGCGGAGGGTAGAGCCCGAGATCCAGTCGTGAGAGCCACGAGATTCAGACAGGATTTGAGCCACGAGCTTCGTTACTTAGTTACGGCTAACGAAGCGACTACTTATGTTGGGATGGTCGCCGTTGCTCAGAGGTTAGAGATTGATCTGAGTCTCCCACCCAAGAGAGATCGTGACATTAGTAGAGGAGGTAGCCATTCGGGACCACCCAAACGTCCCAATACCCAGCAGACGAAGACCTTCACATCCCAGTCTCCTCAGAGGGCCTCGCAGCAGCAGCAGCGACCAGTTCAACAGCCTTGTGGATATTGTCAGAAGGTGGGCCATACTTGGCCGATGTGTAGGAAGAGACTGGGGTAGTACCTTATATGTGGGGCAGTTGATCATCAGGCTAGAGAGTGCACCCTCGCTCGTACACCAGCGGGACCACCCCAGAAGGATACCGCAGCTGGACCTTCTAGACTTCCACCGAGAGGACCACCCTTGCCGACTCAGCAGCAAAGGTTCGCCCAGCATCAGCACAGAAGAGGACAGCCGACTCAGGAAAGGACTTTTGCTATGGCTACGGAGGAGGCAGAGCTAGTGGCAGATGTCATCACAGGTAGTATATCCTTGTATTCCTTTCTCGCCTCTGCATTATTTGACTCAGGAGCATCCCACAGTTTTATTTCCTTAGAGTTCATGCATCGACACCATATCATACCCACATATTCTAGAAGGAGTTGCAGGATACTTACAGGTGGGGGTATAATACCAGTTCAAGATGTTTGTGATTGCCCCATTAGTATAGCAGGAAGAGAATTCAAGACCCAGCTCCTCGTAATGCCACTCCCAGGATTTGATGTGATCCTTGGGATAGACTGGTTGAGCGAGCACTATGCAGTTATAGACTGCCACCAGGGGAGAGTCATATTCAGACCACCAGGAGAGACACCGTTTAAGGTAGTCAGGAGCATTGCAGAGAGGCCAGATGGGGTCAACTTTAGAGTAATCATGGAAGAAAAGTCACCGCCACATCCACTCATAGCTGAGTTTCTAGATGTATTTCCCGAGGATCTACCGAGACTACCGCCAGATAGAGACATTGAGTTTGGGATTGACTTAGTTCCAGGTTCAGAGCCACGCTTCCAGCACTATTACAAGGTCAATCCCAAGAAAGCAAAGGAAATGAAGGTGCAGATTAATGAGTTAGAAGGAAAGGGCTTCATTTGATCGAGTGCTTCACCTTGGGGAGCACCAGTCCTGTTTGTGCCCAAGAAGGATGGGACAGTTAGGATGTGTATCGACTACAGAGCCCTCAACAACATTACTATCAAGAACAGATACCCTTTACCCCGGATCGACGAGTTGTTTGATCAACTGAGTGGAGCTAATGTCTTCTCTAAGATAGACCTTCGGTCCGGGTACCACCAGGTGAAGGTTCGTGAGCAGGACATTCCCAAGACTGCATTCAACACTCGGTACGGGCAGTACGAGTTTCTAGTCATGCCATTTGGTCTCACGAATGCCCCAGCAGTATTTATGAATCTGATGAATAAGGTCTTCCACCAGTATTTGGACAAATTCGTGGTGGTGTTCATTGATGATATACAGATCTATTCAAAGACTCCGGAAGAGCACGAAGAACATTTGAGGATAGTGCTGGAGACTTTGAGGAAGGAAAAATTATACGAAAAGCTTTCAAAATATGAGTTTTTCCTGGACAAGGTTGAGTTCCTGGGACATGTAGTGACAGGAGAGGGCATCGCAGTGGACCCCAAGAAGATAGAAGCAGTAAAGGCATGGACTACGCCCAGCACAGTTGCAGAGATCAGGAGTTTTCTAGGCCTAACAGGGTACTACAGGAAGTTCGTACAGGACTTTGCCAAGATAGCAGAACCCATGACTAGGCTTACCAGGAAAGACGAGGAGTTCGTTTGGACAGATGCATGTCAGGCAACATTTGAAGAACTGAAGAACAGATTGACTTCGGCTCCGATTTTAGCACTACCATCTGGATCGGGAGGGTTTACCATATACAGTGATGCTTCAGGGAAAGGCTTGGGCTGTGTCTTAGAACAGAACAAGCGAGTGATAGCTTATGCATCAAGGCAGCTGAGACCTCATGAGAAGAACTATCCTATCCATGACCTGGAACTTGTAGCGGTCATCTTTGCCCTAAAATTGTGGAAGCATTATCTTTATGGAGAGAGAGAGTGGAGATATTCACAGATCACAAAAGTCTGAAGTATGTCTTCACTCAGAAGGAGTTGAACATGAGACAGAGGAGATGGCTCGAACTGATGAAGGACTTCGACATTGACCTTCAGTATCACCCGGGAAAGGCTAATGTCGTAGCAGATGCACTTAACAGATATCCGATGGCTATGATTCTGACTATGGATAGACATCTTCTTGAGGACCTTGAGAGCTTCAGAATAGAGATTGTTATACCAGGGATTGAAGGACAGCTCATGAGCATACAGATACAGTCTGGATTGATAGAGAAGGTTAAGGAGACCAGTTTCATGATAAAGGACTTCAATGTATCCGGGAGCAGGTCCGAGCGGGACTACTAGATGACTTTACTATTGCAGAAGATGGTACTTTGAGGCATGGTACTCAGTTGTGTGTGCCCAAAGGAAACTTGAGAGAGGAGATTATGCAGGAGGCTCATCAGTCACAGTATTCTATGCATTACGGATCCACTAAGATGTACATAGACCTTAGAGAGATCGGCTGGTGGTATGGAATGAAACGAGAAGTTGCCAGATTCGTTTCCAGATGCCTAGTCTGTCAGCAGGTAAAGGCAGAACGGTAGAGACCGGAAGGATTGTTGCAGCCTTTCCCCATTCCTGAGTGGAAATGGAAACATATCACCATGGACTTTGTCTCGGGATTTCCCCGATCTCCGAGTGGATAGGATGCCATCTGGGTCATAGTAGACAGATTGAGCAAGTCGGCACATTTTATTCCTTTCAGAGTAGGATTGACTACAGAGAAGTTGGCAGACCTATATATGCGACAAATAGTGAGGATCCATGGAGTTCCAGTAAGTATTGTCTCAGATAGAGATAGTAGGTTCACTTCTTATTTCTGGAAGAGCCTACAAAGGAGTCTTGGTACACACCTCAAGTTCAGCATAGCATACCATCCTTAGACAGACGGACAGTCTGAGAGGACGATTCAGACACTGGAGGATATTTTGAGGACTTGTGTGATAGACTTTGGAGGATCTTGGAAGGACCATCTACATCTAGTAGAGTTTTCTTACAACAACAGTTATCATGCTAGCATTGGGATGACCCCATTTGAGGCACAATATGGTCATAGATGTCACACACCATTGTCATGGGATGATGTTGGAGAGAGACCATTATTGGGACCAGACATGGTTATGGAGGCTGTAGACAAAGTCAGACAAATTCGGGATCATCTGAGGATTGCACAGGATAGACAAAAGCACTGGCAGACAGTAGTTGAAGACCCCTAGAGTTTGTAGTAGGAGATCTTGTGTTCCTACGGATCTCACCAACTCGGGGAGTTATCAGGTTCGACAGAGGTGGGAAGCTGAGTCTGAGATTCATTGGACCGTTTGAGATTCTGAGCAGAGTATGAGCAGTTGCTTACAAATTAGCCTTGCCACCTAACTTGGAGGGAGTACACAATGTGTTTCATGTTTCACAGCTTTGGAGGTACATAGCGGATCCCAGCCATATGGTTGACCATTCAGAGCTGGAGGCGGGGCCTACTCTCACTTATTCAGAGCAGCCGGTCGAGATACTGGACCGCAGAGAGAAGAGGCTACGGCATCAGACTATTCAGCTAGTCAAAGTTGCTTGGAGGCATCACTCTCCTGGAGAGTCCACCTGGGAGAGAGAGGATGAGATGAGGGAGAAATACCCTTATCTCTTTGAGGCTTGATGGATCGCTCTACCCTGGAATTTCGAGGACAAAATTTTTCAAGGGGGAGAGATTTGTAACTCCAATTGTTCATAAATAAAAGTGAATATTTTCCTATATTCTCCTTTTACTATGATTAATTCCTAATTAATAATTTTGAATAATTAATTCTATTTTCTAACTAGTTCTTAAACTATTTTAAACTATTTTCTAGTTTTCTAAACTATATTTCCATTTTCCTATTTTACCATTAATTTCCTATGGGCTCCTATTCTAACCATTGCTATGGGCCAGCTGACCCATTCACTCAGTTGGGCGTAGGTCCAAAGACTAAACCCGATAACCCTTTAACCCTGCACCCACTAACCCGTTAATATCTAACCGTTATATTCAAATATCCTTCTTTCCAATTCATTCCTGTCATTGTTATGGGAATTTCTCGTGGAGACGACGACGACGACCGCACCAAGAAGAGCCAACTCAAGAAGCTTCTTCCCAACCGCCTAACCACCGCGAGCATCCCTTCCGTTGATCACGAACAACCCATCTCATCCTGGTCGTCGGATTGTAACCAACGCTGCCCGCCCAACCGTCGGTCAGTGCCCGCGCAACCGCTTGCCCGCTCGACCTGCCTATAAATAGAGCCATAGTCCTCTCCTTATTCACCACTTTCCTAGGAGGCGAAGCCCTGTCGCGCTCCACACCGGTTCTCTTCTTCTTCTCGAGCTCCAAGGATTCGTGGCCATGGCGAAGACGAGGCTCTGTTGCAGTGTGTCGAGAGATTGATCAATTCTTCTTCATCGGTCAGTAACGACCTTGGTAAGAATTCCTTCTGCGATCGATTCTTCATGTATTCCTTGATCGATCATCATCTTCCTGAATTGATTCTTCTCTGACAGAAGAAATCTGTGGATATCTTTTGATTGCCTCTGTTCGAGATCAAGTCTCCGAGTTCATTCAAGACTCTCCTTCCTTGGTAAGTTGATTTTTGATTCTTCTCATGCTCTTTAATTCCTTGTTGATCAATCGACCAATTCTGGAATGATAATCCAATTTCTACGGGTGAATTTTGATTGATTTTTCAGTTTTTTTGGATCAATTCAATTGTTTGGATTCTTGGAGTTGAACTTGAGAATTGTATTGGTGAGTTTTTGATATGATTCTTGCGAGCCTGTCTCCAATTTGGAGTCGATACAAATCAAATATGACTCATGTTTTGTAATCTTTCTCTTGTTCATCACCTGTTCGATGATATGTCTGAACCAGAGTTCTGCAAGGGATTTGGACACGGGGACTGCGGCATCGACTCCTGAAGACGTGAACAAACCTTCTTCGAGCTCAAGTAACATCTCCTTGAACTATACGATCTTTTGGGGGCGTTGGCTATGCATGAAAGAGTGAGGGATAGGATTGATTCTCGTGTCGAGAATTGGCTGTAGATGTAATGTCATAAGACACAGAAGGAGGAAGTCGGACACAGTGAGCAGTTCACACGGATATAGCCGTCAGTAGGACATTGGGTTCTTGAGTTTAAGTTGCACATTCACTTGGTTTGAATTCCCATATTATGTAGTAGCTGTTGGTTCACTTGGTTCGAATGGCAACAAAATTGGTATAGCAATGGGTTGGTTAACTTTTAGGATTTAGCTACTTAAGGAAGTAGGCCTTATGTCATTAGACTATTAGGAGTTATTAGAGGATTAATATCCTGTTAGTGATATTAGTATCTATAGTGGTCTCATAAAAATAGTATTAAACTGATTACTTTATCAAGGATAGATTTGAGTAGTCACTATTAGTGTGATAATCATTGGTAATAATTGGTTATTAGGATTAATGATTTTAGTTAAAGACAAATAGAACATTTCTAAATACTATTTCCTATTCTAGGTGATCTAAGAAGACTTGGACAAGACCCAGAATCAAGGCAAGTACATGTACTCAGTATTACCATCATTGCATGCATTACACTCACATTGTCTCTTGTCATTATTTTACTATTCTTGCTCGATTGGTTGTATTGATTCTCGTGTCAGGTGGGGGGGACGTTCTAGAGACATGTGATTGACTAATATTGGACAAATATTGCCTGATAGCATACTCCGTATGTCTAATATCCATTACATGCGTGACTGATAGCATTGTCGTCAGACATGCCTGATTATTGTGTGACTGATAGCATTGTCGTCAGACATGCCTGATTATTGATTGACTGATAGCATATTCTATATGCCTGATTACATATTAGTCCCCATATGTCGATAACGTCCAATTGCACGTGTACACATAGCTAGTGCATACTTCATATTCACATTGCTTCTCTGTCTTTCAGTTCTATTTGCCATACGGTTCCATTGATCTTCCATGGTGGCTTTTATTGAGTATATTGTGCTTTGCTCCATTCTGATTGGACTGTTGCTTTCAGGTGATCCTCTAGATGGTTATGGATTGCAGAAGGATGGCCCAGCAGTGGAGCACACTCCTGATGCTACTGAGGGACGAGACTATATTCTCGAGATATAGTTAGACTGATGTATAGGATGTCTTTTGATTGGTTGTATTGATATAGCAGGCCTAGTGTTAGCCTTATCTTTTATTACCGACTTTGTACCCGGTCATTCATGTAAAGGCTGTAATAACTGGTGGATATTGGATTGTTGTGATGGTTAGTATAGATTCGATATTAGATGCTGAGATGAGGTTATTACTTACTATTGATGACTAGACGGCTCACTACCGCTATCAACAATAGTATAGGCCGAGCATGTATCGACACGTACCCGATTATTCGGGAGCGGGGCGTGACAAGGTCAAAATACATTTGATTACGCATGAAGGCACAAGATCAGCAGTCTTAAGTCACTCAAACACAGGCCACAAAATACATTTGATTCAAAACATGAAGGCATAAGATTCGGCTAAAGTTATGATAATTAAAGACAAGTGTACATGCTACAATGCTTGTAAAGCATCAAGAACAATATCCACATAGTTAAACAAACTGCTACAAAAAGTATAATAATTGACATGTAGCAGCAAAACCTTCATCTAATAGACAACATGAGTAACATTCATATATAAATTCATCTATTCCTTCCATCAGCTATCATCTTTATATAAACAAAACAAGTTTGGTACAACAGCAGCTTTTCGTATAAAGGATCAACAACAAACAAGTAACTTAAATGAACTAGTTGAACCATGATTGCAGCTTCAATGATGTGCTGAGTGCTGCACTTTTGGGTTACTGTTTACAGCAGATGAGGAACTGTAGAGCTAGCCAAGAACCAAGTAGTTCAAGCCCATCTTTGCATGCATCTGGAACAAAACATGACTACCAGCCTTTATCAATAATCATAATACTCATCACGGAGAACCTACAAGGGGAATATAATTAGTAAGATGGATTACCTAAAATTAAATTAATATAATCAGCAAACATCAATAGAAAACCTCCCTAATATAGTATATAACGCTATGCAAAATATTTATTCCAATCTTTAGACATCATTAGGACTGCCAGGGATGTGGCAGTCCTACTGTAAAGAAGGACTGCCAGGGATGTGGCAATCCCTGCAGTCCTTTTTTACAAGTGGCCTACAGAGAGTCTGGCAGTCCTACTTTACAGTAGGACTGCTACATCCCTGACAGTACTAATGTTGTCACGCTCGACTGTAGCAGCCGAACGTCCACAACGATACGATCGTTTGTCGTGTTCTAGGGTTTAGGTTTCAAGTAATGTGTGCGAATTATCGTGTTCAAAAAATTCATTCATTAACCCTAATTAATTCTAAACCTAATTTATCAAAACTTTTTGGAGAATTAACAATGATTCTTTGATTTAGAAATTTTTTTAGAAAAATATAGAAAAAAATTAGGGAAGAACATACCTAGACTCCGATGATTGTTTCGACTTGTGTGTCATCTCTTGCAATAGAGTGGTAGAGGAGAGAGTGGTGGAAGAATTTGGAATGGAGTGGTGGAGAAGAGTTTTAGGGTTTAGAGAGCTTTTGGAAGAGAGAGAAGGGAAATGAGGAAATGTGATGAAAATGTGGGTTCCCTAGCAACTTGTGGGCAGCCCCTAGCCAAAGTTCTACCTTCTTGGGCTGCCCCCAAGTAAGGGTTAGCCCCTAGCAAAAGATGTGGTGCCCTTAGAAAAAGCCTTTAATAAATCTTGCTTGGATTGAAGGTTTTAAGTGAGAGGATAATTAATAAAAATATGATAGTTACCAAAATAACCTTATTACATATATCATAAAATTAAATTTGATTGAAATTTTAATTAGAGCTTGTCAAAATATCTTTACAAATTAAGAAGCTACGGATTAACATGTTGAGAACAAAAAAAATAAAGAAAAAAATTATGATATATTATAAACAAATAAGGGGCATTTATGACATTTTAAACAAAACCCCTCAATCACCCTCGTTAACCCTCCGATTTGGGAGGTTAAAAAATGGACAAAAGAGGGTGAAATAAACCCTCACTTAACCCTCTATAACCCTCTCTCCTAAACCTCCACCCTCAAACCAAGCATGATTTTATTTTTTCCTCACTTAACTTCCCCTCACTTAACCCTCTTAACCCTCAAACCAAGCATGGGTCAAGTCGACTAACCCTTAGGTCACGGACTCACATGATAGATCGACTCAAAGTCGATTTGCTCCCGAGTAGGCTCAGACACATGTTCCTAGCTAACAAAACCGGCTTTATATAAATGTAAGTTTCGGCAAGGTGTACTTGTGTCACTCCTATTTTCCGTTATACGTATTTTAGTATACGTGTACGGATATCCGACCCGTATTTTGACTTGTCTAGCATGGTTTGGTCTTGGTTTAGATTGGCTTGGTTTATTTTGGTTTGGTTTGGGTGAAGATGGTTCATCATGATTGAAACCCCTTTGTAACCCAACCCCCTTTTCTCTTTCCTTCTTTACTTTCATTTATTTCCCTCATCCACTTTCTTCTTCATTTATTTCTTCCAACCCTTAGACAAGTGTAATCTTGCTTCATGAGAGATCTCATGTTTTATGGTTCCAATGTCTTCATTACTTAGTTTTATGACTTTAGTACTTAGCACTTTTGGTTTTGGTGGATTAAATCTTGTAGATCTAAGTTTTTCTCAAATCTTGGTTTTCTTGGGTTTTGATCTCTCGAACTTTATTATTTTCAAGTTTTGATTGTTCTATGTTGTAGAGAATTTGATTTTACTCAAAATAGACCTTTGAAAACCCGAATTTTGATTTGTTTTGAGTGATTTGTGAACTTGAAAAGTTTATGGATTCCATGAACTCATCTTTTCGGGTTGGAGAAGAAGAACAGTGTGGGCGCATGGCATTTTATGCACCCATAGTAGCTTTAGCCTTGGGCGCATAGCCCTTTATATGTGCCCAAGCTCCATGCCTTCTTCTGCTTGGGCGCATAGCTTCTATATGCGCCCACAGTCCCTTCAATATGGGCGCATAGCTATTGTTATATGCCCACTTAGCCAGTGAAGATAGTCTCCTGACTTATCTTCCAATACACCCAGCCTCACTCATGTGGGCACATGCATGTGGGCACATAGACCATGGGCGCATGCATGTGGGTGCATAGACCATGGGTGCATGCACTCTTTGGTGTATACCTTCCATAGCATATGCTCTACATGATGCATTTAGCCATGGGGGCATGCATGTGGGCACATAGACCATGGGCGCATGCACTCTTTGGTGCATACCTTCCATAGCATATGCTCTATATGATGCATTTAGCCATGGGCGCATGCACTTTTTGGTGCATACCTTCCATAGCATATGCTCTACATTATGCATTTAGCCATGGGGGCATGCATGTGGGCACATAGACCATGGGCGCATGCACTCTTTGGTGCATACCTTCTATAGCATATGCTCTATATGATGTATTTAGCCATGGGCACATGCATGTGGGCGCATAGCCTTAGGCGTATAGCCTGGGCGCATGCTCTCTATGTCACCCCATTGACCCCTTGTGCCTTCTCCTGCAATTATCCATGTTTGTCCCCATGGTCCTTAGTGTGAGTTGTGACCTTGCTTGAACTCTTTACTTGACTGGTCCTATAATATTATTTTCCATGTTGCACATATACCCTGAGCTTTAAACACGATCTTGGTATGGCACTTACACTCTCTGATAACTCCTTCAGTGGCCCGTCGTGGCGCACTCTTGACCAGTAAATTCTTGGTATACAAGTGTACTTTACATTAATACGATATGACAATATAACTTTACATGATAACTCTTGATAGTAATCCATCGTGGTGCACTCTTGACATGCAACATGACATGAATAACTTAATAGTGGCTTGCTGAGGCACACTCTTGACAAGTAATCTTGATAAGTAATCTAACATGATAATCTTGATATGATGTTGCGACGGCTATCTTGACTTGCTAAGTAACTCTTGTCTTGACACCGTGGGTGTTTTTGCTTGTATAAGCTACATGTCTCGTCTTGTATCATGCCTAGGACATAGATTCCTGGTTACCACGGTCAGGGATTCATACTGAATCTAACTAGGTCAACAACTAGATTGATCAAGTAGTTCATAGTGAGATTCCCCAGTCACAGGCAATCCTGTTATCTGGGCACTTTAATTGGACTTGTAGCCTGCCATCGAGTAGGGTACATTTCCAGTACGCTATCATGTGTTGCACCCCCAAGTCACCTAATCAACTCTCTCAACCTGCGAAAAGATAACTGGATAGCTGCAGGGCTTGTGACTGCTGGAACATCTCATTGTATTTGTAGTAATTAGGCTTGTGATAACCCTAGTTAGTTAAAGTATCAAGCCGTACGCCTTGCTTGGCCGTGATTGATGAATGGAGTCCCGTCTAGTCTAGTCTTGTCTAGACAAGGCCAGTACATGGTTACTTCAGCACGTTACTGTTTATGCTTTGCTTTATCGATAACTGGTTAGAGACTAAGTTCTGTTCAGGTGAAGGGTTACAACCCCGATCCTTGTTTGGTTTACGGGTTGTAACTTGGTTACTGGAATAGTCTCTCAGTTATCTTATCGTTTATCACCATGTTTTCTCTAACTCATGTCTTTCGTTATCATTTATGTCTTTATGTGCTAATATGCTGGTTTTAGTTCTTAAGTGAAGCCTTCCTTGTGGTACTTGCTCTTTCTGGGGTCTGACCCAGCTGGTTTTGTATGGCCAGATTTTGGAGTAGCACCCGAAGATCTTCCAGCATTCCAGCCAGATGGTGAATACTAGACGCAACCCTGGCAATGAATGGGTTTTATTTTGCTCTCCCACTTTATTGTAAATTATTCTTTTGAGGCATTTAGCCGCCGAGCAATTGTTAGCTCCAGAACCAGAATACTGGACAGCGAGGGACAGACACAGCCAATACTTGCTTAATCATGTTACAGCCCTTAGGCAGACAGGAATGTAAATTCAACACAAGCTAACACTTGCTCGGCGGCTAAACGCCTCAAAAGAATAATTTACAATAGAGTGGGAGAGCAAAATAAAACTCACTCGTTGCCAAGGTTGCGTCTAGTATTCACCATCTGGCTGGAAGGCTGAAAGATCCTCGGGTGCTACACCAAAATATGGCCATACAAAACCAGCTGGGTCAGACCCCATAAAGAGCAAGTGCCACAAGGGAGGCTTCACTTAAGAACTAAAACCAACATATTAGCACATAAAGACATAAATGATAACGAAAGACATAAGTTAGAGAAAATAGGGTAATAAACGATAAGATAACTGAGAGACTATTCCAGTAACCAAGTTACAACCCGTAAACCAAACAAGGATCGGGGTTGTAACCCTTCACCTGAACAGAACTTAGTCTCTAACTAATTATCGATAAAGCAAAGCATAAACAGTAACATGCTAAAGTAACCATGTACTGGCCTTGTCTAGACAAGACTAGACTAGACGGGACTCCAATCATCAATCACGGCCAAGCAAGGAGTACGGCTTGATACTTTAACTAACTAGGGTTATTACAAGCCTAATTACTACAAATGCAATGAGATGTTCCAGCAGTCAGAAGCCCTTCAGCAATCCAGTTATCCTTCCGCAGGTTGAGAGAGTCGATTAGGTGATTTGGGGGTACAATACATGACAGCGTACTGGAAATGTGCCCTACTCGACGGTAGGCTACAAGTCCAATTAAAGCGCCCAGATAACGGGATTGCCTGTAACTAGAGAATCTCACTATGAACTACTTGATCAATCTAGTTATTGACCTAGTCAGATTCAGCACGAATCCCTGACCGGGGTAACCAGGAATCCATGTCCTAGGCATGATACAAGACTGTTTGCCATTAAATATCAAGAACAAAAATTACAGAGGAATTGAACTTGATTGCAAACTCGCTTGTACAAAAGAAAGCCTAGAAAGAAACCATAGGAAACAATCTAAGTACAATTGTTTAGTTTTTTATTCTGGGGGTGACGATAGAGGCTCGAAAAAGTGTAGCAACTCCGCCTTACTCCTTGGACTATCGGACACAGTCTTTACTCTCGAAGAAATTTGTCAGCCTAGGATTGCCAACCTTTTGCCGGGGTGTGGCACCCTGCTATTTATAGTGATCCCTGCAATAACAGATTTTGGGCCGCATAAAGGGCCACATGGCCACGTGTCTGTAACAGCACACAAAGACTCGATCTTGGGCTGCCAGCTGGTGGGGGCTATTGAGATTTTGTTGAAGCGGATATGGGTGGTTCAGACTTGGTCAAATTGTCACGTGTCTCCTCCACAAAGTAGAGTCTGACTCATTTTGGCCGCATAGTGCTTAAGGGCCTTGCTTCTGCGGCTCGGCTCTGCTTGGCCGCATAGGATCTTTGAGAACCTCGCTCCTACGGCTTGGTTCTACTTGGCCGCATGGGATCTATAAGAACCTTCCCTCTGCGGCTCGAGTCCCCTTAGCCGCATGGGGCCTTCGAGAGCCTCGCTTCTACGGCTTGAGTTTGTCTTAGCCGCATGGGGTCTCCAGGGGCGCTGCTTCTACGACTTAGTTTCGTTTGGCCGCATGGGGTCTCCATGAGCACTGCTTCTGCGGCTTAGTTTTGCTTGGCCGTATGGGGTCCCCAGGAATACTGCTTCTGCGGCTTAGTTTTGTTTGGCTGTATGGAGTGATGACCCGCATAAACTCTATCTTTTCTATGTTTCTATAAGACCCCCTTCAAAGTTTTTAAATTGTAAATTTGGAATACTTTGAATAAGAAGCATGGAGAAGAATTGTCAGGCCACAGGGAGACTCTGTCCAGCTGTCATTGCTGTATTTGATGCTCAAATTTACTTTTTTAGATTTGGGGGCTACCTTTTCGGTTATTATGACGGTTATAAAGGATAGAATCCCAAGAGCCATTATTATCTTTTAATGGCACGATAACCGAAGCGGCGCCTATCCGTTTTTGCTTCTTTATAGCCTATAAATATATGGGCCGTACAGCAGCAGCGAGAGGACTCATATTGCTTTTTTCGGCCTCTTTTCTTCCATCATTCTTTTCGCTTCTGATCAGCCATGGCCCCCAAAGCCTCCAAGTCGACCGGCGCGGCCAACAAAGGAAAGGGACTTGCCACTTCGTCGATAGCTGTGGACTCATTCTCTGCTCATCTTGACGTACAGCCTCCTATCCATGGTAAGGATAGTAGGAGAACGAATACATTAAACCCAGATGGCCATGTTGCATGTTTTATGCGCGGGTCTGACCGCATTTTGCCATTGTGCCATGGTTTTAATGCCTTTAGTGCATAGTTGGCCTTTATGGGGCGTGTCTCGCATGTGCTCCTGTGTGACTGGGCCGCATGGACCGAGCCGCATAAGTATCAGAGTCCACACGATTTTGTACCCTGTTTGTATCTGGGCCGCATAGATTCCACAAGATCGAGCCGCATGAGCTCTCCCCTGACCTGGGCCGCGTGTGTTCCATTGTGGCTGGGCCGCATAAACTAAGAGAAAAGACCCATTCACTTTGTTTTCTTATGACTACTAACCTCTTCCTTTTTTATGTTCCGTAGGGATCTGGTTAGCAAATTCCTCCAGGACCGGTATCGACAATTTTGGACATGGTGAAAATGCAACATTTGACACACACATCAGACAGCTAGAACTCTCCATGCTTTGGAAGGGTTTTTCTCAGATGGTAGGAAGAACCTTTATACACCGAAGAGTCGGACGGTGGTTGGGCGTCATTGTGAAAGTTCTGTTTCTACGGCTCTCCAAGTAGGCAAAAGCAATACTAGGGATGTTGTTTTGAAGGTATGGCCTTTTGGAGGAACGGGCCTAGGACGTCCGCAATACGGAGGAGAGAAAGTCAGCTTTGTAGATGCTTTTAGTATGCTATATTTGCCCTCCTCTGTGTGGCTTCTCGAAGATTCAACAGCCTTGTTTGCTTCTCAGCAGTAAAATATGACTTCTTTCGAGGGCCACGAAACTACTTTTTGACTAAGGCATAGTGCTGCCAAACTGACCAAATTATGTGTTGCTGATGAGTAGTAGATTTTCCCTTTTTTTTGCTGCTAAAGATGTAGTCTTATGAATGTAACTGATTTTGAATAAAAAGAACACATTCATTCCATTCTTTGTTTGTGGTATGCGTGGTGCTTGTACTAGAGGGCCTAATACAGCATTTGTGTTTGATAAAGGACATCCCACTAGGGGACTTTTGGTGGACCTATTGCCCTTCTGTACATCTGGAGATGCGAGCAATAGATTTGAATAATATTTTTGTGGACCTATTACCCTTTTGTGCACCGATGGTACGAGTAATAGATTTGGATAATATTTGTGGACCTATTACTCTTCTGCGCACTGGTGGTGCGTGTAATAGATTTGAAACAAAACTTAACAGAGATAATATGGACGTGATAGGTTCTGAGGTCTTAATACCATGTCTTTATCCCTGATTGGGTACAGGTGTTAAGTCAAAAGACTATCGGTATCAGAGGTAATATGGACGTGACACACGATAATCAGGAATAATCTTTGGTGGACCTATTACTCTTCTGTGCACTGGTGGTGCGAGTAATAGATTTTTGAGACAAAACCCAACAGAAGTAATATGGACGTGATAGGTTTTGTGGTCTTAACACCATGTCTTTTATCCCGGGTTGGGTACAGGTGTTA